>CM061350.1:17315000-17727500 GCA_030867105.1 Liasis olivaceus
CATACTGTGGATCTATTGTCCTTATTCCATTAACTTGCTCCCTAATTGCAAGTTTTGTCCTTGGCATTACTGTAGTGTTCAGTGACCTATAAGGGTGTTCTCCACACCCCACTATTATAATTTTAAAGAAAGATCTTTCACTTTTTCTTTTGTAATCATAAGACGTGCACCAGTTTTATTATTGACCAATTGCATGTAACAATTTCCTGTAGTTGTTATCATTTCATATTTTGATGTCATGCATGAGAAACATTTCAAACACACAAATATTACTCTACATTTATTCCTGGGGCACTCCTCATTGAACTAGGGTAATATTTATCCAATTTTTTTTCCTGGCCAAGATTCCACACTTCAGGAAACTAAAGTCATATTCTTGGAAGCATAGCATGTCTCAATATTGATAAATGATATAGTGGTCCTCTAGAATGGACCAAAAAAACAACAACAAAAAAACCCTGCAAGAAATTTTTCATTGAAACAGTGAGTTTTGAATAAGGATGTAGCTTGGGAGAAAGTAAAGTGATTCTCCTGTTTGTAATTTAAAAAAAAAAATGAAAGGGACCTGGTAGTACTTAAAAAAAGGCTTATGCATTTTTAATAAAATTGGTTAATTGGAAACGATACCACCAGAGTCTGGAATGTTTGCCACCATAAATTAACACATCTCTGCTCCTACACTGTTTCTAATAAAGGGATGGGCATGTCTTTCTGTTTTACTTTTGAAGATATTCAAGGTTTTGCTTTGTTTTTAAGCAGAAATTTGTTGTGTCTAATTTTGTCTTAGTTTGCAATTGAAAAAAAAAAGTTGGCACAAATATTTGATATGCATATTCATATCTTGTTTCTCTCATCTATGCACTTCTTGTAAGTACTTTTCCTTAAAATATACAATTCAAATTAATTTCAGCATTAACTCTTTTTCAGCCTTTTGCAATGTACATGAAGGGTTTGGGATTCTGCATGTGCAATATTTATTTATTTACTTTTTAAAGTAAATGTTACTTTTACAGTGGCAAGATAAGCAATGGCATATTGGGTCTTTTCAATATGTATTATAATTGTAACTGTAGAGAATACAGATTTACCTGTAATACCTATATCAGATTATTGGAATCAAGTACTTATGGTATTAATGCAGATGCTACCGACATCCTTGCATTGCCATTTTGAAGGAGATCAGTTGCACTAAACTCTTCTGAAGTCCCAGGAATAGAATCTATCAAACTGGAAGATTTTTCTCCCTCTTTCTCTCTCAACTCCCCACCTACTCCTCTCTTCCCCAGGTCATAATACCATCAGTCATGTTGTCCAAATGAACAAAGAAATGAAAATCCCACTCAGTGTGGATACAGAGGGATATCTTTCCTTCTGATATTAACATTAAAGACAACAATAAAGTGTTCCTCAAACTGAACTTGGTTCCCGACGAACCCAGAGACATACAAATGTAGCTTTCTTAGCAACAGTTCACATTTGGTTTGCCACTGATTTCTTCTGTGGCAAAGAAGTTCTCCACCTGGAACTTCTCACTGTAAACCATATTCCTCAGATTTTCTGATATTCTTCCTTCCAAGGACTAACCAGCCTGACCCTGCTTAACTTTTCTGAGATTAGTCAAGATCTGCAACATGATGCCACTTGCTACAATAAGCACGATATGCTTGTAATTTATTTCAAAAGCTTATTAATAGGAGAGAGATGGTGCAAGTAGTGGACCTAACTCCTTCATTCTCTGCAATTCAAAGATTACAGTAAGCAGTGAGATTTCAGCTTTTTAAAAGGGGCTTAAATGAATGCAGCCCTGCTGTGGGATCAATCATGTGCACATCACTATAATTAATTTAGCTATTCATTGTTCAGTTTATTGGATGCTTTTCTGCCAGTAATTAAAAACAAACACTTTAAAGATTTCACAAAACACAATTAGCGTTATGGTAAAGCTAAAGGAACTGAGGAAATAATATCATACAGAAGTTAATATAATTGTGTATAATTATATTACACTGAATAGCATACATATATATAAATATGCTTCGTCCAATTGCCTTAAAGTCTCAATAGAATTAACCTGATAGAACTCCTTCTGATGTCTGCGTGTGATTAGGAGTAAGCACCTGTTTTTAGTTTCCCTATATAAATAGTGGAACCGCATTATGAAATATTATCAGTTTGCCTTTATTCAAAGGAATTACATTTGAGAAAAGATTTATCAGATCTAAGTCACATAGTGCTAGATAGATCACAGTCAAACCCTTCAAATCACTTTGAAAGCACAATAGCAACCTGTGAAGAAGTGTTATGTATATATTTCACTGAGGTCTTATCTTAGACCAGTAGAAGTTTTTAAACTGTTTAGAAATGCAGTTCATTAAAGAAGTTGAGGAGAGAGATTTTCCAGATCGTTCAAGCTGGAAAACAAGAGATTTGGTTGCATAATGCAGAAAATGCTATGCAATGGCTTCCATATGATTATGGCCCATCAATGGATTAAGATAAATATGACAAACAATAGTCATAAATAATATCTCTGTCTTCATTGAAGTGTTTTTTTCCTCTAATCTATCCCACTACACATATGTAAAAACACTAATCTATCTTCAACTTTTCTTATGCTACTTTTTGCATTATGTTACTTTTGCTGTCCACTGGTATTTGATCTACCTCATTCTTCCTTAACTTCCCAGTTTCTTTATCAATCATCATTCTCACTGACTACATTTATTATTTTGTTAATATTTCAAAAGTAGTTAGGCTACAGGAAAAGAGAGAGAGATGTTCCCATAGTTGGATTACATAGGAAATAGTGGATTGAAGATATCAAAATGGAAAGCTGAAAATGGCTATATTTTTACATGAAGTATCTTAATTAAAGGCACATAAAAGAAGCAAACAAACAAAAAAAAGGCTTGGTTTCATTAAAAGGATTCCCTTTCACCTTTTGAAAAGCAGAGAAGATTCCTGTAACACTGCATAAACTTTGAAGTTCGCTTTTAAAGCTGGTTTTCATTACAGCAAGAAATGATGGGAAAGAAGTTGAGTGCCCTTTCAGTATCCCAAATTGACCGTGAGTTCCTTGGTTTCTGGTTATTTTATTTCATTGATGCTGTTCCCTGGTAAAGGCTATTAGTATTGCAGGTGATTTGTAAGCCATGTTCTATACTGGAGTCAATAAACTTGTTTTAAGTTATTCCTCTGTATTATATAACTAAGAGAAAATATTGTTTACCATATACAATATGGCTGCCATGTCTCATTTGGTGCCAAAGAACAAATACATGAAAACCTGAGAGAAAAAGCTTTTCAGTTTGTGGTGATTCTGATGCAGTGGAAGAGTATTTATGGCTAACAGGTGTGTGTTTTTTTTTGGGGGGGGGGGGGCTTAGCTTCCATAAAATCGGAGCTTACTCATCACAAAAATTGCATAACTCCTTTACCATAAGAAAAAAAGTGTGCCTCTCACGTCAATTTCCATTTGCCATCACATTTTCAATTATTTAGTTCCAGAATCTAGCCTCTAACACTCTAACAGGAACAAGGTGTGGAAGCCATGATCTTTCAGTCTTTGAAAAATACTGGATTGCCTGAAGCTGTCAGATTTGTAAGACGAGTAATTATTTTCTTAGCTCTAGTATACAAAACATGAGAGCATCTATTTCCAATGGTTCATTGTCTTTAATTTTGTTTTTGTAATTCAATAAAGTTGGATTGTCTTGCTGAAGAGGGCTAAAGAAATGGAATACTGTATTATAGTTTTTGCATAAAGGCATCATTCTCTTGCATTACTGGACTATTCACAAATTTTGTGAATATTCAATATTTATAGTTAGGCCTAATATCTATCACCTAGATAAGGTGTTCCATTCTAAACTCTTGTGGTATATTGACTAAAGTGTTGGATTTTCACCCTGGAGCATTTTATGGAAAGTTTAGTTCACTTGTGTAATTTATTATGGCATACTGAACATGATTTTCTGGGCAGTGCATTTCAGAAGTAGATGCTCAGCAGTAAGAATATATATTTTTATCTTGGAACAATTTTTGGAACACTTGGAGATGCTTGGGCAACTTCATACTATAGAGACATATGGTAAATTCTTATTAAAGGTCTTCAGTGTCAAATTTGGTTTCCTATAATTTGTTCTTGCTCCTTTCCAAAGACATTTGTCAAGTAAGGTATTAAGAGATGACCCTAATATTTGTTTACTGTTTATTTCAGTCATAGGCCAGCATCAGATTGACCCTAATATTAGCAAAAAAGAAAAGCTGTCTTGGGTGGCAGACGGTGTGCTGTGAATAGAGGTATGGCCTTGGACATGTAAGATAAGCTGTGGTTGATAACTGTGTTAGAGGATACTTCATCATCTGTGTTGAAATAAAGTGAATGGACAGAATGATTAGCCACCTTATCTAAAATGGATGTATGAGTATTATACTGTCATTCATCCCAGGTTGTGAAGTGCCTTGGGGCTAGATATTATTGCAGTCCTGATATTACTGCAGATTCATAATTTATAACCAGCGTATATGGTTTTCCTGTTTTTGTTTGGTACCAAATTGTCCAATTAACTTCAGTGACACCATTGTAGAGTATTCAATTTGGTTCATGCGGTTTAAGATTATATGTGGGAGAGAGGAGGGGGAGGAAAGCTACCACTGAATGATTAAATATATATGAAGGGGAAAAAATAGCGGCTACTGATATTCCTTAAGCATACCAGTATATTTGTGTTGCATAAAACATTAATTGAAGAGTTTTCCATAAAATTTTCTCTGTTGGCCAGTCCCTTTCATCTCTCCATTATTAATTCACTATCTGATTTGCTTGCACTCTACTTTCTCTAAACATCTTTCAGGACATTTGGTATTTATATTATAATTCCACCTAATGAACTGCATGGAACTTGGAAGTGAAAGGCACCTTCTTATTCAGAGTTTTCAGTTATTAAGTTGACACTCAGGTAAATGAAATCTAATTTATTCTAATGCCCTGGTTTGATTAAGGAACTTGCATCTTTCAAACAAACTCCCCAGTGACATCTTGTGTTCATTCTAATAGACCTACCTACAGCAACTTTTCAGTTCATAAGAATTATGAAGGACTACTTCAAAATGAGGTCGCGACTAGAATAAAATTATGTAAGGTGCTATCATACATAAAGCACACATTTTGCAATTTGGCTGCAATTTATGAAATCCTTTTAACTTAATATTTGTTTTAATGCTCACATTTTGCTACTATAATATCTCCCAATGCTTCTAAAAAGAATAACACCAACAAATATGATGAAGCCATCTAAAAGCAAATCAGAATATGTAAAACTATATACTTTTTCTCAGGATCAGCCAAAATCAGCTAAGTGTTGTCATATCCTGTGACCAAGAGTTGAAATATAATTAAAATTTGGATTAAAAATACAGAGCCACAGAGAAGACATATATAGAAGTTCTCTAATCCAAAGCCATTTTTTAAAAAAATTAAAAATAAAATAAAAGATGTTTATATGCATGCAAAAGTCTTCAGAAGACCAGCCAACTATCAGGTAGGAATCCTGAGTTGCTGAGCATTGAGATGGATTAGCAAGGTGAGGTGCAAAATTAGCCAGTGGAGAAAGCAGACTTGGTTCCCCTGGCTGCACAATTCAGAGCCATGGTTCTTACCTGGCTGCATGGCAGTTTCTTGTTATAGGTTATGTTGTTCTTTCCTTATTCCACCATCCAACTTCTGAGAAGAAGGGAATGCTTTGGCCAGGCTTCTCCTTCTTAACACTGACTAATGAAAGAGATGGGGCTATTACAGATGCAGCAATTTATTCGCTAGAAACTAGGCAGCAGAGGAGGAGGAGGATGACTACCTTCTGGCCATAGTAACTTTGTGCTGTGGCAGTAAAAGCTATCACCCCCCCACCCACCCATACATGTGCACAGGTGAGCTGCATTCACTACCAAACCTATGAGATACCCCCCCCCCCACCCAATACATGTGAACTGCTTAAAGTGCCTTTGTAATAAAATATTGTGTTGTAATAAAACATTCACAGCAAGCTGAATTGACCCTGAGTGGTGATAGGAGGAGGAATCAGACAGGAACCAGTGGCCCAAAAAACCAAATTGTTTATACTCACTGGCTATATCCCAGAGATAATATAGCTAGCATGCTGACCTAGTAGGAAGGGATAAATCATAAGAAGGCCACTCAAATATGTTTAGCAAAAATATTCCAACATTATGCTATAATTTACACTGTTTCTGCATTTTTCTTTGTAATGTAATGTACATTACATTGTAATGTCTTGTCTTTGTAATGTAGTAGGCCAAAGGTATATAAACTGTGGTTCTGCTTTTACTCAGGGGTGCTCAGCAAGCTGCCGGTGGGAGCTCCATGTATACTATCATTGCTTGCATGCTTAATAAATTGCATCTTCAAATTAGTTTGGTTGATTTAAGTGAGCTATGTTTTTGTGGGAGTGTGGAGCAGAGGTGTGAAACATTGACTCTCATCCCCAGAGGAGCGGACAAGAGATAAGAGAATGAGACTGGCCCCTCCCTGAGGAATGCTAAGGATGTTTGTAGTGTGACCCTGGGAACTGCTCTCAGTCTGAGAAGATTCTGTGAATGGATTGAAGCCAATTAAACCTTGCTGGATTGAATCTGTATTGTCTCCCGGAGTTTCCTGGGCTAAACCTGACATCAATCTTCTCAGACTCCAACTACCTTCCAGTAGAAGGAGATACATCATGGCTACAGATCCACAGGGAGCGGCTTTGACTCCAGAAGTGTTGGCAGCCACATTGTTACAGCATCAGCAGCAAGTAGATGCACAGATTAATAACGTGCAGGCTGCTATGGGACAACTAGTACAGCAACTCGGACAGGTAGTCCAGCCACCACCTCTTCCACCGCCCGTGTTACTGCGCTCACCTGGCAGCATGCCTGAGAAGTACGGAGGCGAGGTGGAACAGATGAGAACCTTCCTGGCACAATGTGACTTGTTCATGGACGGTAGACCGGGAGAATTTCCTACAGATCGAACAAGGGTGGCTTTTGTGATGAGCATATTGAAGGGATCTGTGGCCACGTGGGCTACTCCTCTCATAGAGATGGGAGATCCAATACTCAACAACTACTGAAATTTTGTCACAGCTTTCAGGGGGCACTTTGGAGACCCAGTAAGACGATTAACTGCCTGTCGGGACATCCGCAAACTCAGACAAGGCGACAGATCAGTAAGATTATTCATTGCAGATTTCAAGTTATTAGCGGGAGATGTTGAGTGGAATGATGTGGCTCTTATAGACCAGTTTAGAGAAGGTTTGAACCCTGAAATCCGATCATTCCAAATACTCTGGATGACCTTTATCAGCTTTGTATAGTAGTGGAAGCCAGGCTCATGGAGTTGAAACAGTATGATCCATTAACTCCCTTCGTGGCTCCTCAGCCTCTCTTGACTACAATGTCTTCCCCTCATACATTAACACCAGACCTTACAGCAGGGGAACCGATGCAGTTGGGAGCTGCTCAGAGAACGGTATCAGGAGAGGAAAGGCAGAGAAGAAGGGATCTTAACTTGTGTTTTTATTGTGGAGCTCCAGGGCATATGGTGAGAGTTTGCCCAGCGAGAAGTACACTAGCGGGAGCCAAGCGAACACAACAGACACCGATCAAGAAAGCAGTTTCCGTCCCAGCGCAGCAGCAGGGAAACTGGCAAAGCCCCCCTGCTCAGAGCTCTTGGGGGAGGGGGGGGCTATCAAGCAATTAAGCAGGGCTCACAATGGAGACAGCAATCAGGCATTCATAGTAGTACCACTCACAGTGACATTGCCTTCCGGCTCCAAAATCAAATTGGAGGCTCTCATAGATTCAGGCACTACCACGAGTTTCATAGATGTCCAGACGGTACAGAAATGGCACTTACCTACAGTGGATTTGGACAAACCCATAGAAGTAGAGACTATAGATTCTCAACCATTGAGGGCGGGTCCAGTGCAGCAATCCACAGTCCCTCTGCAACTAACCATTAACAATCACACGGAGTTATTCCCACTGTATGTAACAGAATCTTTACATGTGCCAGTGGTATTGGGAACTTCGTGGCTCAAATTGCACAACCCTGACATTGACTAGGCAAGGGGGGGTGGCTGCCGTGTGCATTTTTCTCTCGCACGCTCTCCTCAGCAGAGAGAAATTATGACATTTTTAACAAGGAGTTACTTGCAGTGAAGGCAGCTTTCCAGGAATGGAGGCAATGGCTAGAGGGAGCAAGTGCAAGCTGGCAGCCCAAAGCCTTCTACTTCAGGGTGGCAGATGGCAGGAGGGAGGGGGGCTGATTCTATTAATGTTGCAGCTGTTTTTCAGGAACCATCGGAAGATGGTATGGAGGAGGCAGGAGGTGCTAGAGCCTTTCATCATCTGACATGTCATCCCTCCCACCTTTGCCAAGTTCTGCTGAGAACTCAGGGGGAGAGGATGAAGATGGAGGGAGGGGTGATGTGGGAGTGTGGAGCAGAGGTGTGAAACATGGACTCTCATCCCCAGAGGAGCGGACAAGAGATAAGAGAATGAGACTGGCCCCTCTCTGAGGAATGCTAGGGATGTTTGTAGTGTGACCCTGGGAACTGCTCTCAGTCTGAGAAGATTCTGTGAATGGATTGAAGCCAATTAAACCTTGCTGGATTGAATCTGTATTGTCTCCTGGAGTTTCCTGGGCTAAACCTGACAGTTTTGGCCACAACAGTGGCGTGTGGCCAGAGAACAGCAGCCCTGTCTCTTTTTGAGGAAATGAGAAGAAAAACATCAGCCTTGTGGCTTAAACATCAGTTTTATTAAAAATAATCAAAAGAAAACGTGCTTATAGTTTGGTAGCCAAATACCCAAACAATTACAACGGGATGAAGTAGTGCTGATAAAAGTACAATGTCTCAAACCTTTGCCTCCCATAGAAAGCTATATGAAGACCGGCATTCAGATCCAGTAGGAGGCATCTGGATTCAAATAGATTAAGATGGAAATGTTCAATGTCAATTATTGTAACCTGACTCCTGGTAAGATAAATTTTTAAATATGCATATTACAAAAGTAAGGGGTCTTATTTGGTATGTTGCAAGGATTGAATGTCAATGGACCTGAAAATGGCTCTGTATGACATATTTCTGACCACTTTGCTCTGCAGAGTGAGATTTCAGTATATGAGAAGAAACACTGAACACAATGGAAATGCGTTTCTTAAGAAGTGTGGGTGTTAAAGCAAGGTGAAAAGGTCAAGAATAAATAAGTGCTAAATGAATTTAAGGGAGTGACAAGAATGAAGTAAGTATGTTGAATGGGTTGGTTCTATAGAAAGAAGGAGTGAGGATTAAATAGCAAAATAAATACATGAAGGAAGAGTAAATGTGTTGACTGGATAGGGAAGATTGAGGAAGTTGCTGCTAGATAGCTTTGGTGAATAAATGAAAATCGTATAGCAAAATAAATATATGAAGAATGAATGGGTTGAGAAGATGGAGAACCCAAGAAAGCTATTGGGAGTATATCTGTGGTGATCTTCAAAAAGAGAGAGGTGAGAAGTTTAAAGAAGAAAAGGTTACATATGAAACAGTAAATGGATGTGATGAAGGCAAGGATGGTTTGCAAGATACAATAGTATGGAAGGAACAGTGTTTGGTGTTGGTGTAAACCAACTTTAGCATTCATTCATTCATTCATTCATTCATTCATTCATTCATTCATCTATGATATTTATATTCTGACAGTACTGCCAAGATACTGGGAGTAATTTCCTCTCATGTCCTGACTTTCTTTTGCTTACTATTTCTTCATCATTTTCTGCCCTTTGCATAGCACTGCTTACTCCAAAAGGGAATAGCATGGTAGGTATGCATGCATGCAATTTTCAGTATCTATAGAACTCTTCCTAAATTCTTATAATGTTACAACTCTGGTACACTATTCTGAAACAAAATAACTGCCTTAATTTTTTCTTCTTCTTCTTACACCCATTGTTATTCCAATGTCAATTATAGTTTGTATATTCCAATAATACACAATTAGTATGATTACAATATAATAGCCATCTGCAGCTTTCCTAACTCAGTAATAATTATATATTTGGTTGATATATACTTTTGGCCTTGGAGATTATTAGTTTACAGTATGGTTATTATTACCCTGTAAAAAAGAAGCACCATCAAATTATCACAATAAACTCTGTTCTTTTGTCAAGTCAGATATTAAAGACTCTTACTAAAGTGCCTCAATTGTATTTTGCTTTCCATTTGTAGTTATCCCATGGTTCCCCCTTTTTTTTTCAACAAAGAGAAATCTGCTCACCAACAACTGATTTGTTGAATCATTGCTAATTTGCATATCACACTCTTAAGCTACACTAACTGTCATTGAACTCATCCACTGGTTTAATGCAAATTCCTTATTTTCCTGAAGGTAGAATCTCTTAAATTGATAGTGTGCAGTTTCCAGTACAAAAGAAATATCACCATATTGGAAGTCAAAGGGGAAGGAAGAGAACTGAAACTTCCAAATATTGTGTAAATGAAAAGTTGTACTTGAGCTAACATATTTGCTTGCAGATTTAGTTACTAGATGTCGCCTTTTCTCTTTAATTTGGGGATACAGTCAGCACCTGAAAGTAGTTAGTTCATAGGTTGACATTAGTAGATTTATAATTCCCAACTCTGTAACAAGCCAAGGTTTCAGTTGAATTAACTTTTCATAAAAACACACACTAGCATTTATGCATCAAAATTCATTCATTCATTCATTCATTCATTCATTCATTCATTCATTCATATACTGGTTTTCTGTAATGCCTTATTTGTAAAGGAAAAGAAGTCCTCTCATTTGCAATCCATAAGTATTAGGACGATACAAAACTCCAAAGCTACTTCATTAAGTAATATTTGCGCGCACACACACATACGCCAACCTATAGCAAAGTATCCAAGCTGCCTTGCCTCTCTTGTGAGGCCTCCAGTAGCCCACAAAAGAGGCACAAAGCTTTGTGCAAAGAATTAGGGAGAAAGGGGTTGGTAAGTTTCAGTGCATAAGAGGTTGCCAGTGTATATGGCTAGGGATGAATGAAGACTTGGAGGCCAACAGGAAAAGAAGCTGAGGTTAATAACTTGGTGTTGTTTAATGCTGGCCATGTATTTGTGTTATATCTTCAAGGGTGTATGTGCTTTTTAAAAAAAAAAAAAAAAAGTAAGTAAAAGCAGTGAAAATTCAGCAACCAGTTATGGGGTATTTTCCCCCCTTTTGGATGTCACAGAAATAAAGAAATGTACTCTTAAACACATACAACCTTCTGGTGGAAGGTTTGGTAGTAGGCACAATGAAAATTAATCCAATAAATGCTAAAAGAGAATCTCCTTGTTTGGGAGATTCTCTGTGGGAATCAGTTCTCAAATTCAGGATGAGCTTCTGTTACAGCAGAAGCTACACATAAATACCTTCAACAGAGAAAGAATAAAATTAATTTCCCCATGAAAATTGCAAGGCTTATATTGTGTAGAAATTATTTTAAATTAAAGTTTATACATTTTCACAGTTAATTTATTTTGTAAGTGAAAGATAAATCAGTTTGTTTTTTCATGATTCTAATAAACACTTTATAAAATAACTTGATTTATGAGGAATTAATAGCTGGCATAAATATGTTGGTCTTCCATTTAATAAATGTAAACTAATACTGGAATTTGATGAAGCTATGTCACCGGGGTGAGACTAATACTTATTCCAGCTACTGTTCTTGAGTAATCAACAGCAGCAGTTAGAAATTCAGATTAAGCTAATTAACACTTTTGCTTAGGTATTCCTGGCTCCATACATCTGCCATTCTCATGCTGATGCTACCTGAATAGTTCTCAACACATCATTCTTAGGAATGCAAGCCTTAGAATAGAATCTGGTCTCCAAGTGTTATGCTCCATGATTGTGTTTAGATACTAAATCCTTTGCTCCAAGAAGAGGTTCCATGCAATACACAGTACTATATCACTGACCTTTGGCAACCTATCTGCTTAAATATTTCCAGAGAACACAAGTCCTCTGTCTCCTGAGGGCTCCTGCTTAGCTGAAATCTGCTTTCCTTCAGTTTCCAAGTAACAAATGTGGTTTGTTCATTCATTCATTCATTCGTTCGTTCGTTCGTTCGTTCGTTCATTCATTCATTCATTCATTCATTCATTCATTGGATTTTTATGGCTACCCACTTGTATACAACCATGAGAAGGTTACAAGGGTTAAAACAGCAATATAAACAATTAAAACAGGAATCAAAAATTGCCATACTTGGGGAAGAAATCACATTTTACAAAAATAATTCAGGCTCAGTTGTGGGTACATATAATGTCTTGGCCCAGTGTCTGCGGAAAGAGCCTGATCATCAAGAAATTGAATGAAAAGGCTCAGATTATTACAACTGTGGAGTCTGAGACAGAAAGAAATATTTCTAGCTTTTATGAGTCAAGTATGTCCCAGGGTTTTTAGTACTTAAATGTCACAGGTAACACTATGGATTGCATCCAGAAGCAAATTAGCGACCAGTGCAGGTGATGTTATATGTTGTGTTCTGTTAGGCCACAGGGTAATATGTGGCTACTGAAAGCCTTAAGAGTGGCTTCAAACATCCTGGTGTGGCTGAGGATCTTAAAATAGTTGGGATAGGATGATGTTCTCAGAGTGGAACTACTTTTGGGCTCTGGCAAAGCAAAGCATTGTCAGGACCTGGGAGAGGTCAGTGCAAGAAGCAACACACTGGGTCAGCCCTCAGGGTATGAGCTGTTTTTCCAGAGTCTGTCAGTGCTCGACTGAGGGGTTAAGAAGATGGATGGATGAATGGATGGATGGATGGATAGATAGATAGCACCCTTGCCTGTGACCTTCATGGCTACAGAGGCTTAAGAAGCCACCTGTCTCTCAGCTTTTAGCTATTGGAAGGGTTAAATTATTACTTTAATTGTTAATTTATATCCCTCCTTTTTTTCCCTGAGCACTCCCTCATCCCTATTTTTTCACTACAATAATAATCTTATGCAATAAGTTATGCTGAGAGACTTCCAGTGAACCTCCATGGCTTAAAGGGGACCGGATCTCCCAGGTCCTAGTTTAACATCTTAACCATTGCACCTTAGTGGCTTTAGATGGAATGGCATGAATTTGGATGACCTGGGATTCCTCATATTTCAAGGCTTTGCTGAACTGCTGGCCTTGGGAACATAACAGCGAAACCCATACAAAAGTTGTCATGGAAATGCAATTGTTAATTTGACAGAAGATAGAACTTATTAAACACATGTGAAATAATTATATTCTGTTTAATTACAATTAAACTGAATTAAATTAAAATTGTTTATTTTATTTATCATATTTATGCCTGCTGCAGTCACAAGACTCTCAGTGGTTTACAGTAATTGCAAGCAACACAAGCTTTTAAATAAAACATCCATGGTAGGAACTAAATGCTGAATATATAAAATTTCAAAAACATAAAACCAAAAACATCATTAAAAAAAATCAAGTGGAGGTCCTACATTCACCTTGGGAGAAAATCAGATTTCAGGATACTGAAGCCAACCTCCTTTGTTAGGAGACCCTGCTCCATAAAGCAGGTGTTGCTATTGAGACCCAGCAGCAATGAGTCTTCAACCTTTATATCTTGCAGAAATGGGGTATCATCAACACTTCTTCCTGGGATGCATAGGTTGAGAAGGTCGATTTCAGTTGGAGGAGGCAGTTCTGCATGTACCTCAGTGCCAAGCCCTGTCACACTTTAAGGTAACAACCAGCCTTTTGAATTACACCCAGAATAGGAAATTAGTGTAGGGCTGTAATGTGTTTGGCTAATAGTTGGGCCACAGTATTCTTTAGATGAATTGATGCTTCAGAATACTCCTCAGAGGCAACCTCAAGAAGAGGATGTTGCAGAAGCCCAAGTGAGTGAAGATAAGGGCATAAGATACTGTTGCATGGTCCTCTTGTTCCAGGTAGGGCTATAACAGACACAGTGGTCAACTGGGCACAGAGTCGTCTGGCTATGGCCACCTCTTAATCATCAGGAGGAGAAAAAAAAGGTTTTCTTTTGGTTTCAGCTACTTCTTGTCCTGCCTCACTTTCTTTGGGAATAAGGCCCCTGTCCCAAAATACCATTCAAAGGCTAAGCAGAGCCCTTGAGAAGAAGAAGAAGAAGAAGAAGAAGAAGAAGAAGAAGAAGAAGAAGAAGAAGAAGAAGAAGAAGAAGAAGAAGAAGAAGAAGAAGAAGAAGAAGAAGAAGAAGAGGAGGAGGAGGAGGAGGAGGAGGAGGAGGAGGAGGAGGAGGAGGAGGAGGAGGAGGAGGAGGAGGAGGAGGAGCATTGTGTCACTGTGTTACCTCTAAGGGACAGAACATGTGTGTCTTTTGTTCTGATGATGTGCATCAGTATTTGCCCAGTGTTGGGCAATATTATGAAATGTGTTCTTTAATGTGTTTTTAAAACTGATTATTTTTAAAATCAACCATGTAAAATAGTTGGAATCTGTTGTCCTTCAGAGAATTCTAAGGATTCAGTTCTGATGGTACTGAATGATTGGTTATATTCCGTATGTCGGTCTCCACTCTTAGTGACCATATACATAGATTTCTCCAAAATGATTAGACAGCACTATAATAATAGAATTTTACAGGACAAAATTATTTTTGGCTTTTGTTTTCCTATATCATAGGTATTACAGTTTGTTCAGTCCCTACTTTCTGCCTAGATGGTCAAGGGTACAAGCCTCAAACAAGATCTTGTTTTGATCTTTTCAGGGGACTGGGCACAATTAGAAAGAAAGAACAAATCAAGTAGGCTACCGTAAATTGTATTATAAATTGATTATACAAACATCCCAGGTTTACTAAAAATATAAAAGCAAATAAAATGTATATCCAATATCTACATTTCCATTTTCATTAAATGATAATAAATTTAGCAATAAACCATGTTCAAGAAATGTTATTTTAACCTGTAATGCATTTTTCATTTTTGAAAGGAAACAGGTTGCAGAATAAGAAAATTTCTTTTGCACATCATTTTCATTTTGGGGCTGTCTACTTGTCCTTCTCTTTAATTTTCTCTTCCATAAGGATTTTTTTTTTTTTAAATCACACTGAACAAATTCCATGCAAATTGGTAGTTGAACCACGGTCCAAGCTTGGAATCTACAAATTGTTTCCTCCAAGATTTCCTTCAGATTTGCTAACTGTTTTATGTTAGTACAGCAGCAATAGGAAAAGCCAAAAAATATCTAGCAACATTTTTTTTTTTTAATTTACATGCTATCATTTGTCAGTGTGACTCATAACTATAAAAAGACATTTTGAATGCTATCTAAAGGTCAAATCAAGAAATGTAATTGATAAATTTGATCTTCATGAAAGAGTTGAATAATATAATAATGGAATAGATTCTCCAAGCAGTATAACAGGTGACACAGAAGCTAGCTCTGGTGTGACCTCCTAGACAGGATCCCTCCAGCTTCACTTTACAAACAAGCCAGCTACTGTGTCTTCAACCAGCAGGGGGCTCTGGTGCTTTTACCTTATACCTCTTGTTTATTAATAATTACTTTTTCCTCTCTAGACAGTTCTTTTCCTGGCTTCTTGTAGCCATTGCTCAGAACGAAGCTTATGCTGCACTTCTTTCTTTCCCAACTCTATGTATGTGCATCTTGCATCTGCTCCACAGCTTACATTTGAACTTTCTAACTCAGAGTTTCTGAGTTTCATTTTCTGCCTCTCTGTTTCTTGCAACAAATGACCTTTAACTGTCTGGAGGTCCCAAATTCTAAATTCTTTCATTGCTTCTAGCTGTCTAACCTTTCTGTCTGCAGCGACAGGTCGTCTTCTCTTAACCTCTATCTTCTCTTTGATCTTTTTTGAGTAGAAGTGTCTGCAGCATCTGGAAGTTTTGAAACTCTGACCCTTATATACTTATGTGTAAGTACAAAAGGAGTGGAGTCTGCATTGCAAAGAAGTGATGCACATTTCATCATTCCCCTTCATGTAGTCATATAGGAGTTCTCATTCCCCCTTTATCCTAACTCCTTCTTTGCAACCAAGTTTTATTCTACCATATAGTCTCTTAGTATATCCCCACTAGTTTGCACTAAATTTAACACAATCCCAATTACATATGTTTCAAAACTGAGATATGTCATATGTGTGTGTGTGTGTGTGTATACACACACACACACACACATGTATGTATGTATATATGTATGTATGAATGGCACAACCAAGTAGCTGGCATTGTGTCTGAATTGCACAACCAAGTAGCTGGCATTGTGTACAGGAACATCTGCACAGTATATGGGCTAGACCCCCCCCCCAAGTCCAGATGGGAGATTCCACAGAAGATTGTGGAGAATAACGGCTAAGATCCTGTGGGACTTCCAGATCCAGACAGACAGGCAGACATCATGGTAGTAGACAAAGATTAGAAGACAGTGGTAGTGATAGATGTAGCTGTGCCAAGCGACAGTAACATCAGGAAGAAGGAGTATGAGAAACTGGAGAAGTACCAGGGCCTGAAGGAGGAACTAGAGAGGGTGTGGAAAGTCAAGGTCAAAGTGGTCTCAGTGGTGGTAGGAGCACTCAGGACTGTGACTCCTAAGCTGGGAGAGTGGCTCCAACAGATCCCAGGAACAACATCAGAGCTCTCTGTCCAAAAGAGTGCAGTGTTAGGAACAGCTGAGATACAGCGCAAAACTCCTAAACTCCCAGGCCTCTGGTAGAGGACCCAAGATTGAGGAGGACACATACCACCCATAGGGGTGAGAGGGGAATTTTTTTCATATAATTTGCCTTCACCTGATTGGGAATATAAAGTATGGAAGTAGCTTGCTCATATCATATATGTATGTAAGTATGTACATATTAATGTCAAGGACATTTGAAATAAGGAAAGAAGCTATAGCAGTTGAATACCAGCAGATGGCTATTCACTGGTATTATATATACAGCCTAATTTCTTCCAGGAATTTGACAGTTGTTTAGCAATGTGGGAGAGGAACATAACAAGCAAACAGAAAACAAAAGCCATTCTTAATGGTGCTTTTTTGTTCCCGAAATCCAGCCTTTATCAGTGATCATCTGCCTAATATCTGAATAAAATCACTATCCCTTACATCTAACTCCCAAATCATCTGAGCACTGATCAAAAATGTACAAGACTTGGAGCATGGATAAACATTCATGGACAACAGTGGATATTTAGGTATTTCCCATACCTACTTTACTCTCTGCCCCACTTGATTAATTTTTGTTTCTTGGTTGTTAATTTGTGAAATAAATAAATGGGATACCAGCATACTGCAGAACAACATAGCAGCCTTTAGTATTATTTTATATACAAGATTGCTTTGTGGACCCATGTACATCCCTAGAAATTCTGAGAAAATGGAAAAGGTGGGTGGTTAAATCTCATTTGTCCATTAAGGAGAGAGAGAGAGAAAAAGGGAAATTTGAGCAAAAAAGAGGATCCCAGGGGATTAGAGACGGTAAAGGGAAATTACCTCTGCATACGTGGTTTTGTTCCTGAGTATGATAGCCATTTGATGAATAGGTATGCCACCCTATTTACTAGAAAATGTTTCCAAAAATCCAGATGTGATCACTAGGTACCACACAATTTTTCTCAAATCTACTCTGAAGCTTTCATTTAACATATCTCTGAAATTATTGTCAGTGTAAAAAAGTTTATTCTTTTCAAGATATTTCCTAAAGAAAATGACCTCACTATACAAGTGGTCTTCATTTAGCGACCACTCGTTCAGTGATTGTTCGAACTTACAACAGTGCCAAACAAGTGATACTTACAACTGGTCCTTGTACTCATGTTGGTCACAGTGTACCAGCAGTCATGTGATTGTGATCCATGGTTTTGGCACCCAGGTTGCAATTACAATGTGGCAGCATCTGACAGTCATGTGACCACCATTTGTGACCTTCTTTGACAGCTTCCTATAAGCAAAGTCAATGGGGAAGCCAGCAGGAGGTCACAAATGGCAACCATGTGGTGTCCTCACTTAACAACCCATGCCAATTTGCTTAATGATGGCACCCAGAAGTGCTGGAATTTCTGTTGCTAAGCAGTCACGTGATGTGCTTACAAATGTATCGCTTAGCGACAGAAATTCTGGTCCCAGCTGCCATTGTTAACCAAGGACTAGCTGTAAATATAGATTTTTTAAAATGTTTAAATAAACATTAACAATGAAATTACTGAGTAACAATCAGTCTGGTAGCATAATATTATTCTGCTATAAGAAATATTATTCTGCATAATATTATTCCACTATAAGGAAATTAAGATAAGTATGTATCCATATTGTGGAGTCCTTGGTGCTGTCTGAGCTGGGCTGCTTGCTTGCAGACATCATCACATATCCATATTGCTGTAAACATGCTAAGGTGCTCATTACAATACATTTTGTCAAAGGTTATTCATTTAATATACTAACAGTACAATGGAGTTCAGTGTGATTCACCCTTGAATAATGTGTTTTTCTTTTAATAAATTTTAATTATATATTTATTTGTTTTAATTTGATGTAAACCACCCAGAGTCCCCCACTGGGGGGAGATGGTTGGGGATAAGTCTACTAAATAAATAAACAAATAAAATAAGTGAATAAGGACATTTATTGTATAAGGACCATGCTAAAGAATGCTCAGATTACTGAACAATTGCAATTACCTCACATGTTAGCAAGATAAGGATCAAGATTTTGTAATCCAGACTTCAATAATTCATAGAAGAAGGTGGTGAATTTAGGAGACAAGAGGAATCCAAGGTCACATTGACCAAAGACATAATGGGCAGCACAGGCCAATATCTAGTAGCCCATTGGGTGATATCCATGGCATATGGTGGATTTTGATACAGAATGTAAAATGGATGAATGATAAAGAACTGTGATGGAATGTATCTACGAGGAGGAGAGTGATGTGGGAGATCAAGGCTATCAGGAGGGAAGGGGTGCATTCCAGGAAGGGAAAGGAGACAAGAGGCAACACAGTCTGCAGGGGGACCATGAGAAGAGTAAGAGATTCAGGATAGCCACTCCCTAGAACCTAACAGGGTATATCCACTAGTAGTACAGATTTAGTTTGGCAAGGTTCTGTCTCTAAGGTGTAAGCAAATAAAGGAACTGTATTCGGCTGGACTGTTTCATCGTTGTTCCTGGGCTGGGCCTGACATGAAAACAACCAGGACTTGCTGAAAAGTATGACCCGTCACCTTGAATTTTATAGTCTTTTTATGTATACAGTCTTTTTATCTAGTATGATTTTTTTGGCTAATTTAATGTGGATGTTTACTGTTTTTGATGTTTGATTTTAATTGTGAGCAACCCAGAATCACCCTGTGGGGGAGATGGGTGCAATATAAATTGAATGAATGAGTGAATGAATGAATGAATGAATGAATCTCCTATTTTTCCTTCCTCAGCATGCCTCTACGATCATGCAGCCATAGAATTGCCTTCCCCAATGGTTCAGGATAGCCACTCTCTAGAATCTCACAGGGTATATCCACTAGTTGCTGTAGTACATATTTAGTTTGGCAAGATTCTGTCTATAAGGTGTAAGCAATTAAAGGAACTGTACTTGACTGGACTGTCTCATCGTTGTTCTTGGGCTGGGCCTGACAAGAACATAAATTAACAAATGAAATGAAAGAAGGAAAAATAGATGTGTTATGTCCCTGTGAAGATAAGAGAAAGGAAAGCAATGTATCTGAATAAAGTTGGTCTGATATTGGGGACTGGGGTTGAGTAATATATTCAGGAAAGTGAAATTGTCAGTTTAATTATGAATGAAAAGGCTAAAAAAGTATGTCAGAAAGTATGAAATGGTATCATCTAGGTTGTGTGCATTAAAATAAGCATCCATAAGTTTAATGATAGTTACATGTTTTACTCCAGTGAATGAAGATAATGGAAAAACTAAAAACTAAATATGAATTTTGCATACACACAAACACACACACACACACTTATAATTAATGGATCAGATGGAATAAGAAGAAAGAATTAAAAAAAAAAAGAATATGAATCTAAAGCATGGTCAAGTTGATTGCATATGATTTATTTACTTACTGTTTCTTATACGATTATTTGGTTGCCTATCTCATGGTAATAATTCTGGGTAGTGTGCAAGGACTAAATAATAAAAATTGAAAGAATTGCTGAAGGATACAAAGGTGATGAGAGGCTTTAAATGTGGGACAAACCATTTCTTTAATAAACATGGCAGAAAAAGGAAAGAACTGAAGGAAACTAGAGTAAAAATCAGTGACTGGAAACCCCTCATGGACTTTTTGCTGAAAAAAGAGAAAAATGAGCTTGTGGTTTCTGGGTTTGAAGATTAGAAAGGGTAGCTTACGGACAGAAGTAAATTATGATGTAACTTTAGAAAGACAGGGTAAAATATAAATGCATCTATAAGCACTGTCAGGAAGATCGGAAGCTGCTTTTTATAGTCTTTTCTATTTCTTTTTCTTTTTCTATTTTCTGTCTTACTTATTCACTATTCTTCCTTATTTTCTTTTCTAATATTTATATTGTTTTTATCTTGTTAAAAATGTCTTCAATAAAAATTATATTAAAAAAAGAAACTAGATTAAAACTAAAGGATTGTAGAAGTGTGTGTTTTGTATGATTTAGTATGAAAAATATTAGATGATATATTAATTTCCCAATAGAATGAATGTAAGGCAAGCTCAAAGAAATAGGATACAGATGCTGCTTAGAACAAAATAAAGTATATTACATAGTGTCACAATGTAGACTTAGGCACACTAATGGGAATGATTTGCTGCAGATGTTAGATTGTGTATGATGAAGCTATAAGTATTAATTTCAAAATGTATATATCAACAACACAAGTAATTGTGTTTGACAGGGAAATGGAAGAAACAGTTGCAAGCTATACATAAATGATAAACTAGAACAAGTAGATGAATTTGTATATATTAGGAAAGTGTTTACTAATGATGGGAAAATGAATGGAAACTTTGTAAGACACGTAAATGCTGGCAGAAAGCTAGTGATAATATGTGGTGTATTGCAAGGAAATGTGTGTCCAAAAAAAAAATTGCTATAAGAGAATGTCTCTGCTCACTTTGTGATATGGAAGTGAGAACTGCGTATGCCAAGAAACAAAAGTAAGTTGAACACAGAGAAATTGGAGTACGTAAGATAGGGCATGGGAAAATAAGAGGGGATAAAGTCAGCAATTAATAGGTGCTGAATGAGCATGGATTAAAGGCAAAAATGAATGACAAGGATGAAAATATTTGAGAAGATTTGGTCATATGGAGAGAATGAATAAGGTTTTAATTGTAAAACAAATACTTGAAGGAAGAATGAACGGGTCAAGTAGAAAGGAAACACAACAAAATTCTGGCTTGATAGAGCTCCTGGGGATAGGGGAGGGGGGAGGGGAGAGGTGAGCAGAACACAAAAGGCGGTTTCATGTATCACATGGACTTTTTTGAAGCAAGGATGATTTCCAGGAATTGAAACATATGGACAGGAAATCTTGAAAACGTGGAGGAGGCAAAAAAGAAGCTTTGTAATTCATCCTTGCCTCCTTGGAAAACTCCTTGGAATTTTCCCTGTATTTTATCCCATCAGCAAGGTATTTTGAGCAGCTCAAGCCATGCTGAAATGCCTTCCTGAAATATTCTGCCCTTTTGTCCTTTCCCCGATTCCCTTATCAAAGTTAGCTCAAAAACTTGCATTCATTGTTCTTTTCAGACATGCATTGACTAACAATTCCAGATGGGCTGTTGAATGTTCTTTTTCATTTTGCAAGAAAGCCAAGACTTTTTTATTTTTTTCAATAGCAACATGTCAGTCTTATTTCTTGCTCTTCAACTGTCCATGGAATCATAAGCAGCTCATTCTAGAAAAATCTCTCTCTCATTGTCTCTCTCTCTTGACCTAACCCAACCGAAACAATCTAATATTTCTTTATGTTTTCTGCTTCTAACAATGCAGATAGTTGAATTCTTACCCCAGCTATGGCCAGCTGTACTTTCTGTATAATATCCAGCTTGGATAGCATTCTATTGTTTGCCTTAATTTCAATTACTAATGCAGTGATCCCCAACCATACATATACTTTAATTTTAACTTTATAAAATAACCCGCAGAGCAAATATTTGGCAAGCCATCTCCATCTGGCTTAAGTGTATTTTTTAAATCATGGTAGTATTGAAAGTTCAGAAATAGAAGTGGAAATAAAATATTTCAGGACTTCTATTTCTGAATGTTCAATATTTCCATGATTAAGAAAATATTTTCTTTTCTTTATTCAAAGAACAGCCTCTCATGCCACATCTCATACAATTGTTCAAGCCAAGTGTGTGATATGGCAATATCTCCATTGGATTACAATGGGAGTTTAAACATACTTGGATTCCAGTTCACACAGAAGTATTTATATAGACTAAATGTCTAGTATTTCAGTTTTCTAGATTACTTTAGTTAAATATAAAAAAGCCTTCCTTCCTGCTCTCTTTCCTTCCTTAAATGAGTAGTTGCAGGATTCAAGAATGGCAAGAATGTGCCTGATCTGTTCATGCAATGATCATGTAGAAATATAAGTTATAAATAACCATGTAACATAAATTAGAAAATATTTCTAACATTTTGCATTAAGACATAATCCAAGGAACAGGATGTAAGAAACTCTTATGGTATTCTTATACATATTAAAGGTTATATGTTATACAGTGGTACCTCAAGATACGAATTTAATCCGTTCCGTGACTCTGATCGCAAGTCGAATTGGTCGCATTCTGAAGCACGTTTTCCCATAGGATTCAATGTAAATGCGGTTAATCCGTTCCACCCTCTGAATTTGGTCGCATCCTGAAGCAAATTTCCCCATAAGGTTCAATGTAAATAGGGCTAATCCGCCCTCCGAATTTGGTCGCATCCTGAAGCACATGTCCCAGGTGCAGCGGAGAAAAAGGAAGTGCTAATCAAATCTGAGAAAGGCTCCCTGCGCACAGCCGGGAGCGGGAGCTTCCCCACCTCCTCTTAATTCCGCTCTTTCCTTTGTGCATAGCCCTTGGCGCGCCCGACAAAAGCACAGTGAAAGCAATGGAGGGAAAGGCTTATGTGGCGCACGCGCGCACGCACACCCCACTCATTCCTCCCCCTCTTTCCTTCCGCGCATGCACACACACCCTACACTCATTCCTCCCCTCTTTCCTTCTGCAAGCGCACGCACACCCCACTCATTCCTCCCCTCTTTCCTTCCGCAAGCGCACGCACACCCCTCTCATTCCTCCCCTCTTCTGCAAGCGCATGCACACCCCACTCATTCCTCCCCTCTTCTGCAAGCGCACGCACACTCCACTCATTCCTCCCCTCTTTCCTTCCGCAAGCGCACGCACACCCCACTCATTCCTCCCCTCTTTCCTTTCGCACACACACGCACACCCCACTCATTCCTCCCCTCTTCTGCAAGCGCACGCACACTCCACTCATTCCTCCCCTCTTTCCTTCCGCAAGCGCACGCACACCCCACTCATTCCTCCCCTCTTTCCTTTCGCACACACACGCACACCCCACTCATTCCTCCCCTCTTCTGCAAGCGCACGCACACTCCACTCATTCCTCCCCTCTTTCCTTCCGCAAGCGCACGCACACTCCACTCATTCCTCCCCTCTTTCCTTCCGCAAGCGCACGCACACTCCACTCATTCCTCCCCTCTTTCCTTCTGCAAGCGCACGCACACCCCACTCATTCCCCCTCTTTCCTTCCGCGCACGCACGCACACCCCACTCATTCCTCCCCTCTTTCCTTTCGCACACACACCCCACTCATTCCTCCCCTCTTCTGCAAGCGCATGCACACCCCACTCATTCCTCCCCTCTTCTGCAAGCGCACCCACACTCCACTCATTCCTCCCCTCTTTCCTTCTGCAAGCGCACGCACACCCCACTCATTCCCCCTCTTTCCTTCCGCGCACGCACGCACACCCCACTCATTCCTCCCCTCTTTCCTTTCGCACACACACCCCACTCATTCCTCCCCTCTTCTGCAAGCGCATGCACACCCCACTCATTCCTCCCCTCTTCTGCAAGCGCACGCACACTCCACTCATTCCTCCCCTCTTTCCTTCTGCAAGCGCACGCACACCCCACTCATTCCCCCTCTTTCCTTCCGCGCACGCACGCACACCCCACTCATTCCTCCCCTCTTTCCTTCTGCAAGCGCACGCACACTCCACTCATTCCTCCCCTCTTTCCTTCCGCAAGCGCACGCACACCCCACTCATTCCTCCCCTCTTTCCTTCCGCAAGCGCACGCACACCCCACTCATTCCTCCCCTTTCCTTCTGCAAGCGCACGCACACTCCACTCATTCCTCCCCTCTTTCCTTCCGCAAGCGCACGCACACCCCACTCATTCCTCCCCGCTCTTTCCTTCGCAGTGAAAGCAATATCAGTGAAAGGAATGGGGAGGAAAGGCTTATGTAGCGCGCGCACAGCGGAGCGGGAGCTTCCCCACCCCCGTGCTGCTGCTTCTTAATTCCGCGCTCTTTCCTCTGTGCATAGCCCAAGCACACTGAAAGCAATGGGGGGGAAGGCTTATGTCGCGCGCACGCACAGCCGGGAGCGGGAGCTTCCCCCCCCCACTGATTCCTCCGCGCTCTTTCCTTTCTCCATAGCGACAAAAGCACAGTGAAAGCAATATCAGCGCGCACGCACAGCCGGGAGCGGGAGCTTCCCCCCCCCCCAGCGCACTCAGATTTCATTAGCACTTCCTCTTTCTGCATTGCTTTCCTTGGGCTTTTGTCCTCCTGCTCAGATTTCATTAGCACTTCCTCTTGGAAGCTGCGACCACGTGGCAGCAGGGCAAATGGCCGCGGATCCGGTTCGTAGCTTGAGGCGGAGTTCGCATGTTGAGGTAAATTTTTGCGGCCGGAGCTGGTCGTATCTTGAAATTTTCGTAAGATGGGGCGTTCGTATCTTGAGGTACCACTGTATTTGTGTATGGCTGTAGTAGGAAGAATACAAAAATTGGTTCAGAAAGACAAAAAGTTATAGAAAAATACAGTGACTGGTGTTTATGGAAACTAATTTTAGATGTTTCCCTCCCCCCCATCCCCATTTCATGACTTTAGCTTACTATCTCTTTTTGCCTTTTGCCTAGCTTTTCTTACTCCATAAAAGAATAGTTAGATGAGTCTATATGTTTGCCCAGATATGTAATAGATATAACCTTCCTGCTAAATCTGGGAGATTTTATAATTCTTTTGCATTAGTTTATAAAGGATACATCTCCAGATTCGTGGAGTATAATAATATTAACTAAATATAAACATAGTGAGCATGGAAATGGGTAGTCTGGATGTGTAACCAAAAGTTGAGCTCAGCTTGAAAATGAAACATCTATATGGCTGTGTCTATGTATATATCATTTCTGTCTGTGGATATACATAATGACTGTATACGTCTTCATTTTTATAGATGCAAAACTCAATTTTGTAGATGCTAAACATCTGGATGATTACAAGAATCTGCCTGACCACAAGAATGTTTACCGTTAAGTAGTCGCTATTGCCATCTCTTAGCCAGCCATTTTTATAACCTCAGACAGTAGCTCTAGTTTCTGTCCCAAGCCAGCCCACTTCTTTGTCCTGATCCTGCCTGTACTTCTTGGAGCATGGACATCCACAGGAGAGGAACAAGGAGGAGCAAATACGAAACTTTGTGCAAGTTCCACCCTTTCTGTACATACATTTGGACATCACACATATGCATGTAAAGGGGAAAACATTGTGATAGAACATCACACATCATTTTGAAGAACCCTCCAGATTCAGCAGATGTTCCTGTTTTAGAGTGAGGTCTCCAGCATGCCACTCAAAGGCCTCAGCCCCTAGAATCTTGTTTACCGCTGGCTTATTCTCAGGATGCTCATTTAAATTACTCATGTTGATGAGCTATTGCTTTCCCTTCACTCTTTAATCTTAGTGTCTTTTTTTATATTCCTTCATATTCCTCTGAAATTACAACTTGCTTGCTGAAGGAGGTTGCAAAACACAAAACAAAATCCCTTCACTTGAATGAGTGGGGCTGTTCTAATAACAATGACTTCACTTTCCCAATTAGGCAAATTAATTAACAATGCTAAAGCAATGATTCCATAATGAAGCTAATTAACACAATGTCTTGTGCTCCCTTTCTAACACACATTTATCTCCAGATACTCTTATTAAGACCATACATGCAATTACTGAGTTTCCATTCCCAATATTAATGATGCACAATTCACAAAACATATGTATTAAGGGATTAATTATTAAAAAAATAAGGGCTTTTTGACAGTAGACTAGGCCTACTAAATAAATCTACTACAGCTGGCCAGCCATTTGTGTCCATGAACAGTATTAACTCTTCTAGGCCAGGAACCTGTGAGCTTTGCTGGTAGTGAGAACCAGATTGGAGGCTAATGGCTTTTGTATTTTCGGAGCTGGGGGAGGCGGATACCATTTTATTTTTTCCAGGATGTGACTGTGAGTGAAACCCAACACTGATTATATCTACCAATAACAAATGCATTCAGTTTATAAAGCCTATGTTTGCTTAGTCTGAGCTGAAAATGGCCAATTGTTAAATATTCTTGCTTCTTCCCACCTCCTGCTATTGATTTGATTGGTTGGTTATTTATTTAAATGTACTGGCCATCCAACTTCAATTGTTGTTGTTGTTGTTCAGTCATTAAGTCATGTCCGACTCTTCGTGACCGCATGAACCATATTGCGCCAGGCCTTCCTATCCTTCACTGCCTCCCTGAGTTTGCTCAATTTCATGCTCATTGCTTCAGTGATGCTATCTAGCCATCTCATCCTCTGCCGTCCTCTTCTCCTTTTGCCTTCCATCTTTCCCAGCATCAGGGTCTTTTCCAAAGAGTCCTCTCTTCGCATTAGGTGACCAAAGTATCTGAGCTTGAGCTTCATTATCAATCCTTCCAATGAGCAATCAGAGTTGATTTCCTTTAAGATTGACTGGTTTGACCTCCTAGCAGTCCAGGGGACTCTTAAGAGTCTTCTCCAGCACCACAGTTCAAAGGCATCAATTCTTCGGCGTTCAGCCTTCTTTATGGTCCAGCTCTCACAGCCATACATTACTACTGGAAAAACCATAGCTTTGACTATGCGGATCTTTGTCGGCAAGGTGACGTCTCTGCTTTTTAATATGCTATCTAGGTTTGCCATAGCTTTCCTCCCAAGGAGCAAGCGTCTTTTAATTTCATGGCTGCAGTCTCCGTCTGCGGTGATCTTGGAGCCCAAATAAATGAAGTCTGTTACTGCTTCCATTTCTACCCCTTCTATTTGCCAGGGATTGATGGGTCCAGATGCCATGATCTTAGTTTTTTTAATGTTGAGTTTCAAGCCAGCTTTCGCACTCTCCTCTTTCACCCTCATCAAGAGGCTCTTTAGTTCTTCTTCACTTTCTGCCATTAGGGTGGTATCGTTTGCATATCTGAGGTTATTGAAGTTTCTCCCTGCAATCTTAATTCCGGCTTCTGATTCTTCCAGCCTGGCATTTCTCATGATGTACTCTGCATATAGGTTAAAGAAGCAGGGTGACAGTATACAGCCTTGTCGTACTCCTTTCCCTATTTTGAACCAATCGGTTGTTCCATGACCGGTTCTAACTCTTGCTTCTTGGCCCGCATACAGATTTCTCAGGAGACAGGTAAGGTGGTTTGGTATCCCCATCTCTTTAAGAATTTGCCACAGTTTGTTGTGATCCACACAATCAAAGGCTTTTGCATAGTCAATGAAGCAGAAGTAGATGCTTTTCTGGAACTCTCGTGCTTTCTCCATGATCCAGCGAATGTTGGCAATTTGATCTCTAGTTCCTCTGCCTCTTCGAAACCCAGCTTGTACATCCGGTAGTTCTCGGTTCACGTACTGCTGAAGCCTAGCTTGTAGGATTTTGAGCATAACCTTGCTAGCATGTGAAATGAGTGCAATTGTGCGATAGTTTGAGCATTCTTTGGCATTGCCCTTCTTTGGAATTGGAACATTAACTGACCTTTTCCAATCCCATGGCCACTGTTGCGTTTTCCAAACTTGCTGGCATATTGAGTGCAGCACTTTAACAGCATTGTCTTTTAGTATTTTAAATAACTCAGCTGGAATACTGTCATCTCCACTAGCTTTGTTGTTAGCAATGCTTCCTAAGGCACACTTGACTTCACTCTCTAGGATGTCTGGCTCAGGGTCAGTGACCACACCAGCATGGACATCAGGGACATTAAGATCTTTCTTGTATAGTTCTTCTGTGTATTCTTGCCACCTCTTCTTAATCTCTTCTGCTTCTGTTAGGTCCCTGCCTTTTTTGTCCTTTATCATGCCCATCTTTGCCCTAAACGTTCCTTTGATATCTCCAATTTTCTTGAAGAGATCTCTAGTCTTCCCCATTCTATTGTTTTCTTCAATTTCTTTGCATTGTTCATTTAAGAAGGCCTTCTTATCTCTCCTTGCTATTCTCTGGAAATCTGCATTCAGTTGCTTATATCTTTCCCTTTCACCCTTGCTTTTCGCATTCCTTCTTTCCACAGCTATTTGTAAAGCCTCATCAGACAGCCATTTTGCTTTCTTGCATTTCTTTTTCTTTGGGATGGTTTTAGTTGCTGCCTCTTGTACAATGTTACAGACCTCCATCCATAGTTCTTCAGGCACTCTGTCTACCAAATCTAATCCTCTAAATCTATTCATCACCTTCACTGTGTACTCACATGGAATATCATCTAAGTCATACCTGAGTGGTCTAGTGGTTTTCCCTACATTCTTCAATTTAAGCCTAAATTTTGCAGTAAGAAGCTCATGATCTGAGCCACAGTCAGCTCCTGGTCTTGTTTTTGCCATCTGTATAGAGCTTCTCCATCTTTGGCTGCAAAGTATGTAATCAATCTGGTTTCCGTATTGACCATCTGGTGATGTCCATGTGTAGAGTCGTCTCTTGTGTTGTTGGAAAAGAGTGTTTGCTATGACTAGCTTGTTCTCTTGGCAGAACTCTATTAGCCTTTGCCCTGCTTCATTTTGTACTCCAAGGCCAAACTTGCCTGTTATTCCGATTACTCCTTGACTTCCTACTTTAGCATTCCAATCCCCTATGATGAAAAGGACATCTTTTTTTGGTGCTAGTTCTAGAAGGTCTTGTAGGTCTTCATAGAACCGGTCAACTTCAGCTTCTTCGGCATCAGTGGTTGGGGCGTAGACTTGGATTACCATGATGTTGAATGGTTTTTCTTGGATACGCACTGAGATCATTCTGTCGTTTTTGAGGTTGTACCCCATTACTGCCTTTCCCACTCTCTTATTGACTATGAGTGCAACTCCATTTCTTCTAAGGGTTTCTTGCCCACAGTAGTAGATATAATGGTCACCTGAATTAAATTCACCCATTCCCGTCCATTTCAATTCGCTGATTCCCAAGATGTCGACGTTCAATCTTGTCATCTCATGTTTGACCACATCCAGCTTGCCTTGGTTCATGGATCTTACATTCCACGTACCTATACAATATTGTTCTTTACAGCATCGGACCTTCTTTTTGCTTCCAGATACATCCACAGCTGAACGTCCTTTCGGCTTTGGCCCAGCCGCTTCACTCTTTCTGGAGCTACTTGGAATTGCCCTCCGCTCTTCCCCAGTAGCATATTGGACACCTTCCGACCTGAGGGGCTCATCTTCCAGCGTCATATCTTTTAGCCTTTTAACATTGTCCATGGGGTTTCCTTGGCAAGGTTACTGGAGTGGGTTGCCATTTCCTTCTCCAGTGGACCACATTTTGTCAGAACTCTCTGTCATGACCTGTCCGTCTTGGATGGCCCTGCATGGTATAGCTCATGGCTTCACTGAGTTACACAAGCCCCTTCGCCACGACAAGGCAGTGATCCATGAAGGGGTCCAACTTCAATGGACTCCACTTTTTTGTAATATCCTGCCTGACAAAGAGTTCTGGAGAACTCAAAAGACTTTTCTGTGCCATTTTAGTTGATTTTAATAAAGGCATTACTTATTCTGGATTATCCTTCTTGATTTCAGTGAATTTGAGTTACTTGACTTATACTATAGCTGAAGTCACTGGCCTGATTTGCTCAGCATGCTAAGTCATATTTTGTTTATTCCAGGTTTATTGACAAAATTATAATTGTCTGGGTTTATATAGTGTACTATGTCATCAACCATAATATACAAACCACAGTCGCTGGATTCATATAATATGCCGAACTAAAACCATCAAACCACATGATGATGTCGTATGATATGCCAATATATCAAACCATGATGTACAGTTCTCTTTGGGAAATTTGTTGCTATTGGAAAGCTTGTATTAACTCCACTAAATGATAACTACTATCATTCCAACCCAAATATCTTAGTACAGATTTTATAAATCATTTGTATAATGTTTCTCAAAATATGGACTCACTTCAGACTTCTCCCATGATTGCACTCGTTGCAATGAGAAATGAAAGCTGAACTAAACTGCTCGCATTGCCATTAACATCAGAAATTCTGCTGATTTTATTAAAGTGTTCACATTCGTAGGCATTTCATTCCGTATGAATTACATATCTCTGTCACCCTGCATAAAAGGGGCTAATGCTGCAGAATTGGATAAGCCTCCCTGGAAATCCTAGCTGACATTTCAACAGTGGCAGGATCCAATACTCAGATCTTGCCTTAGAAAATTTTTAGTAATTCTACAGCTAAATACAAATGGTCTTTCAAAATGTTCCAGGTAGAGACTGTTATGGTGTCTTCCCTTGAGATATAACTGAGGGTTGACATTTTAGGGAAACTGCAAACCTCTGGAGAGAGAACTGTGTAATCAAGGATAGGACATTTATACACATGCCTTGGTCACCTTGTAACCAGGTAAGTGCTAGAATATCACACTCCACCTTTGAGAATTTCTGTGAAACTCTCTTCTCCTTGAAAAGAATTTCAAAAGCAAATTCTCATTCATTAAACTGAATGAGCATGGGTTGTTAAAACGCACTTCTGCCTAATCAGAAATGAAAGTGCTTCAGCTTGTAACTTTATTAAGCTAGTCATTGCCTGTAATAAACAAATTTGAAATTGATATGAGTTTGTTGCACCTGAGGGGTCTATGTTTCCATTAATTGTGACTTAATAATGTTCCTACAAGTTATGAGCCACAATAGACAGGACATATGAAAAGCTCAGTCTGGTTAGAATAGTAAACTCTTATCATTTATCACTACATTAAAAAAAAAAAATGTCTTGTCCATTATCAATTACTGGGAATTCTATTATTCACTCAAAAGGACCTTCCAATATATTATAATTAACTAAAAGGATATTTTGTTTGTGATTATGAGATTGCAACAACAACAACAAAAAATTAACATTCCATCCTATATTCTGATGCATACAATCCAGAAAAGGTAACATACAATCTAATTTGCTACCTAATTTAGCATAATGTATAGATTAGTTTTAAGATTCTGTGGTTTCTGATTTATAGGATTGGACTGACTATAAAGTACAGACCAATTTGTTAGCAATGCTTATTCACTGGTATAGATGACAGATTTATGCCAGAGCTGAACAGAGCTTTGAATTTAAATGGAAAAAGTTGCTTTGGATCATGTAGGAGTGCTCCTGAATCCTCTATTAGCAGTTCCTTAAACCAAAGATGCCTCTTCTCAGGATTATAATGCAGCTGCAGTTATATGGAATATGGTGGTATATGAACATTGTAATGAATTAATTCAATTTGCAATTAAAGTAAATCTCCCTTTCAATTTGGCACACTACTGCCTCAAACAAGGTGAGTAGATCTGTTGATAAATTTCTTTTAATGTGACAACTGCTCTCTCGGTGAAACAGAGATGACACATTGATTTTACCTCTTACTGTTTAGGCCAGTATTTTTCAAACATGGCAACTTTAAGACATGTGGACTTCAGCTCCAAGAATTCCCCAGCCAGCATGTTGGTTAGGGAATTCTGGGAGTTGAAGTCCACATGTCTTAAAGTTGTCATGTTTGAGAAACATTGGTTTAGGCTATAGCCTTTTTAAAAGGGATATATAGCAAAACCCTATATGATACTTTGGTGACATTTTTAATGCCTTCCTAGCCATATCTGATCTTCCTGGAATGCTACAGAGCAAAGGCTGGAAGAATGGCTTTTTCCCCTCCTTCAATTGGTGTGTGTTAGAAAACCTTAGTCTCAGTGGATTAGAAATCTAATTCCACTAAACTCCAGAACTAACAATGAATTTTCAATATATTTATTTCAGGTTACATGGAGTTAGTCTTAAACTTTATGAGCTCCTGTACATCAAGCTAAGCATTTACTGTAGTGAGTCAATACATCTAGATTCCCACTTCAGAAAATCTAGTACTTGATGTTCTGCAGTTTCTTGTTCCTGTTCCACCTTGCAATTTTGGTACTGGATCAGAGAAGTATCTTATGGAATGATATATGCTCACACTAGAATGCAGAATTATAAGACAAATGGATGCTTTACTGCCAGGGGAAGACCAAGAAGACAAGCTTCTTGAGATGGGAAGAAGATTCTGCATACAGATTACTCTCACCACACTTCCCACTCTGTTCATCTCACTTTAGGTATCAGAACCTTGTGTCTAGGCCTCCCATGAAGGGACTCCTCAGAATGATGCTTTGTGAAAGAACTGGGGCAAAAGTAGTTCTGGAGAATTGCATACCTTAAATACTATGATGTGGCTGCTCCAGAGGCAGATGGGAGGAAGTGGGCTTGCTGCCAATTTCCAAACCAAAATGTTTTGTTGACCTTGGTATTATTATTCTTGGTGACAGTCACGTTTAATTTTCTGCCTATATAGATCCTAAGAGGATGAGCAATGAAATGGGAAGTTCTCCGTTCATATCTCATCTCAGATGCTTCCATAAATGATAATATATAATATGAAGAATTGTTTTACAGAGCTTTCCAAAGACAGTGACAAGTGTGAACATGCTTTCAATTATCAACAATATCAATGGAAATTTTCTAACTTTCCCTAGTGACTTGCTTTAGGAACGATCTTCAAATAGCACCAATATAAATTATTAATTGTACAATTATTCAATGCTGAAAGAAAAGATACCTTGTTAAAAATTCTCACAGAGTCTGAGCTCATTATGATTAAGTAGAAATGGCACCAATATTAATGTATTATTTAACAGGATTTATTTAAGCTGCCAGAAGTTCTGAGTTGGATACCTTATCAATTTATCAATTCCCTTCATCCTCAACAATCATTTATGAGAAATTCTGGATTTTTAAATTATATAGGCATAGCTATATATACAAAGTTAAAACAAATATTACCCTTTCAAATACATAATATTCTAATTATAACAAAATCAAGTTGTATTTAAGTATGTAAAATTTAACAGAAATAATCCATTTAATGAACAATAAACAGTAAGCAAATCCCACAAGTGTGAGAAGAAATGGTTTCTTAGCTGCAAATTGCTGCTGCTGCTGCTGCTGCTGCTGTTGTTGTTGTTGTTATTATTATTATTATTATTATTATTATTATTACAATTATTATACCTAAAATATCCTTTTTCATTATTTTGTGGGGAGGGGTAGTGTTTAGATTATCATAAATATTTAAGTCACTCCATGATCTTTATAGGACCTTTATTCCATAGCTTTAAAGTAAATCTTGTGCATCCTCAATCATCAGTATGCTATTGATGGACTTGTGAAAAATGTATACAAAGCTATACACACTATAGAAAGTTGTGAATGACACTGAAATGAATTTTCGAGCATTTCTTTTAATTCTTTTAATTTAAATTATTTTAATATAATTTTTTTGAGATGGATTAACACAGAGAAAACCAAGTCATCAATAGAGACCTGATTAAAGTTGATTCTCATAATTCTCCTTTTAAATTATTTCTGTTGAAACAGGTTCTTACTCCCATCATGGTTTAGGCATGGTAAATTATAAAATAACTGCCCTTTTAGAAATTAGATTGAGATTATCATTAATTCATGATTATTTTAGCACTTAATAGACATTTCATGTTTGCAAAAAGAATTCCACCAACTACTTGATTTCATAAATATAATGGCATGCATAAGGACTATTTTTCAACAAGGGTTTATTAGAACTCAACTGGATCTATCTCCCAAAACCTAATAACTCCTATCTTAAAAGTATCAATCTTTTTTCCCTCCATCCTTTAGGAAGAGGTATCCTAGTTAATTTTAAAAAATTAAGTCTTTTTCAATTATTTTATATCTTTTATTATAAGACTAAAGTTAATTAAAGGGAAAAAAAGTTTATAAGGAAATCATAATGAATTGAAGATAGCTTTTATAAAAGATGGGCACTTGTATTGTTCCACAGATTAGTTTGTTAGGGAAAAAAATATTTCCCCATAATTGTGTGTTCTCCATACTAGAAGATAAACAAAGCATTGAGTTTTCTTTTTCATCATAGTTGAAAATTCAAATTATTTCTTTTTTTCCTCTTCTTGTCTTCAAGCAACTGGGATTATCTTTTTTGAATCCACGTTTCATGTTATAATTAAACAGGAATAGTTTCTAGGGCTGTCAAGATATGCTCCAATTAAACAACAATATGGTCTTAATGTAACTGTGTGTCAGAAGCAGTACTACCTGTACCATTTAACTGTGCTGTCTCAAAGAAAGTTTGACAGTATCAGTGTGTCTATTAAAATGCTAAGCTAACAGCTTAACCAAAACAAAGGTGGACAGGGGAATTTAAAAAGATCTCTTCAGCCTCATGAAGGCATATCATAAGAGAAAGGAGATAAAGATATCTAAGGGTTCATCCTCAAGTCCTGCTTGCCACAGCTGAAAGTTACCATTTTTGAGGGACATATCTTCATGATCACACCTTTTTCTCATCTCCAGCCCACTGCTGAGGCAATTCTAGAGTTGAGTTTAGTTGTTCTGATGTGGAAGTGGTTTTCCTACTTCTCATCACATAAGGCCTGCCACCTAGTTAATCTAGAGACCACAGCAATGAGCCTGAGGTTGATGTGGTCAGGAACTGGAAACTACCCAGGTCCTATTAGTCATGTAAGTCTGTTTCAGGCCCACATTCCTCCTATATCCAGTAACTGGATGCTGCAACTTTATTGACATTTTGTCTTGGGTACAAAACTGACATGACACTTGGCTGGGAGATAGGCACATCACAACCCCTGGCTAACAGTTTTACACCAGTAGTAATTTCAACCATTTTTAAATATGATCTATCCTGAGATAGGTGTATCAGTCTCCCAGTCGGTCATCACATCTCAAATTTAAATAGACTGCCAGTTATTCAAACTGGAGTTTTTTGAGAACAGAGTGGCAAAATCCAAAGTTTCTAGGCAAAATTTCTTCTGAGAGGAGCAGCTTACACAGCAAGTAAAGATCAAAGAAGCTACCAGGCCTGTGGTGGGAATCTGGTGCATAGGAATATTGATCCCTCAAATAATCTTTGGCTCTACTTCCTCTCTGCATTCATTGCCGGTAATGTGAATTCAAAGGCAGCACTGGAATTCACTAGGGTGTTTATTCCCATCTAGCTCAGCCTCAGCCTGGGTGAAGCTCCAAATTACTCTGAAATCTGAGCCTTTCAGTAGATTAGCTGATAGTGGCTCAGGATTAAAGGGCTGCAATTTGAGATGTGTCCAGCACTGCAGGTGCCATGAAGTTCTCAAAGGTGATGGCTGGTGATGACCGAAAGGGTGAAAGTTGCCAGAAGTGTTGATGTTTGTGTTTGAGCTCTATTCCAAAGGGATGGTTGAGAATGATGGATATAGGACAGTAGCAGATTCTGACCACTTTATTTCTCAGGAAACCTAAGGTCCAAGGAGAATCCAGAGCTTTTTGTCCTTCTTCCATTAAGAGTCTGAGAAAAAAATCCAGGTGCTGAAGCAATGGCAAGAGGTGCAAAAGAAAAAGTGTTTTCTTTTTTCTCTTTTAAAAATTTTTTGTCCCCCAAATTTTATTCTGGAATTTCCTGAGGAACATGTATTTTATCCTGTTAGTTCTCCCTTCTACAGTTATGATCAAATAGGAGGAGGTGTTTGGAGTCACAAGACCCTGCCCCACCAAATGTTCAGAAGAGCAGTGGGCTAGGAGGGAGGGAAATAGGCAAAGCAAAACCCACCAATTGCTACTCTGATACTACCCCACCTTACATTGGGTAAGAGCATCCTTGCTGCTGAGTAAATGCAAGCTGTGGGGGAATACAATTTATATCAACTGACTAAACCAGCTAACAACAGACTGCAGCAATGCAAATGAATGCAATTTCACATTATCCTCCTTCCGAAAGAGAACTCATTTCTACAAACATTACCCAACTCTTTTGCTGAAAGAGAAGAGTGACTTATACCTTCTATATCTGCTAATTCTTTAGACAACAGTTGGGCTCAAGATTACTCAAACAAAATTGTATTTCCCAGCAAACAGGCATTAGAGTCACCCGCTTGCCTTGTGGACTCAAATCTACTGCCAAATGAGCTTTGCAGGCCCAGGCCAGTTCAAAATATATGGAGGCATATTGGGAAAATAAGTGGAGAATTGTCATTCCTTGGGAAGGAAGGGGTTGGTACTCAAAACGTGACATAGTTATTGGGTGATGGGCTACAGAGTGTGCATTAGATGGATTTGGGATTACTGGAAAACATCAGTGACAAAAGAAATGCTATGTGACCTAGATCTTTTATTTCATTCTGTTGACCAAATTTGAGAATTTGAGTTGCCGTATATACTCACATACAGTATATGTCCATTCGCAGATAAGATGATCCTCAATTTTTTAACCAAAATACCATGAAAAATGTGCCACCGATGGATAAGCTGACCTTTGAAATGTTCATATGTTTTAATTTACACAATTGGCTTATCCACGAGTAGAACATTTTTCATGTTATTTTGGTTAAAAATTTGAGGGTCAGCTTATCTGTGGATGGGCTTATCCATGACTATATACAGGGTATATGGGCATTTTTAAAAAGTGTTACCATATATACTCATGATTAAGCCCATCTGCAGATAAGCCAAACCCAATTTTGTGGGTGTATTTTGCTACCTAAAGTTCATGGCTTGTCTGCAAGGAAATATGGTAGTCACTTTAAACAACATGGCCACATTTCCCCAAAACATTTTTTTTAAAACATGGAATTTAGATTGCCAGCTGTTTCTTTTTTTCTTATGGTTACATTGCTTTCGATACCACAGTTCTTTAAATTATCCTTCTCTACATTAGCTCATAATTTCACCCATGCAGTCTCTACTTCTCTCCCAATAGACAAGTGAAAAGTTATTTTCTCTTCATGGAGCTCCCCAGTGGTTTCTATTTGAGCATAATTGATCAACAATTTTGAAATACTGTATGAAACACAGAAGACAATTCCTGTCAGAAATGTGTTTCATAGACTTCTGATCAACTTTTTTTTTAAAAAAAAATGGCAACAAAAGATGCTTGTCAATAAAATAGAATGAAGAACATCAAAGTAAGTTGTGAGATGGTTAGAAGATTGTGAAGCACTTCCAAGGTCTTATTATGTGCTTATATATGTGTTATTCTATTTAGCCTTCTTTTTGGCTATGGGGTGCCTTTGTAAAATAAAAAAAAATTAAAACAAAGCAAGTGATTTGAAAGAAAAAAATAAACAGTATATATGATGGAAAACAAAACAAAAAACAACAGCAAAAAACAATTTCTTAAGATCATTTTAATACCTAGATTAGCCAGCAAGACAAATTCATATCAAGCACTGAGCCAAGATAATTTTTACCCCATTCCTCTTTCTTGTCCTCTCCTCTGTTCTGTCATGTTAACTAAAGCACAGAATAGTTTTATAGGATGGAAAACTGAAAACTCCCAACACTATTCCAAAGCTGCTGATGTAGTAGCAGCATAAAATATAATCACATTAGTATTGATTATACTGGTTGAGCTTAGTAAGGCAATCATAATGGAAAGAGAACAGAGTTCTTCCAGGATACCCAAATCCACATGAAATCTTGCACGGTTAATCATCAGTTAGGTATCATTCCTTCTCTTCCTGCTCAGTTTTGGTGCAAATTTACCTGAAAATTCAATTTTCACTTCAATTGGCTGATGTTGGGAAAGACTGTTTCACACCATAGCTAAATCTCCCTACACTCCTGAAACATCACAGCTAGCAAAAGCATACAGTTGAAATTCTGGTGGCAGCCTCTTTCCTCTGGTATCTGTTATCCAACAGCACAGTATTACACTGGCACATGATCACTGTGTTTTATTCAGCAGGTAACGATGCACATTAATTAAGCTAACTTTCTTCACTGGTGGAAGCATTTCAATAAGAAAGAATTATTGGAAGGTTAATTTCCAGTATTCTTTAAATAATCTTAAAGCCGTCAATACTAGTTGCACGGCCATTATAGAGGCTTTTAACTACATGGTTTTCATGGCCTGTGACTTAGTTGTCTTCAATAGGGAAGGCGAGAATTCAAAACCAATTTTAACAAATGCATCAAGAAGAATATTGTTTCCAAAGATGGGAATAGTTCATTCAGTGTTGCAGACCCACTGCAGGATTTTACTCCTTCAGAGGTCATGGGTATAAAAAAAAGGTAACAAAAATGATCAGGGGATGAGATGAATGTATTGTTATTCTGGTTTTCAGTTATTGCATATTTTAAACATTGATGACCATAGTGAGCTATGTGAGGTACTCAGAGTTGACAGGTTGGAGTGGCACAGACACCTGTGTAATAAATTTGAATGAATCAATGAATCAATAAAATAAATATCATTGCTATGAGAAATGATGGAGAGAACAAGATATGTTTTGCCTTGAAAAAAACAACTGCAGGGGGATTCAAGTATTTATTGGGTGAGCTGTCATAAAGAAGGTGATGCTTTGTTCTCTGTCATCTCAGAAAATAAAAGTAACTGAAGTGACAGGAATTCCAGGGGTGCTAGGAAAAACTTCCTAAAACTAAGAGCAGTTTGACAGGGTTACACCTGGAGATTGGACAGTCAGAGATGATCAAAGTTGCAGCTATTAAATTCCACAGGTGTTCAAGTCTTTTTTTTTCCCCCCTCCCATTCATCAAATACTACACCATGGCTTTCTCAGCCGTAGAAATTAATGAAAGAATAAACATAAGAAACTTGTTCATGTTGAAGTACATGAAGATATATGAAGCTGTCTAGAAAGTGGATAATTTGTGGAATCAAAGTACATATACTAATACTGGCATAGCTTGGATATCAAATATTCTGTACTGTAGATTTCCACCAAAGACAAGATATATCACTAAGGACAAACATATGCTGGTTGTCCCAAACTGTAATTGAGATCTCTCTTAGGGGTTGGGTGGGGGGGAAACAATGACATAGGACATAAAGCCTCTTCATTCATACATACATACACACGTGCCTACACACATGTATATGTGTATGTGTATGTGTGTGTATACACACACACACACACACACATACATACACATACAAACACAAATACATTGATGTCTTTTAGGACAACCATCAATGAACAGTCAAGAAATATGCCACTGACTTGGCAGCCATGAAGGCCTTGGAAAAGATATTCAGATGCCATACACCTACAAAGATTAGAATAGTGCAAGCAATAGTCTTCCCTCTAATGCTATACAGAAAATGAAAATTGGACTTTGAAGAAGTAGGATAGGAAGAGTACTTGGTATTGGAGAAGATGCCTGAGAATAACATGTGCAGCCAAGGAAACAAACCAAAGCATCATCAAACAAATCAACCCAGAGTTCAAGTCACAAATGGTCAGGCTCAAATTATCCTACTTTGAACACATTATGCAAAGACCTAACTCTCTGGAGAAGGCTGTAATGCTGGGAAAGGTGGAAGGAAAGAGAAGAAGAGGACAACAAGCAGCAGGGTGGATGGACTCAGTTACAGTGGCAATATTATTGGAAGATCTGAAGGACCAAGTTAGGGACAGAGCATCATGGAGAAAATTTATCTATGTTGTCACTAAGAATCAGTGTTGACTTGTTGACACATAATCAATCATGTGTGTGTGTGTGTGTGTGTGTGTGTACACAGAGAGAGAGAGACAGAGACAGAGATTTAAATACTTACTTCTTTTTCACAATATCTCTTGATTCCAGTCTATTACTTTTAGTCTTCCAGTGTACGGTCTAGAGGATTAATATATAAACCTTGGCTTTCTTTTCTACCAATTTATTATTTTATCTTAAGAGATTTTGTAGCAATAACTGTAAAAATAAAAGCTAAAAGAAAGTAGTGAAATAAGAGAAAGAATGGCAGTTTGCTCTTCTGAGTTTTGGTCCAGATTTTTTTTTTTTAATGTAGGCTACAGGATAAAAGTCACCTCTGCTTAGTACGTTTTTTGTCTCCTGCTAGGCTTCTTGTCTTATTCTTTCACAGCAGCTAAGCAAACAAAGGACAGTTTAGCCTGAAACAATCATGTCAAAATATAATTTATAAGAAGTTGTTCTGAAGTGTAATCCAGCCCACTGCTGCATATTCTTTATTTTTCAGGATATTTCTGGTTAGCATAGCTATAAAAATCAAAACTGATAAACCTTTTGCTAAGTATAACCACGGCAAGTTTAATCTTTTCCTTCCAAGTCACTTTTTTTTCTCCCAATAGTACACTAATTGTTCTCCAACAATGAGTGTGACAGCATGTCAAGCCCAGGGCTGTTGGCCATCTTGTCACATACTCACCAAATGTATACACTGTTTTAACTTTGTAGAAGCTGAAAGAAGAGAGAGAACATTTTCTCACTGACAGTAGGAATGCAGCTGTGCTGGCATGGGGGAGAAAAAGCTGAAGACTTAAAAGAGAGGTGGAGGAGGAGGTAGATAAAATTGGATGATAAACCAAAATGGAAACAGTAGTGTTGGCTGTTGAAGGCTTGTTGGTTCCAGCACAGCCTGCCGCAAGACTCTTGACGTGGAGGTTCAAACATAACTGAAGAATGAAAAGGACAATAAGAAATATGTCTTCCCTCTACAGATAGTTTCCAAGGGAGTCTGAAGAGAGAAAGAATGCCACCTGAGAGAGACTGCCACCCCACATAATGAATTACTTACTTAACTCTAAGTAGGAAGTTGAAAGGAAATATAGAAATAATATTGCATACATATGGTATACTGTAGTCCTACATACGTATCTGGTAGAGGAATAATTAACTTTAATGCATGACTAGGTACACCCAAATCAAGGTGATATTTTATGGCTTTGTTGCTACTTTGCTACTGTTTATCAGAAAAGGAAGGGGAGCAGAGGAAAGTAAGAATGCTATTTTGAAATGACTGCTTTACCCAAGTGTAAGCAGAACTAGTAGCATGCCTTATTTTGGTAATAAAAAGGAGAAAATGTGAGCCGGTGGTAAGGCTGAAAGTCAGGAAAATTATTCATCCCCATCATCATATAATAACCAAGAAAATCCAAGAGTCTGTTCTCCTCAATAAAAATTAATTCCAATAATTCATCTTCTTGAAATACCTTAAAGTTATTAACATGGAATTCCTCTAAGTTGCTATATCAATCTTGAAGTAATATTGATTTTTTTTTTCCAGATTTCATCTTTCCTTAGAAACTCACTTGGACTTTTAATCATATATATATGATTATACATAAATCTGAGATATAAACAAGCTTAAATATTTACATCTACAAATAAAGCCTTTTGTTCTTGGGATCATGTTTCCAATATTTAAAAGAATTTAAACACCAAGTAAATCTCCAATTTGTACATGTCCTTGCATATATTAGGGCCTAGGGGAACTATATGACACTTTCTAACTTTTAATATAGAACATTTATAATTATCAATAAAACATTTGTATATAATAATAATTGTGTTCATCTCCAGCTGTTTTTAGGCCCAAAATATCCTGCAGTTGCTTTATAAGAAATGCTAATGGTTCCAGTATCAAGTTAAATATTTTTTATTTGTTCAATCATGTCTTATTCTTAAATATAAACATATACTTAAATATATTTAAATATAATTTAATAGTTAATTGTAAATATTTTTATTTAATTTTTATTTAATTTAATTTTTTTATATTTAAATTTAAATATAAAATATAAAAGTTAAATATAAGAGGAGATATAGGGAATCTTTGATAACATCCATGTAACATAATAAAAGGTAAACAAACTGCAACTAAAATTATTTCTGGTAGATTTTTTTTCTTATTGATTAACATGACAAGGAAAATAATCTAGTCTATGAGCCCTTTCATATAAACAATTACATTTAATCAATTTAACAGAGGACAAGTTGGATAGTATTTCTCATTTCATGATTCTTGTACTCAGAGGTAAAAATAGTAAAGTCTCACTTGAACTGAGTGTGGCATGTTCATGCTTTAGATATTTAAGGATTTTGATTATAATAATAAAATCTAATACAAACTTAAAGAGAAGAGAAAGAAGGGGTAAAAAGTGCAAGGAAGAAAGAAGAAAGGAGAAAGAAGAAAGAAGAAAGAGAAAAGTAAGAATATAATAAAGAAAATATATATATAAATAAATGACTTCCAACCTTCATCACAATAAGTATGAACAAATTTAGTGACTCTTCACTCCCTTAAGCTTACAAACAATTATCTCTTCATCCCATATCCCATCTCTTATCTATGGACAAATCCACAAATCAGTCCTGGTGTCAGCAGAAAGCCATAAAAGGTTGCCAGAAGTAGCAACGTATCTTCTTTTAACCTTGATCAAATAAACCAATTTTATATTCCTTCCTTTTACGTCTAAAAATCTTGATCTTTAGTCCCTTCAAATATTGTCACAGGATTTGATTTCTCTTCATTTCTTCTTTGTCCCATCGCAAAGTTCATCAAGGCTTTAACAAGACTCTTTTGGAAATCCAATAGGAAAAAATTGTCCAGGTCACTCTTTTGGTTTGTCCTTTGTATTTCCCTTTTAAATCTTGAAACATCAGCCAGTTTCTTTTGTAGAACCAGTGAAACATCCTTTTCTAAGTCGTTCTCTTGGCCTGTCCGTTGTAAATCCATTTTTGATACTACCTCTATCTTGTCACATAAAATTTGTTTTACATCTGTCATTTCTTCAGTAACATCTTTTGGACATAGTCTATCCATAGAAGTAGACATCATTACTGACATTGTTGATATTACAGCTACTATTTTCTGATTCCATTCTTCAAAAGGCTCCTTCAATATTTTCATTGTTATAGTGTTTTGCATCATTTTGTTGGTTTGTACTTTTTTCCTCTACCTAAAATCTTTAGTTCCCTCTAGTGTCCAGTTTTTAAAATCATGAAATTGCTTATCTTTGTTATGTTTTGCAAAAAGCAAAACAAGTTCTATTTCCCACGAGAAATTGTTCTTTATAATTAATTCCAATATCTTATTGTAAAAGTTTCAATATTCCAATTTTATCTGTACCCCTAGTCTGTTATCACTTTCTAACATCAAAATGTTATTTAGCTTTTTGCTGTTTATTTCAGATTCTTTAAATTCTTAAGCTTATGATTAAAATTTTCTTTTGTTCAGGATTGAAGGCAAGGTCACCTGGCATTTTCAAACTTGTCATTCTAAAGGTCTCTAATAGCTTAAAAGTAGTTAATGAGCAATTTCCAAAAGTGATTAGAAAGTGAGGTTAGCAAACTTAGTGTCCTTTAAAAGTCTCTACCATGGTTGTGAGCAAGATGGCTATTCCCATTGTCTCCCAGCATTCAAATACATGGAAGACTGCTGTCCTGCTGTATCCTTGCAAGGAGCAGCCATCTGGAGTACATGTGGGTGATCTCCCATCCTCTCCTTGTCTGGAAAGTTTCCAAAGAGCCAGTCTACTCAACATCTCTTCATTGGCTCCGCTTTTGTGGAGACATCTTTAGTTTGCCATTCCTCCCCAAAAGCCCTGGCATGTTCATGCTTTTTGACAAAGTAAGAAAGTGTTTTGTCATTGCCTTTGCCTTTATGTACTTATTTTATTTATTTATTTAGACAGACAGAGAGACTCCCCAGGCTAAGATTTCCTGATCTTCTTTTATTGCTCTTTGATCTTTTTTTTTAAATCCTGCCTTTATTATTTTTATCTTGCCTTTATTATTTTTATAAATAACTAAGGAGGCAAACATACCTAATGAAAACACATTTAACCCATACTCCTTCCTCCTCCTATTTTCCCCACAACAACAACCCTGTGAGGTTGGGTGGAGAGAGAGTGACTGGCCCAAAGTCACCCAGCCAGCTTGAAACCAGATCTGACCCTGCTGTTTGTCTGCCTCATTTCATGAAAAAGGGAGGAAGGGAGGAAGGAAGGAAGGGAGGAAGGAAGACTGAAATAGCATACACACTGCTATATTGTTGGATGAGAAGTTTACAGTAAATGTTGGATTGTAACATGCAGTAAAAATATGGATCAAAAAGAACAAGGCAGTTGTGTTTGACAGGGAACATGGAGGGAATTATTATTCATACATGGTGAAAATTAGAGCATAAACTGACTTTCAACCTGTCTTGTTTCTGGAAGGCCTAGCAAGAGTAACCACACCTTTCTCATCTAAGGGCTTGATTACTGCAACTTGTTTTACAAGGGACTGCTCATGAAAATGATTTGGAAGCTGAAGTTGCTAGCAAAATGGAGCTGCCTGTCTGATGACTGGTAACATTCAGTTCAGAAGAATAAAACTAATATTGTAGGACCTGCACTGGCTACCAGTAGATAGCTGATACCAAATCAATGTACTTATAAAGCCTCTGATTGTTTCTTTTTTTCCCCTAATGGCCTTGCTGCCATTACTATTGTGCTAGCAGTAGCTCTCAGTGACTCCTGTTTCCTTCACCTTTTTATCTTGACTAACTCAGACACTTTCCACCTTTACCTTGCTGGAACTGATCTTTCAAAACAGCCTGAACATTCTCTCTTTGCTAACTTCCCAGATGGGAGAAAATTAGCACACTCAGACTCAGAATATCCAAGCCCTTGCAAAGCAACATACAGCTGAAGACAGCTGAATTAATTCTGTCTCTGGACAATAATACAGTGTGTATGGGTGCTGCTTTTATTCCAAGTAATCATTTTGTCCCTCTAAGATCAATTGATTTGACACTGAACTTATTTCAACAGATGCTGAACGTGTTCTTTCTTCTCCCCTAAAATCAGGTTGTCCTTCAAAGAGAACTCTTAAGAGGTAGACAATACAAGAACTCTGATCTGCCTCCCCTAACACTGTAGTGTCTTGAGTTCTTGGTGTTCTCTGAATTTGGTCATTTTCCTGAAGACATTTTGTAGCCATCAGTGTATGGGAGAGTGGGTTTTGCTAAGTGTTTATTTAGTAGCTTGCCCTGCCTGCTTTAGTTGGGGGTGTGTTTTCTTCTTTGATAATCCTTGATTAGGGTATGGTTCCTTCCCTGATTTTTTTTATCTGGTGCTTTTTCAGCTTATCTGGGAGTTGGCTGCTGGGGATGATGTTCTTTGGGCTGTTTGCTTCCTTCCTTGACTTCTGGCTATATATCTTAAATAAAGATAAACCCCATCCTCATACTATTTAAAGGATATAACCGAAAATCCAGGAAACAGCACATTGTCCCTGGCAACCAGCCCCCAAATAAGCAGAAAAAAGCATCAGATAAACTATCAAGCTCTTTCTATTCTACAGTTTTCAACACCTATTGCTAATATTAAGGACACAGGGAAGGTGTCCTCTTTCTCTCCAGTTGTTATAGCTAATGTCCCTCATGATTATAGCATACCTAAAACATCAACACCCAATCTCTCCTGCTCTTCTAGACACTCTCCTGGTACCTTCCTCCAGAGGAGTAGTGGGATCTTCACCAGAGTGGCAGGTCGAGGAATTAATGCTATAAACTTTGAGAGATATCAGTGTAAAAGATAGCACAAGCTAACAAGAACTTTATTCTGCAACAAGGAGTGCACCCCAAGCTTTACAACCAATTCCAAGGGCTGCTACTGATGCCCCTCCCACTCAAGAACCCCCACACCCATCTTTGTTCTGGAACTTTGTTTCCTCTCCTTCTTCAGTGATGGGACACACTCTTAATACCATCTGAAATTTGGGGTACACATTTATGTACCTTATTTTACATACCAGTCATAGACCTGAATCTACACTCACTTCTTCTTGATTCTTCACAAGATTGGTCTCTCATTTTGGAATTAGAAATACTGTCCTTAATTCATCAGTTAAAAAATGGCAAGCAAAGTCGTTGGATGTATGCGTGCATGTGATTCCACCAGAGTTACTGAAAATAAACCCTAAATAGTGGGCCTCTGTTTTGGCCCCCTTATTTACACACATTGGCACCTCTCTTCAGATCCCCAAGTATTGGAGTAACTCAGTAGTAATTCCAATACATAAGAAAGGGAATAAAACCAACCCAGCTAACTATTATCTCATTCACTTGCTCAGGGTAATTCGTTAATTATACTGGAACATCTCTTCCAAAGCTTGATGACCAGATGATCCAAGAGAAAATTCTACACAGGGAACAAGCTGGCTTCCAACCAGGCTTTTTGATAGTGAGTCAATGCATTACTTGTACTATCTGTCAACAAAATATGCTAAGAGCTTTTCTCTATGTTGCCTTTATAGATTTGAAGGTACTTGTTCCAATTAAATTATTTAAAACCAAAGCCTTACCTTGTACTGTGCACAATGTAGTGTATGCAAGAACATTCCTGCGCTAGAGTCAGTACAATCTAAACTCTTGACATCCACATTCTGAATCCCACACTCAGTCTTCAATTGCTCTCCTTCAGTTGGAACTGGGATTATCTCTGTCAAAGCCCACTTAAGGATGTGTAAGTTAAAATAATGGCTCCAGCAAATTTTGGGAGGAGAGTCTCTGGCACAGGTCATACCCCTAGACAGCCACATTTTTCCATGGAAATACCAAAGTTCATCTAACCTGGCTTATTGCAGACTTACTCTTTATCTTCTTTCTTTCTTTCTTTCTTTCTTTCTTTCTTTCTTTCTTTCTTTCTTTCTTTCTTTCTTTCTTTCTTTCTTTCTTTCTCTATGCATGCTGGGTCTGGAAAGAGCTGGCCACTTTAAACCAAGAATTCAAGATCTTGACTTGCTAAGAGTCAGAGCTTCTACATCACACCACTGCTATTTCACTTTCATTACCTATTCCATATATTCCATATATATTCTGTATTGTCATACAGAAGGGCAAACTATACTTTGGCAGTGCACCTTTTATGAAGTGATCAGTTCAGTAAAGTTTCCAGGAAAATAGCTAAATTTTGTGCTGTAGCTATTGCTGTCAGAAACTATTGAACTTAATTGGAATTTACATACTGTAAAATTTGTAATTTATCGAAGTCTCCAGTTATTATACTCAGCTCCCATTCTTTTTTTCCTCTTTTTTCCCCCTTTCTTCTTTTTAACTTATAGCAATGAGTGTTTTTATTTTGTACTGTATAACCACCTGGACATTTTGTCCTGCTATGTTATTCTAAGCTGCTGGCCTTTGGCTGTAACAAATCATATTTTTCTATGGGTTGGATCTGATTGTCTTTCAGAACAATCTACTCCTGATACATGCTGATCCAGACATCATTCTGTAAATTGTCCTTCATAACATATTTCAGAAGTGGGATCGCAGAAGTAGCCCCCTTGCCTTGGAATAGACTGCCCCATGAAGTTTAGAATGGCCTTTTCTTCACCAACATTTGGGAAAGCTGTTAACAAAGTGTTTTTTTTCATGGAAACTTCACAATATTGTTCCAGTGAAACAAGAAGAGATAGGGTCAAGAATTAACAGGTGCTGAATAAATGTGGATTAAATAGAAATGTGAGTGACCAGTACAGAAGAAGTATGCTAAGATGGTTTTATCATATAGGGAGAATGAATGAGAATCAAGTCACAGAATAAATATTGAAGACTGAATGAGTTGAAGGAGATGATTTACAGGATAGAAAGGTATGAGAAGTATAGTGGATAATGTTGGACTAAACTAGTTTTATCTATACTTTCTTTTTCTCTTCTCATCCTGGTGACTTCATGGACCTACAGGTTTTCTAGACAATACAAAAATGGTTTATTTTTGCCTTCTTCCAAAATGCAAATAACATGAAACAAATAGAGAATTAGAACTCTTGAATACATAAATAAAAGAACCACTGGCATTATTCTCCCTCTGTAAATAAATTTGTCTAGCTCACAGTAAAATCTAGTAGCCTACAGAAGCCTTTAACACCCTATGCCTATCCCTGTTTACTCAAATATAAATTCCAATCTATTCTGTGAAACTCACTTTCAGGTAACTGTTGTAGGACTACAGCCTTAAAAGCACTTCAAGAAATGAAAATTCACTAATGCCCAAACTCTGGCAAGAAAGATATTTTTTTTAAAAAAAAAACAATAATTTGTACATGTAAAACAGGAAATAATAATTCTGTTAGAACTCTGTTCATTTTTATTTCAATTAAACTCCAGGCATTCATTCATTCATTCATTCATTCATTCATTCATTCATTCATTCCTGGCTCAGATCAAAAGATATGGCTTTCAACAGGAACAAGGGTAAGTGCAAGAAAATGTCTGGTTCTTTGCAAACCTTTTGGGAAATAAAAGTGTTTTTAGTACTAGGATAAGAACAGGATATAAAACTGGGAAGAAAGATTATTTGACTTTCTTCAGCTGTGCTACCAAGCCACCTCCCTCAAGATAGTCTTCTAGAGATGTTGGACTTCACCTCCCAGAATTCCCATCTAGTCTGGCATTTCAGCATCTTCGAGGGATTTCAGGTATGAATTACACAGAAGTGACTTATCTGTGGCTATGCTGGCTGGGAATTGTAGTAACAAAGTCTGGAGAACAGAATCAGAACCCCAGTTTGAAGAAAACTGCTGTGTAAAAGTCTCACACTGTTTTTATTGAGGCACACTGATCTTGAACAGTGTGAAAGGAAAAAAACAAACTTGTTTTCCTTTGCTTTCTTCCTTCTAACCTCCCTGGCTTAACCTCCCAGCATAAACCTCACCACCCCTAACTGCCCTTTTAAAGGTGTTCTACTAAATTGAGTCCTTTTGTAATTTTCACCTTTTCAAAATATTGATCCAAACTTCACCCCCACAGAGAATTAAATGGGAAGCAGCAAGAAAATAAGATCAGCTGTATATGGGACCAGGTGGCCTACTAGCTTGAGTTTATCTAGTTATGTAGACTTTGTTGGATACTGTTCTGCTATATTTGTTGTGATGAGTTCCCAGACTGGCTGCTGTGTTGTAAACTTTTGTAATCAAATTTTGGCCTTAAAAAAGACCCAAAAATAAAAATAAAAAAATCCTCAAAGCAGTGGTTTCTTCTTCTTCCCACCTGCAATGACAGTAATCATATATTGTTATCTCATTTTTATTTGCCACTGTGTTCCCCAAGGATCCCCAAAGCTTCAGCTTTTCTTTTTTTTTAAACAACATGCAAGGCCAGCTAGGAGAAGCTGAAGTGTCTTTTTATTAATCTAGGGTGTTTCATACTTCTGTAAATCACAGCGACTTCAGATTTCTCCTGCACATGGTTCAGGAAGCTCCCTGACATACAGAGTGAATAAATTACCTACACTGAGTTAATACATGCAGATATTCAAGGAATATTGAAACAGGAATGAGGGGAGAGAAATAATCTCATGTAAGTCTCATTCTTGTGCAAGCAGTATGCATATATTCAGGATTCTTGTTGCTATGAAGAGATGAGCTACGGAAAAAGAAATAATAACCCAGAAAGATGACCCACCATTTGCGCGCAGTGGCTTAATGACGCTGAAAGTGCCGGCCAGAAATGGCTGGAAACTTCAGCAGTTCGAGTCCAGCCTCTCGCGTTAAACAAGGTGAGCTCTTGTTTCTCTACCCGCAGCTTCTGCCAACTCAGCAGATCGAAAACATACGTGAGTAGATAAATGAGCACTCTCACTCCGGTGGGAGGAAAAATGCTGGCAGCGACTCTACAGAGAGACGGGACCACAGTTGCCGGTAAAAGCGCGAAATCGCGCTCGCCCCGAAAAAGGGGCATGAAGCAACGGAAAAATCCCGCCTCCTGCGCTTGCCAGCTGGGCTGGACGCTCTAGGAAGAAGGCTCTGGCAAAGGCTACTTCCGAAAAACAGAAAGATGCAATTGCCTTGAAAACCGCTAGGGGGCGGTCACTGCAGGGTCAGTAATGACTGTGAAGCAGACAAAAAAAAAAAAAAATAAGGAAAAAAAGAAAGTTTAAGTGTCCTGAACAACTGCTGGGTTCTAATGATTCTAGACACTAAATATTGATTGTCTGGGGTATGTAGGGGTAGGGTACGATCTCTTTCTTGCACACTGGCAAGAAGCATCTTTATTATGAGATACAGGTGGTGATTCCAAGGATACATGACATTTAGAAGTGAGCTTTGTCCTTACCTAGAACTCTGAGAAAATACTTTGGTTGTGACAATGACCCTCAAACAGAAACCATGATTTAAAGTGAAATGATTTTTTTAGACAGAAGTCTAATGCTACTAAAACTTCTCAGTGGAAGTTCTCATGCTACTAAAACTTCTCAGTGGATACAACCAGTTCAGTTTTAATATAATAGCACCTAACATACTTATGATTAATTATTAATTTCCTAAAGCCACTCCAAAAAAGAAAAAAAATGGTATAAAACAATACTTCCCATCCTTTTCCTGTATGCAGACCACCTGATCATTGAAAAGCTATTAAGGGCCACCGCAGAAGCCAGGAATTCATAACAGGATAACTGAGTGCATCATGGAATAGGAGGCCCCTCCCCTGTTCATGGAACCATTAAATTAAATCTAATTTAATGTTTCAATTAAAAAAAAAAAAAAACCTCCGAAACCTTGTGAGATCACTAAATTTTCACACAAGTGAGATCCTAAAATTGAGATAATCAAACATTAACTAAAATTTTGGTACTTGAAAATGTGTGAGTTTTGAGTCAAGGTGATGTGAGTGTACCATTGGAAAACCTGAAAGACCAGATTAGGGACAGATTATCATGGAGAAAAGTTATCTGTGTGGTTACTAAGAGTCAACACTGACTTGATTTTTTATTTTTATTTATTTATATATCAAATTTGTCACTGCCCATCTTGTTGAACGACTCTGAGTGGTTTACAAAACAGTTAAAATAAATTAAAATTACAAAATTACATTCTACTATTAATAAATAGAAAATAAATTCTCTCTCTCTCTCTCTCTTCCCCCCCCCATCCCCCTCTCCTTCCCTCCCTCCCTCCCTCCTCCCTCCCTCCCTCCTTTGAGTCAGTGTTGACTCCTAGCAATTGCCTGGACAAGTTCCTGCATTTTCCTTGGCAAAATTTTCAGAAGTGGTTTGTCTTCTGAGACCTGAGATGGAATGACTGTCTCAAGGTCATCCATTTAGTTTCATGCCTAATGCAGGAACAGAAGTTACAGTTTCCCAATTTCTAGCCTGGTGCCTTTAACCACTACACCAAACTGGCTGCCCTTCCTTCTGGAAGTGCAGTTGGAGCTATTGATAGATCAAGTGCCTCACTGTGTCTGATTAACATTACTTTTTCAGAAGCTCTTATGTCTGTTTGAATACGTGAGGCCCAAATATTGTTATAAATGCAGTCAGGAATCAAAATAGTTAACAGTACTTGTATGAAATATAACTTAGAGATTTAACATTTGACACACACATAGCTTTAGAAACTTTCATCACTGGGAAAAGCTGTGTGTGAGAAAAAGAGATGTTTTTTGACTTTGAGACAACACTGACAGTATGTTTCGGTTCCGTTAAATGACTTTGTCTTTAAAAGCAAAAAATGTATGATGCTGTTAGTGATAGCTGCAATCATTAAACTTCATTGCAATAGCCCTTCTAATAACTGCAATCATCTTTATAAAATGAATCTGTAGAATCATTCCAATCATCTGTATTGAATTTATGCCAATGAGTCTAAAATATAGCTTTCAGGGAAAGATTATATCGCAGTGCTTTTGTATCCTTCATGCTCTTCAACAATAATATAGGAGGCAGCTACACTAAGAATGAAGCAATAATCTAGGGATGTGACAGAGATGAAGAATGACACAGTGTTTATCTCTTGTCCTGTCTTCAAACTTTGACAAAATGTTTTGGATAAATATCCCACAAAAATGTTGGCAAGGCGTGACTTCAGGAGACTTGTTTGGAAACAAACACCCTGCAGCTTTGCTGAAGTAAGTATACAGCCATGCTATGGGCAGCCATTACACGTAGCCCAACTGTAGTTGTGAACATATTGTATTTCTCTTCCCCAATTAGCATAGTCCTAAAGCACATGCTTAGTATCACAGGATTAATCTCCACTGACTTTAAATTGAGCTGGGAAAAAAAAAATCCAGCTGAAGCTATGGAATGCTGTCACCAGCTAATAACAAAATGGCTTCCAAGTGGACCAAGGAATAGTTTCCTATATTCATGTGTGATCAGATTGTTCCTATGTGATCTAATCATTAACAGCTTTATGTGCTACAGGAGGAAAGTGAGCGATGGGCTTTCAGCACCTTCATTTAGAGCAGGAGACCATAGTTTTATTTTGTTTTGTTTTTATGACAAGGGGCCACATTGTGGTGGTAAAAGATTCCCTCCCCCATACATGCACTGCCTTCACTACCAAACCTATGCCCTACCCCTGTCTCTACATATGAACTGCTTAAAGTGCCCTTGTAAAAAAAAACATTCTTGACTTGACCCTGAGTGGTGACAGAGAGAAGGATCAGTCAGGAACCTGTGGTCCAGTAAACCAAATTGTTTCTATTCACCGACCATATGTCAAAGACAGTATGGCTGCCATGCTGACCTAGTAGGAAGGGATAAATAATACTAACATCACATGGATGGGTTTATCTAGAAGAGGGTTCCTCAACCTCAGCAACTTTAAGAAGGGTGGACTTCAACTCCCAGAATTCCCTAGCCAGCACTGAAGTCCACCCTTCTTAAAGTTGCTGAGGTTGAGGAAACCTGTTCTAGAACATTCCAACGTCACACTGTAATTTCCACTGTGTTTGCCTTTTTCCTTTGTCTCGTGTTTGCAATGTAGTAGGCCAAAGATACGTAAGCTCTGGTTCTGCTTTTGATCAGGGCTCCTCAGCTTTGCTGGGAGCCCAGTATATATACCATTTATTGATTGCATACATATAAAATTATATTGTATCTTTAAAGTGATTTGGTTGCTTTAGGTGAGCCAGGTTTTGGCCACAACAAGATTTAGTCTGTGAACCAAGGAAAGGCAAAGGTATCAAAATGGCCCACTGCTGTTTTCCTTACTCCACAATCCCATCTCTCTTCCTACTGCTGCTGCTATTATTACTACAATTGATAATAAATATTTCTACCATATTGACCAGACAGAATGTTAACCTTGAATTTAAGGCAATCCTTTCCCTAAAAGTGAGATTAAACTGAAAATAATCAGTTATCTCCATTTATAGCCAATGTAAAACAAACCTCTGATTTAAAAGGTAAATTATTTGGGAAATCTTCCTTTCAGATAAATACAGTAAATTTATTAGAGTAAGCTCAAAGATGGGAGGGAAAAAAACCTGGGGAATATTCAGGGAATCTTTAAAATAAAATCCCATTATCTCCCTCTTTCTGCCCTGATGCAGAGAATTTTATCAACCATCTTAAACTCACTTGTTTTCATGACAGGGTACAAATAGCAAATAGGCATTTTATCTCATATCTGAAAACAGAAGATTTACGACAGCCAGGGAATGAAAGAGATAGATTGGACGGTCACTTGTTACACCCTCTTGGGAATATATATTAGAGCAGAAGCAGCACTTTAGGTTATTTAAACCTGTGTGACATGAGTGCGTATTCTCCAGGCAGTCAGCTTGTAAGCAATCCATGACAAACAATAGCACCAGGAGACAGTGGGAATGACACAGCCCATAAAACAAAGGGTACATTTGCCTTAAACCAGAGATAGCTGAGATGTACAATAGCTACATGTAAAGTTTTTCACCCCATGCATTTTTCAAAGGAATAAACATTTTTCTATTCCGGGAAAAGTTTCATCTTGTTTACATGCTGCTCTACAGAAGGCCAGATAGGGACCTCTCTTTTTCTACGCAGGGGAGAGGGGAAGAAAACAACTAACCAATCTTGGCTGTATCTTCTCGCCGAGCAAAACACATATTCCAGTAACAGTATGAATGTGCCACCAGATGCAGCTAAAATAAGTCACACTTTCTGGAAAGAACATCCAAAGCAAGTTGAGGTTATAAACCGAGAAAGCTCAGTTAACATGAGGGTAAAAAGCCAGGGTTGCATGATGCCATAAGAAATTATAGTATTATTTCTCCATTTTAAATTAAACCAGCAATGAACAGCAAGAAGATATTTTGAAGCTGGCTCACATGACAGGAAGGGTAAAATCCGAATAAAGCTATATTACTGTCTAACTGTACAATGTAGCAATTGCAGCTTTGAAATAGTATACTTATACTGGCCACTAAAATAGATATATGATAGATAGATAGATAGATAGATAGATAGATAGATAGATAGATAGATAGATAGGTAGGTAGGTAGGTAGGTAGGTAGGTAGGTAGGTAGGTAGGTGGATGGATGGATGGATGGATGGATGGATGGATGGATGGATGGATGGATGGATGGATAATAGAAGGATGCTATATGATTGCCTAAACAAAGCTGAAAGAGTGGTGCTTGGGAAAATAGGGGATCAATTCTTTCCTTTTCTTTGCAATTTTCCAACTGAAATTGTCTCTCCAGATTCTAAAGATCCCCAAAGTTCTTACTTTCATTAAGCATCTTCTGGGGGGTGGATCATAGCAATGGGGAGAAGGCTCTTTCAGGAAGTGCATCACCATAAATGTTTCCTGTTCTACTTTATTCCGGCATCCTCACTGACTACTATCTGTACTTCTGGGCAACACACTTCCAGAAGTAACTGGAAGAGATGTAGAAGACAGGAACAAGGATGATCAGGAACTAAAATGAAAACCTATAAAGAGAGATTGAAACTGAATATGTTTAGCTCTGAGAAACAACTAATTTATTAAATTCCTGAAACACTGTGTCATAGAGCAGTGTTCCTCAGCCTTGGCAGCTTGAAGTCCACAGCATTCTTCAAGCTGCCAAGGTTGAGGAACACTGTCATAGAGGAAGGTCAAGACCTATTTATCTTATTCCAGAGTGCACTCAATAGAGCAGTGTTTCCCCAGCTTGCTGGCTGGGGAATTCTGGAAGTTGAAGTCCACATATCTTAAAGTTGCCAAGGATGAGAACACTGCAGTAGAGGGTTGGACCTGGTAGCTTAAATGGCCTCTTTCAACTCTATTTCTATGGAGTGGGAACAGCATGGAGAAAAGCATGATTTTTTTAAAAAAATAAGTATGTATAATGAATAGTTTTAGATTCAGTGATGAGACTGCAGCTGTAGGACTAGAAATGGCTGGAAAATCGGAGCCAAAAGGAACTCTGGAGTCAGGCTTTTGGTTGACAATATATATATTTTGCAAATAATGTTTGCAAAGACTGTTTTAGTAAGTTCACTGAGAGCCTAACAAAAGTCCTATTACACAGAACATAGTTCTCTATTGAGAGTAACATTTGTCTCAGACTATCTGTGCTAAAATAAATACATACATTCATATTTTCCAGTAGTGATTAATATATTCTTTGTCCCATTTTTGATGATGATGATGATGATTAAAATAATAACAGCAACAATAATATCAAAAAGAAAGAGATACAGGTAATCCTTGTTTAGTGACCACAATTGGGACTGGCAACTCGGTCATTAAGCAAAGTGGTCACTAAGTGAAATGTCATGTTTTTACAATCTTACTTCAGCTTTCCTTTGCTTTACAGACCAGCAAAGGTCATAAATGCAAGAATTGATTGTAATGTTACTTTTTCATCGCCATCATAACTGCAAACAGACACTAAACGGGGCAATCACTAAACGAGGACTACCTGTACTGTATCTATGAATTTTGTCATGCCAAGTTAGACATGAATATTTTCACAGTGTGGTATCCAGATAAGCAGCATCTGAACCATACTCTTAAAATGAAAACTATTGATGCTGCAAATTAGAAAGAAAAAAATTACATGTCTAATTTATTGGAATAAAACGTGATGTTAAAAGCCATACTATGATAGTACTGGAGCATATCTGGGTAGTACAACTTAGTGTTATATGAAAGTTTTTGCAATGCATACATCTCAGAAATTTTCCTACCATTCATGCTGTTGCTGTCCCATAGAAATCACTTCCCTCCCAACAATGTTGTATACTCTGAATGATTACAAAGAACATTTGTGGAAAATCATGCTCATAACCAGCCATCTGGAACTTTTGGTTGCTAAATGTAGTTACCAGGTTATTTACTGAGCAGTCATTTTGACCTGATTTGCTGATACTTGCTTTAATATTTGACACAGTAGGTTTTGATGACGACAACGATGATAACGATGATGATGATTCTCTGCTTGCCTTTTCTTTTTCTTTTTTAAAAAAATATATCTTAGAAATTGAATCACAGATTAAGCAAAGATTCAGTAAACAACGGAATAGTCTCATAGCTGACTTCATGGAGATGCCTCATCAGAGGAAGAGGAATCCTGAACAATGTATAATGGCTGCCTTATCATTTTCCCCAAAATCATTTTGTTTAAACACTTCAACTGCCCTCCAGAATGCATATTCGTATTTGTATTGCTTTGCTTTTGCCATCTAGCTTCTCCAAGCTGCTTAATAAACACCAATGCAATCTATACATACAGCTTCTTCCTCAATCTATGTGATGGCAAAGGGCAACTCTGATAAAAGAATGGCGTTGACCACCTAAAGGCAGAAAGGTAACAAGAAAAATGTGGATTGCATGGCTAAGATTCCAGGCTGTGCATATGGAATTGGCTTCTAAAAATAATTGTCAAGATGCTTAGGATTCAAACCAACTTCAAGGTATCTCATTATAGTTCCTTAACTCTCATGGCCTTTTTAGAACTCTCAAGCATTTTCCTTTCAGTTCTTTGCACATTGTCATGATGAATACATTCTCTTGCAGATACCTAAGTACCTAGATCAGTGGTTCTTAAACTGGGGGCAATTACCCACCAAGGCGATAATTTGGGCACATCCTGGGGTAATGGAGCAATTTATAATTGCTTGTTTGTGAGCTGATGATCCAGCTTGGGGCTGCTGCTGCAGAGACCCTTGTTCAAACAACAGAGTGTGTCTGGGAAGGGGTTTTGGGTCAAGGGGGATAATGATGTTATTCAAGACCAAGAAAAGGGATACTGTAATTGGGTCAAGCAGTTTAAGAACCACTCATCTAGATCATGCAACCAGAATTGTGTGCAAGTGGCATCTAAAGTTCTTCCATAGACATCCTGTAGACAGAGAGTAGGGATGGGCTAGGAGAACTGAGGAAGTCTACAAGGAAAAGGCCACAAAGTAACCAAATCATATGTCTAGTACTCATGGGGCAGAATTAAAAGCATTAAATCTAAATTGGTTGTGACATATGCCTAGCCTAGAGAACTTTTTATTTAACAATGTTCATTATTTAATGCCACACTTAATGTGATGGCTGATAATGGTACTTAAAACGATATGACTAGTACTACAGCTTATTATTGTATAAGTAGTTTTCTTACTCTTACATAAAGGAATTTGGTGACTGCTACTACCAGTACTACTATTTTGGTTTATATTAAACTGATGTTGGGAGGAGTGGAAAAGAAGAATATTTTAAAATTAAGTGATTAATTGGATATTCCTATAATAATAATCCTATTACCTTATCTTGGATTTTGGTGGCAGTTTTGTCTTCTCAGTTAAATAAATAAACCACATTCTAAATAAATGTTTTAAATAAACCGCATTCAGTTTTTATTTATTCTTCTTTTGTTCTCCAGATTCTCTTTTTTCCACAACTGGTTATACTTTGTTCCCCAGTGTTGTGATGACTCCAGCTTCTGAGGTTGTAGACACCACCCAGGATGTGCGTAGGTGTGTATACCTGTTACCTAGGTAGTAACAAATCTTTTTTATATCAGAACAAAACTTTGGAAAGGGGTTGAAAGGTCTGCAAATGTTATGGCTTTATTTTGAGAACAGATAGGGAGAGTGGGAATCATTGAATTGAGAAGTAAAAAAAAAAGGTCAATGCTTTCATACAAGACACATGTTTATTAAGCCAATATTATGAGGTTTCAGAAAGAAATTTTAATTTTGGAATAGAAATTGTGCTTGTTTTATGAAGTAATAAAAAAGCAATTTTCCATTTTATTCTTTTTTGTTTAGGCTTCCTAATGAGATTGATGAATTTGTTTCAGTCTTCCAAAGCTCATTAATCCTTGTGCTTTCATTACATGATATTGACACCCAAAGAGAACACAAATCATCAGATCAATTTAGTGATTCGGACTAACTGCAGCATAATCAAGGTTATAATTAGATTTTTTTTTCTTTTTTAAAAAAGTAATAAGCACATTATTAGGTCTCTCTCCATCCAGAATGGCCTGTTGTGAATTTCTTCTTGCAAATATTGAAGATTAAGTCTTGTGAAACAAATAATTTTTATTTTTTTATCTGTTCCCTCCTCGTGTTCAGAACCATTTTCTTGCCCACATTCTACTTCATACAGTGATGTCCATCCCCTTCTCATCAGAAATGTTAAACATTTCTTTCAGTTCATTACCTACCAAATTTTTAAGAGTGTGCAGATTGCCTTCTCCTGCCATAGCATGCTGAGTCATTACATAATTATCAGCATGGATAAAAATGCCATGTTATATGGCCTTTTATGCATTTAAATGATTATATTATGTATTTGTTTGTTTGTTTATTGCATTCTTTTGCCATGAAACTATTTCTTCAGTGGCCTGTACATAGTCTTCTCAAATTGTGCATTGGAGTCAAAGTAAATACTACCAACATTGCCCATTAAATCAAAGCAAAACCAACCAAAATATTTACACACATATATTTCCAAGTAACTGTGGTATCTTAAACCAAAAATGGCCAGGATCTATTTTGTCTGACACATAGAAGCAGAGCCATGTTAATCTGCAGTAGCCAAAAATTAGAAGGAATCTTGTAGTACCTTCTCAGACCAACACATTTTATTAAAGGGCATAAACTTTTGTGAGCTACAGTTCATCTCTTCAGATGCATCCGTTTAGCCATTCCATGTGTCTGATGAAGTGAATTAGGGGTCACAAAACTTTTAATATAATTTGTTGCACTGAAAATGTCTTCTGATCTATTTTGCTTCTTGCTAGAACCAAGTGTTCCATCAAGGAAAATACTGAGATTGATGGATGGATTTATGTTAAGATTTCAGGGCTGGCTGTAGCTATTTTTGTGGCCTGTGATACAGATGGAATTCCTACCCATATACAGAATGCAATTGGCTTTGTAGCTAACCCTACTTCAGTAAACAAAGCATCTTCCACCACACCTGAGCAACAGTACTCTACCTTAAGGGTAGCTCAATCTCCTCCCCCCAGTTTCTATACCCTTTGCACATTTTATCCTTGCATAAAACTCGAAGTGTCCTAGAAAGCTCATTCTATTATCTGAAAAATAAGCAAACAGAACCCAGCAATTTTTCTGTTTTCCATTATAGACTTTAGGAAGGCAAATTAGATTGATCTAACTTTGAACTGTCCTGTAACGGATCCGGATATTTATGAAGCTTCAGATCTGGCACCCAAACTAAACAGGGTAGTTTCATGCATTTGTAGTTCAGTAGTTTATGTGACAAGAATTATCCCTAACTTTTCTTATAAAACAATAAACAAATCCTTGGGGGTGAGAGTCATGCTGTTTTTTCGTGACTGGTTTAAGATTTGGACTTAAGCTCTGTGTGACATCAATAACATCAGATTGAGGTGCCTGATAGAAACCGCTCATTGTAAGACATGACATAAAAAGAATTACAGACAGGAGAGAATGACTAGGGATGTGTGTTGACTTACTACCAGACCTCAAGATTGAAAGAATATTCAAAAAATAAGTGCAAAAACAGGGTGCAACTGTCAGCTAAAAGATCTGAGCAATTGCGGACTGGTCATTTGAAGCTTAGGCTGGATAACAAAGAAATATTTAAAGATGGTCCCATCTATTTAAAAATAATAACAACTCAGGTTTCAGCTACCCACAGAATAAGATTAGGGGAAAAAAATAGTTCAGTGAGCATTCACAGAAAAAAAATGATGGATACACACACACACACACACACTCCTTTGAATTATATGAAGGAGGGTAATTTTAATCATTGTTTTAAGGTTATCTGTATTTTGAGATTAACAATTAAGATTGCATGGAATTTGGTGAAGTATATGCTAAGAAATGATACTTCTCTTTTTTTTTCATAATATTTATTAGAATTTTACATAATTAGAAGCTAATAGATAATTAGAAAAGATATACAAACAAAAAGAAAGAGAACAAGAAAAAGGAAAAAGAAAAAGAAAGACATATAAAAAGTGATTCCTCCCCCCTCCAGATGTATAAGCACTTACAGTAACTTAACACCTTCTCTGATATTACAGAAAAAGCAATTCTCCCATTTCTCACCACTAAACAATAACCAAATTATTTTTTAAAAAATGCATCGATCAGTCCTACACAGCAAAAGCATTAAAAGTACCAGTAATAATAACCCATATGTTTTAAACGTAATCAATTAAATTGACATAAGCATAAAGAATATCAATAATAATAACATATATATTTTAAACTAGATCCAATACATACTCCTAATTTTCTCTAACAAATAGGAAATAAAAGATTTGTCCTTACATTAAAAAAAAAAAAACAGTTAACCTTCAAAGCCCAGTCTTATCTTTTGTTTATTTTCAGAGCCAAAACTTTCCCAGAATAGGTTCTCTGACAATTAAGTCCAAAATCATCTGCTGTATTTTTATAAAATTTAAAACAGTCCATTAAAAACAACAACTATTCTTTCAAATCCATCTGGCCCCTTAACTCCATTTAACTGTTTCCAAAAGTTAAGATTTTTCTTTTTAATCTTTAAACTTATTTAAATCTTCTTTCTTCCAAGATAGAAGGAAATTCTCCCAGTGTACAGCAACTTGCCTTTCAGAGGGTTTTTAATGTCCAAGTAAATCAGTAATGAGTAGTTCCTGATGGTAATTAAAAGGGGAAGTGAAAGCAATCTAGTGTCCTTTTGAAGGCTCTGAGCCGTGGCTTGGGCTCAATGTTTCCCACTGGAGATCACTATAATGTGATCTCTTCACAGGGAGCCTCTGTAAGGAGTACTTGTGGGTGATCCAGTCATCTCCTTTGTCTGGAGATGTTCCGAAGAGCTGGACCTTTTGCCAGCTCCTCTAACTGCTGCAGTTGTTGGCTCCGCAAAAAAGGAGCCATCTTCAGTCTGCCGTTACTCCCCCGCAACTGAAATGATACTTCTCCAAAAACAACATAACAGAATACATTAACTAAGAGCTTGAAATATTTGGTCACCCTTGTTAAGAAAATATTCTACGTTCCTCTGCTGCCAACACATAACATTAGCTTGTCAAATGATGAATAACAAGATGAATATTTTTTTCAATATTTTTTTCAATTTCATAAAGAAATAAAAGCAATAAATGGTACATCAAATAAAGGTGCCTAAAGGATTCTCCCCAGTCAATCTTAAAGGAAATCAACTCTGATTACTCATTGGAAGGATTGATAATGAACCTCAAGCTCAGATACTTTGGTCACCTAATGTGAAGAGAGGACTCTTTGGAAAAGACCCTGATGCTGGGAAAGATGGAAGGCAAAAGGAGAAGAGGACGGCAGAGGATGAGATGGCTCGATAGCATCACTGAAGCAATGAGCATGAAATTGAGCAAACTCAGGGAGGCAGTGAAAGATAGGAAGGCCTGGCGCAATATGGTTCATGGGGTCACGAAGAGTCGGACACAACTTAACGACTGAACAACAACAAAAGGATTCTCCTGGGGCTTGGAACCCAAAATAAATAAATAATCATGGTTTGTAAAGCCCACCACAAAATAACACACAAGCTATGCATACCTCTGTAAATCAACTCAGATTAAAGTACAAACTAGAGAAAAATTATCAGCTTTTTATATCTGACATTGATTCTTGTCTCTAATAACTGATCTCCCATCAAGACCTTCCACTGTTCCTACCTGTGAAGGATGGAAGTAAGATTAAGAGATTCAGCATTTGAATGGAAAAAAAGTTATATTTCCTTCTTCTCTTGTTGTGGGGATATGGGAAGATAGAGGCCAGAGTCGGAGAGTGAAAAATACTCTTTCATCTCCTGAGCCGAGAGGGAGAGATAAAAGGATGAGGCTGGCACCTCCCTGAGGAATGCAAGCAGTACTTACTGATTGACCCTGGGAACTATTTCCAGTCTGGGAAGATTTCTGTATAGAGGTTGCAGCTAATAAACCTTGCTGGATTGAATCTGCATAGTCTCCTGGAGTTCCCTGGGCTGAACCTGACATCAATCTTCCCAGACTCCTACTACCTTCCAGGAGAAGGAGTTACACCATGGCTACAGATCCGCAGGGAGCTAATTTGACACCAGAATTATTGGCAGCCGCCTTGCTACAGCATCAGCAGCAAGTGGATGCACAGATTAATAACCTGCAGGCAGCTATGGGACAGCTAATACAGCAACTCGGACCGGTAGTCCAGCCACCACCTCCACCACCACCAGTGTTACTACGTTCACCTGGTAGCATGCCTGAGAAGTACGGAGGTGAGGTGGAACAGATGAGAACCTTCCTGGCACAATGTGACTTGTTCATGGACGGTAGACCGGGAGAATGTCCTACAGATCGAACAAGAGTGACTTTTGTGATGAGTTTATTGAAGGGCTCTGCGGCCAAGTGGGCTACCCCCCTCATATTGACAGGAGATCCAATGCTCAACAACTACCAGAATTTTGTCACAGCTTTCAGGGGGCACTTTGGAGACCCAGTGAGACGGTTAACTGCCTGTCGGGACATTTGTAAACTCAGACAAGGCGACAGATCGGTAAGATTGCTCATTGCAGATTTCAAGTTACTAGCGGAAGATGTTGAGTGGAATGAAGTGGCTCTTATAGACCAGTTTAGAGAAGGGTTGGACCCTGAAATCCGATCGGAAATGGTAAAACAAGGCATTCCAAATACTCTGGATGACTTATATCAGCTTTCTTTAATAGTTGAAGCCAGGCTCATGGAGTTGAAACAGTATGATCCGTTAACTCCCTTCGTTGCTCCTCAGCCTCCCTTGGCCACAATTCCTTCCCCCCGTACATTAACACCAGAATTGGCAGCGGGGGAGCCGATGCAGTTGGGAGCTGCTCAGAGAACCGTATCAGGAGAGGAAAGGCAGAGAAGAAGGGATCTTAACTTGTGTTTCTATTGTGGAGCCCCAGGGCATATGGTAAGAGTTTGCCCGGCGAGAGGTATACTAGCGGGAGCCAAGCGCACACAGCAGGCATCTCTCAAGAAAGCAATTTCCGTCCTAGTGCAGCAGCAGGGAAACTGGCAAAGCCCCCCTTCTCAGAGCTCGCGGGGGGGGGGGGGCTATCAAGCAATTAAGGAGAGCTCACAATGGAGACAGCAATCAGGCGTTCATGATAGTGCCTCTCACAATGACATTGCCTTCCAGCTCCAAAATTAAGTTGGAGGCTCTCATAGATTCAGGTGCTACCACGAGTTTCATAGATGTTCAGACTGTACAGAAATGGCAGTTACCTACAGTGGATTTGAACAAACCCATGAATGTAGAGACTATAGATTCTCAACCATTGAGGGCGGGTCCGGTGCGGCAATCCACAGTCCTTCTACAGCTGACCATTAACGATCACATGGAGTTGTTACCCCTGTACGTGACAGCATCTTTACATGTGCCAGTGGTCTTGGGGACTTCGTGGCTTAGGTTGCACAACCCTGACATTGACTGGTCAGCGGGGACACTCTCATTTTCAGCTCCAGATTGTCAACACCACAAAGTACAGGAAGGTTTGGTGGGGAATGTAAGGGGGGAGCAGACTCGAGCTGGCAGCCCACAGCCTTCTACTTCAGGGTTACAGATGGTAGGAGGGAGGGGGGTGATTCTATTAATGTTGTAGCTGTTTTTCAGGAAGCAGTGGAAGACGGTATGGAGGAGGCAGGAGGTGCTGAGAGACCTTCATCATCTGACATGTTGTCCCTCCTGCCTTTGCCAAGTTCTGCTGAGAACTCCGAGGGGGAGGATGAAGATGGAGGGAGGGGTGATGTGGGGATATGGGGAGATAGAGGCCAGAGTCGGGGAGTGAAAAATACTCTTTCGTCTCCTGAGCCGAGAGGGAGAGATAAGAGGATGAGGCTGGCACCTCCCTGAGGAATGCAAGCGGTGTTTACTGATTGACCCTGGGAACTATTTCCAGTCTGGGAAGATTTCTGTATAGAGGTTGCAGCTAATAAACCTTGCTGGATTGAATCTGCATGGTCTCCTGGAGTTCCCTGGGCTAAACCTGACACTTGTACCTCTTTAGTGCCTATGGTGTATGACCTGCATGGGGGAAGATTAGTGAAGTTTCCCAGGCTAACTTGAATATAACTTCAGAGGTTTCTCTAATTTCTCATCAAAATTTTTTAAAATATTTAAATAGGAATTTTTTAAAAAAGTACTATTAGTTAAATTGTCTTCTTGTTGCATCTCTCAGCTTTTTCCATAATGAAAGCTCAATGTAAAACCTTTAGAGTTTTAGAAATTTAAGGTCATAATAGAATTTCTTAATATAATCCATTTGGTAAAATTCATTTTTTAAAGAGACAACATTAATACTTCCTTCTCAAAAAAAATGTTTACAGTTGGAAGAATGGCAAAAACATGGACCGAGATTGGGAGTCTGAAATCCTTCCTTGTCAATTGCAGAACTGAAAGGGACCTGTTCTCAGTGAATACTGAAAAATGGAAGTGTTGTAGTATAAGCGAATCACTCACCAGGATGGTGACCCATCATCGGTTTCTTTATATACGTGCTCTAGATTTTGGACTAACACATCATTCTAATTTTGCCTTGACCTATAAAGCCTGAAATAACTTGAGCATCAAATACTTTACAATATCCTGTCAAATATCTCCAGTTTTTTTCTGAGGATACATTTTTTAACTATTGCATTCATGGATAGCTTTAATTGTTGGGATCTTTATTTGTGATAAAATGCTTTTTAATCCTGTCTGAATGCTGACGAGTAATTTTAGTGGCTATGGCCCATTTACAAAACTTACCTTCTCTGGGGATTTACTGGAGTTCCAACAATTAGAAGGGGCAAAAATAGTATCCCGCCCCCCCCCCCCCCCCGCCAGCATAGCCACAGAAGCTAGAGTTAGGCAACGTAGGTCCTAATTTTAATTTAGACTTTTAGATAATATGGGGCTGTTATCCAAACCTTTTAGAGTGGTTCAGAGTCAACAACTGGTTTGAGCATTTGCAGTAAAAAAACAATGTAATAGAATGATGACTATTTCATAGAATTGGCAAAGAACATCTGATGAGGTTTTGGCATTCTCACCAAAAATCTTATGAGTTTGATTATCTCATAACTTTTTCAACATTTTCAACAATTAATTAACTTATGGATTCTGCAGATTCTATCTGGATATATCACAGCTGACATTTTTATCATTATCATTCTATTATCTTGTTTTTTTTTTAATCCATCAAAGAATTTCACAAAATAATCAAACATTTGCCTTTAAAAAAAAAATCAGTTCCAACTAGGACATCCAAGTAATGTCATAAGATATAACATGTACCCAGCAGGGTTTTTTTTTTTTTCGGTCTGTTTGTTTTTTGTTTTGCTTTTTTGTTGTTTTTTTGCAAATCTGCAATTGATATAGCCAAAATATTTAGGTTCTGTAAAATCTTCCTTAATATATTTGTTTGACCACCTAATGAGCCAATAACTATAGGGAGGACTCTGCAAGATCTTTTCCATAATCAACTTATTTCAATAGTTAGATCTCTGGTTGTTGTTGCACAGTCAGCCAGAAGTTTAGACTAAATTTGTTATTTTTATCCACCTACCAAATCCTTCCCAAGGACCTGGGATAGGCAGATGTTGTTGTTTAATAACATTAAAGGTATTGTTGCAGGATATAAGCTCTTCCAAGTAAAGCTGCCTTTTGCAACTGACTGATGGTGATTTTGTCAATACCGATGGTCTTCAAGTGGTGCTCCAGATGTTTTGGGATTGCACCTAAGGCATCTATAACTATTGGTACCACCTTTGCTTTCTTTTGCCATAGTCATTCTACTTCTATTTGCAGGTCTTTGTATTTTGTGGTTTTCTCCAGTTCTTTCTCTTCTCTTCTGCTGTCTCCAGGTAACGCAGTGTCTACTATCCAGACTTTTCTGTCTTTCTTATCAACAATTGTTAAGTCTGGGGTGTTGTGTGGCAGGTGCTTGTCTGTCTGAATTCTAAAGTCCCAGAGCACTTTAGCTTCTCCTTCTCCTTCTCCTTCTCCTTCTCCTTCTCCTTCTCCTTCTCCTTCTCCTTCTCCTTCTCCTTCTCCTTCTCCTTTCTCATCCTCTTCTTCTTCTTCTTCACTATTACTATTACTGCTACTATTATTCCAATTCCTTTTTTCTCAAGCCTGCTGTCACCAATCTACAGAAATCACTCTTTTCAATTATTGTTATACTGAGAGTGTTGTATTGCAGATGGCAATTAGTTTGTATGAGAAAATCCCATAAAATTTTAACATAAGCCTTTTCAACAACTTCCTCAATATTGTACAAACTTGGGTTGGTTGAATCCTATAGATTCTTTTCATATACCCCTCTGTACAAGTGCAGATGCAAATGCACAAATGTATAGGGGAAAATGAGCATGTCTACCTTTACATGAATGGATTTGATCTGATATATAGATTATACTTTAAGAATAATTCTGAGTGAAAAGCATTTAGCAATAACGGCATTCATTCCTCTTTTATGTGACATTCCACACTGGTCCTTGTGCAGTTCCACCAGTATTGTAAACCTTACAGTATTGTATTCATGAAAATAGGTTGTTGGTGATTTACAGGTAGTCCTGGAGTTAAGAACACCTGGTTTACAGATGACTCATAATTAAGAATGAAACCTATTATAGTAAAATTTGACTTAAATACATAATGATTCAAGTTAAATACACAATAGTTCAAGTTAATTATACAATGCTTTGAGTTAATTACACAATGCCACTTATACTATGTTATGCAATAATGCAATTCTGGCTTACTTACAATTTTGAGTTAAGGACAGACATTGGGAATGGAACTTGTTCTTAAACTGGGCACTACCTGTACTTGTTTTAAGGGAATATTCCTTTATGCACTCTGTCTCTGAATATCTCAATGTTGTATTCTGACTCTGTTCTTTGCCTCCTGCCAGTGATGTGAGAAAGAAAGAAAGAAAGAAAGAAAGAAAGAAAGAAAGAAAGAAAGAAAGAAAGAAAGAAGGAAGGAAGGAAGGAAGGAAGGAAGGAAGGAAGGAAGGAAGGAAGGAAGGAAGGAAGGAAGGAAGGAAGGAAGGAAGGAGAGAGAGAGAGAGAGAGAGAGAGAGAGAGAGAAAGAAAGAAAGAAAGAAAGAAAGAAAGAAAAAGAAAAAGAAAGAAACCCAAACTTTAAGAAAGAGAACAAAATGCATCAAAATAGCTGGATTTATTGTCAGACTTGAATTGAATATCCCTTCTTTTCCTGTAAATGATCTGGGAAAACATCATATTTAACTTATACATATATTTTCTGCCCTACCAAAGGAGTTTGCCAAATTCTTAATGCATCTGGGCATTTCTGCTCTTGTAAACTGACCTGAAGCAAATTTGTTAATATGTGAATTCAGGATTTATGTGCCTCAGGATAATATCTGACCTGTGATAAAAATGTGGTACCTTGGCATGAATTCTTTAATTGTACTCAGGGGGATATTGCATTGAGGGAGTGAGGGAAAGGAGAGGAAAGGAGAGGATAATTGCTTTGTAGAGTTTGGGCTGCTGACATTTGCTGCTCAGAACTCTGGATTTTGTATGAGAAGGCTGTACTTTTCCAATGTTTAACAGAAAGTTACTCTGAACTCTTATGCTGAGGAAATATGTAAAAGGGCAACTAACTGATAAAGCTTGCAAGGCCAATAACTGGGCAACCTGAGCTTTTCATACTGCAGGAGATGCCACTGCTTGCTAAAATCCCAGAGTTCATGTTTTCCTTCTAAATAAACATGGAAAATGTTTTCCATCCTCTTCAGCTGGTCCCATTCATCTATCTATCTATCTATCTATCTATCTATCTATCTATCTATCTAAACATAACAACACCAAAACAATGAAATGTGCATGATGACATCACAACATAAGCTCTGCTCTTTCACACTTATGTTGAGATATTCCATGAAAGTACACAAGGAACAGAATGTGTGCTGCAATATTGTAATACATGAATTGTCACTTCATCCCTTGCCCCTCCTGTGGACTCCTATGTATATATAGCGAAGCTGCCCCAAATTTGCAGGGAGCCATGGAATTGCTATGGATGTCCTTTAAGGACAAGGAGGTATTAGGGACATTTGCAGAGACATCAAGTTATGAAATCAAATGTTAGTTTTGGGTGGGGAGGACCTCCACTGGAGAAGTCCAAAAATAAACCCCACTTGCATATGCGACTACTGATCTTCAGGGCACTGCTTCTATCACCAAACAAGTCACACATACCAGCAGCCTCAGGAAGAAATTATTTCATGATTGAGGGAGAGAAGAAACTTGCAAACATTCTAATATCTCATCAGAAGCATGCCAAGAAGTGGCATGAGTGGAGTGTGTGTGTCTGTATCTGTATCTGTGTAAAATCAGGTCAGAAATAAATATGCTGAAATAAAACTCATTTGGCCATCTGGAATCCTGAATAATAGTTTTGAAACAGGTCTCTTTTTAATGGAGAGATAGATTTACAAGCATATAATATATTCAACCACAAACACCCTCATTTATTAATTTAAGAATCAGGAAGTGATGGCCTGGAAAATGAAAGAAACTTTCTTTAAGAAAGGTGAACAATCTGGAGAAAATGGCAGATTCAGAGTCAACTGTAACAATTAAGGTCAGGACTCATTAAAAAAAAAAGTGTAAGACTAGTTATGTATGTGTGTAAGACCTGTATGAAGGATGAGGAATTTCCAGCCTGTAGACTTAATTTGCTCCACAGACCAGCCTATCCTGCCCCAGACTCCTCCCAAGTCCTCTCTCTGATTGCTAAAGCCATGTCTGCAAGGGATCCAGCTGCAAAAGCAGCTTTGTCTTGAGCCTGCCTGATAATATGTGTAATGGCTCTTGAAGAAGAGACATAGTCTCTATCTCTTAAATTCCACCCCTGATATTATCAGGACTATCTAGACCGGGGGGAGGGAAAAATCTCCAGCTTTAGGCCAGGTCTACTTATGCAGTTTTGATCTATGTGAAAGACAACGATTGATTGATTGGTTGCTAATTATTGCATGGATATCCTACCTTTCCTTTGAAAGCTCAAGGCAGCATATCTTCACTGTCCCTATAATGACCTTGTGAGATTCTTTAGGCTGCCTACTCAAAATCACCCAGAAAATAGGGTGCCTTGAACCTGGGTCTCCTAAGTCCCATCCAACAACTTGATCAGTATGCTATGTGAAAGGAACATTGCCAGCACTGGTTAACTGTAACTTTCAACCATCTTCCAGAAATGTTTGAGTATCATAAAGCAGCCATTGCCAACATGGCATCATGGAGAAGTCTAGGAACCTTTGTTACTATACTGGAAAGCCATCACATCTACTGGAATGTAATTACCATGGGGGAAATGTGTGCCAGGGATCTTGCTGAATGGAGAATGTCCTCAAAGCAAGCACTATGCCCCAGCAGTGTCTTCTGTAGAGAATAACATCATTGTACATTCAATAACATCTGACAACCTGTGACAGGTATAGTTCTGTTTCCATATAACCCACCAAAAGCGGGGTGGGGGGAATGAAAAATGTCCTACCTCCTCACATCACTCTGCCAAGGCAAATGTAAAAAGAAAAATAAAAAGCCTCTGCAGGGAGATATTGCATGACCTTGTTGAAATAGCAGTGTACTGTCTTGGCATATTTATCCTGCGCCAAACAACCAAGCAGGGATGTTGAAGGATAAATATGGCCACTCTTGCCATAAACATTGCAAACATGTCACGCAAAAGTGTTTCCCCCATCACTGATGGCAATCACTGTCATGATCCTGTAGGTAAATGGATGATTAACTTCTTTGGCATTTTGCTTGTCATTGAATCAGACTATATAAAACATGAATCTTGTTGCTTACAGCAAGAAATATCTTGCTTCAGAGCTGGGGATGGCTTTTAATTCTTGTCCAGTGCAGCCATTTTCCTATCAAATGAAGATTCGGTTTGTTCTTTTCCAGTCTTAGCACTGGTAGTAAGATTTATGTTATAAGAGGATTTGAAGAGGAAGATGCTGTTTTGGGGAAGGGACACCAGGTGTTTTTTTTTAAAATATCAATTCTATTAAGAATTTTCTTTATGTCTATCCTAAGTTCAAAAGCGACAACTACCAGGTAAGTCCATTTTTTTTTCCCCTGCCTTTAACTGTCCATAGAATTAGTCGTTTTGCAAAACAACAACATATATATATATACACACACACACACACACACACACACACATTCAGCAGCATCAATGGGGGAGGAGTGAATCAGCAAGATAAGTGGTGGAGCAGTGCATACACTCCAGGAACTTCTCCCATCTTGCTGATTTTGACCCCATCCCACCACTGATGCTGTGGAATATCCCTCTCTTGCATTCCATAAGCAGTGATGTTCCATGCCATAAATGAACTTTATCCAAACAAACAACTTTGTAACTATACATGTATAGTAATACTGTATTGTTAAAGTATATTGTTCCCCTGTGATCTACTATTGTGCTATTAAATAACCTTCTACAGTTGGAAAATATATTACATAAAATATATACAATTTATTTATAGAATGCATAGGGCCAGGGGACGCGGTGGCACAGTGGCTTAATGACGCTGAAAGTTGCTGGCCAGAAATGGCTGACGCTTCGGCAGTTCGAGTCCAGCCTTCGCGTTAACAGGGTGAGCTCCTGTTTCCTCCCCAGCTCCCGTCAATGCAACAGGTCGAAAACTCACGTAAGTAGATAAATGGGGACTCTTACTCTGGTGGGAGGAAAAATGCTGGCAGCGCCTTGCACAGAGAGACGGGACCAGTTGCCGGTAAGCGCGAAACCGCGCTCGCCCGAAAAGGGCACGAAGCAATGGAAATCCCACCTCCTGTGCTCGCCAGCTGGGCTATGCTCTAGGAAGGAGGCTCTGGCAAACCACTTCCAAAAAACAATTGCCTTGAAAACTGCAAGGATTCGTCCAGGCAGTCACTGCAGGGTCAGTAATGACTGAGCGCAGACAAAAAAAAAAAAAATAGGGCCACCCAATTCAAACTTGCAATTCTAGGCAGTGTACAATAACAAGCTAAACAATTCCAAGTAAAATGCAACCAAATGTTAATAGGGACCCAGGACCCACAGTCATGTCCCCTCTTTGGACGGAGGTCAGGATCTTACATTTCTAAGGGCTGGTGCCAAAAATGCAAGAATGTACTGCATCCTATTTCCCCATCTTTTGAAACCATATCAGTATTAATCATTATGCTTTTGCAATGTGAATATTTTATAAATAAGTAAACATCACATAGCAGCAGAGGATAACTAAAAAAGATAAATGTAATTCTTCTGGTCCAATAATATCTGTGTGCAAGCACATTTGAAGTGTACCAGTGGGGAAAGCCTTTCATAAATTGATTTCCCCCCATTTAGTGAAATATAGCCAGCCCACATTCAGAAAAAAAGTAATTCCTTAATAGCTTTTCGACTTTCCATTTGCTTACTATTCAGAACGATAAGAAATTCTTTAGTGGCGGGAAGGGGAGGTTTTCTTGATTGTCTGATTGTAGGAGCAGTCTAGAAAGCATTTTATTAACAGGTGAAGGAGCTAAGAACACTTTTTGATGAAGACTCTAAGCTAGTTTGAAAGCAGGTCTAGACTGCTATGTTCCCATGAAATCAGCAGTGGCACAGATTTGAACTGTTTTACTTCTTGTTCCATTGAAGTGTGGTTGAAAGCTCTGCCGAACAATGTTAATGTTATGGCTCCATTTTCTTATAAGAAAAAGGAAATGCAGCCTTGCTTCACCCAAAGACATAGCTTCTGAGATTCGGGTCCTGTAAGGGGAAGCTCTAGCTTGACAGCTTTGCAGCAACCTCTAGTGAGCTGATAGAAAAAGGAAGAGGGATGAAAATGCCATGATTTCTGCCAGTCTCAACTTTCCATTCAGCATGGCATGAGCAGTGTGAAAATCACCAGGCTGCTAGTGTCTCTGTGTCTTCCTCTCTTGGGCACAGAATGGAGGTGAGGGGGCTTCTATTGTTGTAGGCCTTGGGGTGAGATATCAATTTTTGCTTCTTCTCAGTATTTCATGTTGGCTTTGTAGAATTATGGAGTAGAAGGCTATCTTAGAAGTCATGTGGTCCATCATCCTGCTCAGTGTTCGGTGCAGTGATGTTAAAGAGGAGAGGCAAGAGACCTGACATCTTACCTCCATCGTGAACTTATCTTGCAAGTAAGTATTTTCAGCTATAACATCTTTGGCACAGAATACTAACACTATATCATTAGTTTCCAATTTGTTTCCCCAAATTTCTTATTCAAAAAGTGCTTCTGACTTTCTACTTCATTCTTGGGATGCAGAAATTTGAAGGCTATTGCTTCTCCACTTACTTGAAGCCTCCCTGGCTGTCCATATAACCTGATCTGACAAAGCTCCATGCGAAGAGGTCATCCCTGATTATGAGACTCCACAAAGGGAGGCAGGACAAGGGATCAAGTGAGAAAGCAGGCACATCATGACCCACCCTCCACCCAAAAAATGTGATTTAAGAAGTTGCATCAGACATCAGGACCCAAGTACATAATGGCTGGATTTGCCTAATTACATCATTGCACCTGTGCCAATTTGCACAAAGAATAATTGTGGTTTGCTGGGATTTTGTTCTTTAGTCGTTAAGTCGTGTCCGACTCTTCGAGACCCCATGAACCATATTGCGCCAGGCCTTCCTATCTTTCACTGCCTCCCTGAGTTTGCTCAATTTCATGCTCATTGCTTCAGTGATGCTATCTAGCCATCTCATCCTCTGCCGTCCTCTTCTCCTTTTGCCTTCCATCTTTCCCAGCATCAGGGTCTTTTCCAAAGAGTCCTCTCTTCGCATTAGGTGACCAAAGTATCTGAGCTTGAGCTTCATTATCAATCCTTCCAATGAGCAATCAGAGTTGATTTCCTTTAAGATTGACTGGTTTGACCTCCTAGCAGTCCAGGGGACTCTTAAGAGTCTTCTCCAGCACCACAGTTCAAAGGCATCAATTCTTCGGCGTTCAGCCTTCTTTATGGTCCAGCTCTCACAGCCATACATTACTACTGGAAAAACCATAGCTTTGACTATGCGGATCTTTGTCAGCAAGGTGACGTCTCTGCTTTTTAATATGCTATCTAGGTTTGCCATAGCTTTCCTCTCAAGGAGCAAGCGTCTTTTAATTTCATGGCTGCAGTCTCCGTCTGCGGTGATCTTGGAGCCCAAATAAATGAAGTCTGTTACTGCTTCCATTTCTACCCCTTCTATTTGCCAGGGATTGATGGGTCCAGATGCCATGATCTTAGTTTTTTAATGTTGAGTTTCAAGCCAGCTTTCGCACTCTCCTCTTTCACCCTCATCAAGAGGCTCTTTAGTTCTTCTTCACTTTCTGCCATTAGGGTGGCATCGTCTGCATATCTGAGGTTATTGATGTTTCTCCCTGCAATCTTAATTCCGGCTTGTGATTCTTCCAACCTGGCATTTCTCATGATGTACTCTGCATATAGGTTAAATAAGCAGGGTGACAGTATACAGCCTTGTCGTACTCCTTTCCCTATTTTGAACCAATCAGTTGTTCCATGACCGGTTCTAACTCTTGCTTCTTGGCCCGCATACAGATTTCTCAGGAGACAGGTAAGGTGGTCTGGTATCCCCATCTCTTTAAGAATTTGCCACAGTTTGTTGTGATCCACGCAATCAAAGGCTTTTGCATAGTCAATGAAGCAGAAGTAGATGCTTTTCTGGAACTCTCGTGCTTTCTCCATGATCCAGCGAATGTTGGCAATTTGATCTCTAGTTCCTCTGCCTCTTCGAAACCCAGCTTGTACATCCGGTAGTTCTCGGTTCACGTACTGCTGAAGCCTAGCTTCTAGGATTTTGAGCATAACCTTGCTAGCATGTGAAATGAGTGCAATTGTGCGATAGTTTGAGCATTCTTTGGCATTGCCCTTCTTTGGAATTGGAACGTAAACTGACCTTTTCCAATCCCGTGGCCACTGTTGCGTTTTCCAAACTTGCTGGCATATTGAGTGCAGCACTTTAACAGCATCGTCTTTTAGTATTTTAAATAACTCAGCTGGAATACTGTCATCTCCGCTAGCTTTGTTGTTATGCTTCCTAAGGCCCACTTGACTTCACTCTCTAGGATGTCTGGCTCAGGGTCAGTGACCACACCAGCATGGACATCAGGGACATTAAGATCTTTCTTGTATAGTTCTTCTGTGTATTCTTGCCACCTCTTCTTAATCTCTTCTGCTTCTGTTAGGTCCCTGCCTTTTTTGTCCTTTATCATGCCCATCTTTGCCCTAAACGTTCCTTTGATATCTCCAATTTTCTTGAAGAGATCTCTAGTCTTCCCCATTCTATTGTTTTCTTCAATTTCTTTGCATTGTTCATTTAAGAAGGCCTTCTTATCTCTCCTTGCTATTCTCTGGAAATCTGCATTCAGTTGCTTATATCTTTCCCTTTCACCCTTGCTTTTCGCATTCCTTCTTTCCACAGGTATTTGTAAAGCCTCATCAGACAGCCATTTTGCTTTCTTGCATTTGCTGGTTTGCTGGGATACCCATGTTCTTTATCTCATTTCTTGGGATTTAGCTGAAATCTGGGAAGCCAGGAAGACCATTGGAGAGAGAACTGGACAATGAAACAGAGCACATCCATGAATTCAAGAATAGACACATATGTTCACACTAGAATATTTCACCCAGTTCATCAGAATTTCACCAAAACAGTCTTCTCTTTGGGAGATTAAAAAAAAAAAATCCATGAAATATAAATAGAATATTAAAAAAAGAGAAAAAAAAAACATAGAAGGACACTTTGGGACCATGGGAAATATTATTTATTTTACAGGGTTACAATGAGGATTACAACAAGATCACATGTCTGAAATACAGTGCATAGACACAGTAATGGGATCCAACATATATTGTAAGAGAGTTATAACAGCAAAGATGATGAATTATGAAGCAGCTATTTTGATTAGAAATTAGGCACTGGATTGTGTCCAATATAGGATTAAAGGTGTTTAAGCATATTGATTTATGAAGCTAAATTGTGCTTGATTCTGTGTTGGATCCTGGCCAAAGGATATCTTTCCATTATTCTTTTCTGGAAATATTGATTGGTTATAAGAATCTGCAAGCTGCTGGGAAGCGACACCAAACTTCATTGTGAATTTTTCATGCTTAAATTTTCCTGATGGCCAGTGGAATGGGGGAAGGATAGGGTTTTTCAAAAAAAATTCATTTCGATGCATTGGTCAACTCCAGCTCTTTCAGTGAAAACCATTTTATAACTATCACAGGAGTCCAAATGACTTGTGTGTTTACTGATGACACTTTTAAATCAATATTGTGGTGAATCTTCTGTATAAAGATGTTACAGAAAGGTCAGAAAGACATTATCTGCATACTATCTTTTAAAGTTAGTCCAGAAATAATAGAGTTAAATCAAAATGCTGACAAGTTCAATTTATTATGTACTGAGGGGGGGAGGGAAATCCACCATATAAATGCTTGCACACACGTATACACCATCACTCTATTTCCCTTTGGAATAATCAGTGCCATTCAAAGCACTGAAGGACAGTAAGAACTAGTAAGCAAAAGAAATTAATGACATAAAAGAAAGTCTAAATGTAACTTATACCAGCACAATTCATTAAGTGTCTCCATACCTTACTCTCCTTGAAATCCATCCTAGCTTGCAGCATGACCATATACTAATTCATACTCTGCCTTTTGTTCTTTAAACTTCTCACTTCTGTCTTTTTGAGGATCCCATGAATTCTATCTAACAACAACTTTACTGGTCTTTTCCTTTCACTCTTCTTTCATGTATTAGCCCTCTTGTATCCTTTCAAATAGAATTCTACCAAACCTCTTCTTCAGAACATTTAACAAACGAATCCCCCTAACTTTCAAAGAATCCATGTGAAATGGATATTGTTATTTGTTTTATGGTTTTATTGATTTTATTTGATTACATCTCACAAGAACTCTTGGTAAGAAATATGAAGAAGGACCAAAGGTCTGTCAGAGGGTTGAAAACAAGGGCAACAAATCTGGGTACATACAGAGATATTCTACTTACTAAGGTGCTTTTTATTGTTACAGTTCAGAAAAGTCTCCCCTTCACTAGTATTTATTGGGAATTAAATTGTTGGATGGAACAGCTGGGGTTGCACATGCATGACAAGACATCACCTAAAAATATACGAAGAAGCCTTTATTCATTCCTCTATGAAATCTCTGATCCTTGACTTTTATGCTAATAGAAAGGTCATCACATTTCACAATTTTCTGAACATTATGAGGTAGTACTTTATAATTTAAATGTATTAAAATGCGTGTGTGTCTATGTATCTATGAATATGATGGAGCAATCAATTTTAATGTTAACATATCATGAAAGGAACAGGATGGACCTTACTGATTATTAATTCTGCCACAGTTCTAAACATTTCTGGTTTTCTTGCTATATCAGAAATTAAGTCAGGTAACAGTAGAGAGAAACAAAAGATGTAAAGATCTGGAGATATTTCAGTGTAAACTCAAACCTATTCCTGGCCTTATGCCTCAATTCTCAATGATATTCCTTCGTTCTCCAAACAACCTCTTTGGTTAAACTGGTTACTTTTCCAATCTTTTGCAGTTATTTTTGGACCTGACAGCTAGAATTTCTAATAAGACCACAATGTTTTACTGAACCATCTGAAAAACTGTTTAAAATCCACTTCCAGCAGAAATTGCCATGAACAGATGTGGTTTAAATTGTTCAGTTATAATATTAGTTTTTGCCTGCAAAATGGAGTGGTAACTGCTGACCTCAAATTATCACTGGTACAAACAAATAAAAAACAAGGAAAACTTGCTATCTTATTGTTCATTTTAGTGTTTTAGTGAATTTTGCTTGACTGTAGCTTACTACAAGAACTCTCAATAACAGCAAATGAGGATCTGTTGGAGGGTAGGAAGTGGACATATCTGGACAACTCTTTTACTATTACAGTGAAAATAGAAGAGATAATATGTCCTTCAACTTTCATAATACAATATCTTTATTCTGTAAATGGACACATATGAGTTCTGATTATACTATCTTACTTAATATTACAAGACTTACTTTCAATTTTATTATCTCCAAAGCTTTCTTGCTTGCACTCCAGTGCTAGCTAAACGTAGCCCCTGACTTTCTTACTTCTCCTTAGTCTATTTGTAATCCCATTACTAGATCAATTTACTTTCTTACATTAACTCTCCTCTGAAAGCAGGTTGGGTTTACTTTACCTTTCTTGCGTTCTTGACCTTTTCTTGACCCTCTTTGCGTTCTTGACCTTGAGGAGGAGAAAGGGGGAAAAACTCTCTTCCTTAAGCCTTGGATCCTGTTTCTCAGTTCCTCTACAATATGAAGCTGTCTTTCTCATGTACTTTTTTCAGCACTGTTCTGTCCCTTCACTTACACATCCCATTCATCCAGAAGCTGCTGCTGTGGTTACTGTTGTACTGGAGATCCTCTTTCCAGTTCCATCATATTCTACCTTTTCCTTGGTATCTTTGGTCACCTGCTACTAAAGATGATATCTCCAGTAGACAATGAAGAATTCTTTTAAAAAGGAAAACTTATTTCTGTTATCAAACCTGCTGTTCATAAGCCTTATACTAGAAGGCAAATGTGCCTACCCCCATATGTTCCAAGGAAGCTAGAATTCTTCCTGCTGCTTACATGTCTCCCCTCATACATCTGACATCAGAAAAAAAAAAATAAAATCTAACCATCAGGCTTTTAGGAAAGAAAAGACAACACCCTCTCAGCTATGTCAACTTGTCCTACCACAGGATCCATTTAATGTACATTCTATGTCACACCATAGTCCATTGGTTGCATTAGGAAGCTCAAAACCATGAACAGGAAGACAAGAGCCATCCCAATTGTTACTCCATAGCATCTGATGTTTAAGGTAGGCTACTTGTGATTGCAGAGGTAGTAAATTATAATTGTTATTGTTCTCATCATCATCATTCACTATTATACTACTGTAACATTAACCCAGTACTTTAGAAAGACTGGGACAAAAAGTCTTTTATAATTTTCTTATCAGTTTAGGAAGTTCGGCTATGCTCCTGCAGTTAGAGATGATTTTTATGTAAACATGGACAGATCAAAACAAATTCTAATTAGACAGTGATTGCCTGAACTTGATTCGTTTGGATGAAGTTGAGAATCATGCAAACTTATCTCTCAGGTGATCGTAACTCCATCAAAAAGCAGCAAAGTAATCAATATGGAAAATTCTTAATTTAACATGTTATGTCTATTTCTCATGTTGTGGAAACTGGAGAGCAACCTGCTGTTGAAAATACAGGTAGTAGAGATGCAAGACATTCAGAATCTGTAAGTACTGTTCTCTTCAATAGTCTACTGTATAACTTTACTCTAGAGACTGTATCCATCTTTCTGAACAGATTAAATTTATCTTAATTGGCTTTGCCATCCCAATCACTCTTTTAATCTACAAGTTGAAGAGGCTGGATCACAGGACAGAAGGGCATTATTTTGTCTTGTTCAAACCTTTTCAAGAGTTTTAATGAAGCACTTCTCACTGAAGACCAAAATAAAAAACAAGGAACATTCATACAATCAGCATCAGATCAGAAAGGTCATTGAGTATGAAACTGCTACAAACTCTAAACATTTAAAATGCTGAAGGATGATGACATCTTAAGTATAAAGTCTTCATGTATAAAAGTAAGTTACTAGAAGTCCAATGCAAAAGTTTGAAAAAGGTGCATAACCCTAGAGCCCCAGGAGTATAATAAACCCTGTCTCTTGGCTTTGCTCCCCTTCATGACAAACAGGAGGACACATTCAGGGCTTCAGCTGGTCTTTTTTGTCCAAGGCATACTGTGGACACAGTCTTAAACTGTGACCTAAGCCATTTTAGGTCCCATATACATCAATAAAGCTATATATATAGCTAAACAGGATTCTGATAAGTATTCTGCTTTTGCTGCATGTAGAGAATCATAAGTCCTCTGAACCTGCCTTCTACAAAAGCAAGAATCTTGGCAGTAAAAAAGGAGGGCAGAAGATAATTGGAAGACTTGTGATTTCCCCCATCTCTGTGATATTGAAGAAATGTTATCTCAGCTTGGGCAATAGTTATGACGAGAGGGATTTGTGCTGAATTCTTCCATCACCCTTGAGATTTCTCATATCTATGTATATAGACAACAACAATAAACTATACTTTCAAGAATGCATTTGCTATTCTATTACTGCTGCCAAGGTCACATTCCTCCTTTTGAATAGATACTGGCGAAATATTTATTGTATATTATTATTTCTGAAGAGTGAATTATTTATTTTTATCACTATTTTTGTTACTCAGATTAGGTATAACTTATGAGAAAGAGATTCTAGAACTTTTAAATCCACATACAGTTGGATTTGCATCCTTAATAGTGCTTTTTTTGTCAATAATTTTCTTGAGAGTTTAAGACAGAACAATAAAAGAATACAAGCAAAAAAAGAAGGAAGAAAGTGTAAGAAAATGAAACAAAACAAACCCCTCCCTGCTAAAAAAGTGACTTCCCACCCTTATCATGACAATTATAAACAATTCCATAATCTCTTCACCTTCTCTCATGTAACCAATATAAAACTCTTCATACCATAACCCATCTCTTAACAATAGGCAAATTGAATAAGTAACCTCTTCTCGCATCCAGTTCTCAGCAAAAAGTCCAAACAGAGCTCTAAAATACTAACATTAGTTAACATATATAAAATTCAACATTTCACATCTCCACTCTTAGCTAAAACAAAATCCCATTTGAAAGGCATAAAATGGTTCACAGACTGTTCTCAGAAAAAACACAACATAGATGACATAATTGTTTCAATATCCCAATGCAGTTCCTCAAAGGTATCTCTAAACACCATTTTAAATTTCTTGTCTTATTATGTCTTCAGTCTCAAAAACAATTTCTCTTTCCCACAAACATCCAATTCTTCTTTATAAGTAATTTCAGAGTCTTAATATTCAAAGTCCAATTTCCGATGCTTTCCGAGCCCTTAATTTGTTTAAAACTTTCTATAGCCAAACCTTGTCTTGTTTTTTGTTGTTTATTTTAAGTTTTTAAAATTTATATATAAAAAAAAAAAAAACCTTCATACTCTTATATTAAGGATTGAAGGCACTCACCGGCTATTTCCAGCCTGGTCACTTAGCAGGTATCTAACTTCCAGCCTGGTCACTTAGCAGGTGTCTAACTTCTTTGACCCCTTCATGGATCACTGCCTTGTCGTGGCGAAGGGGCTTATGTAACTCAGTGAAGCCATGAGCTATACCGTGCAGGGCCACCCAAGACGGACAGGTCATGACAGAGAGTTCTGACAAAATGTGGTCCACTGGAGAAGGAAATGGCAACCCACTCCAGTATCCTTGCCAAGAAAACCCCATGGACAATGTTAAAAGGCTAAAAGATATGACGCCGGAAGATGAGCCCCTCAGGTCGGAAGGTGTCCAATATGCTACTGGGGAAGAGCGGAGGGCAATTCCAAGTAGCTCCAGAAAGAGTGAAGCGGCTGGGCCAAAGCCGAAAGGACGTTCAGCTGTGGATGTATCTGGAAGCGAAAAGAAGGTCTGATGCTGTAAAGAACAATATTGTATAGGTACGTGGAATGTAAGATCCATGAACCAAGGCAAGCTGGATGTGGTCAAACATGAGATGAGAAGATTGAACGTCGACATCTTGGGAATCAGCGAATTGAAATGGACGGGAATGGGTGAATTTAATTCAGGTGACCACTAAATCTACTACTGTGGGCAAGAAACCCTTAGAAGAAATGGAGTTGCACTCATAGTCAATAAGAGAGTGGGAAAGGCAGTAATGGGGTACAACCTCAAAAACGACAGAATGATCTCAGTGCGTATCCAAGGAAAACCATTCAACATCATGGTAATCCAAGTCTATGCCCCAACCACTGATGCCGAAGAAGCTGAAGTTGACCGGTTCTATGAAGACCTACAAGACCTTCTAGAACTAGCACCAAAAAAAGATGTCCTTTTCATCATAGGGGATTGGAATGCTAAAGTAGGAAGTCAAGGAGTAATCGGAATAACAGGCAACTTTGGCCTTGGAGTACAAAATGAAGCAGGGCAAAGGTAATAGAGTTCTGTCAAGAGAACAAGATAGTCATAGCAAACACTCTTTTCCAACAACAGAAGAGACGACTCTACACATGGACATCACCAGATGGTCAATACCGAAACCAGATTGATTACATACTTTGCAGCCAAAGATGGAGAAGCTCTATACAGACGGCAAAAACAAGACCAGGAGCTGACTGTGGCTCAGATCATGAGCTTCTTACTGCAAAATTTAGGCTTAAATTGAAGAATGTAGGGAAAACCACTAGACAACTCAGGTATGACTTAGATCATATTCCATGTGAGTACACAGTGAAGGTGATGAATAGATTTAGAGGATTAGATTTGGTAGACAGAGTGCCTGAAGAACTATGGACGGAGGTCTGTAACATTGTACAAGAGGCAGCAACTAAAACCATCCCAAAGAAAAAGAAATGCAAGAAAGCAAAATGGCTGTCTGATGAGGCTTTACAAATAGCTGTGGAAAGAAGGAATGCGAAAAGCAAGGGTGAAAGGGAAAGATATAAGCAACTGAATGCAGATTTCCAGAGAATAGCAAGGAGAGATAAGAAGGCCTTCTTAAATGAACAATGCAAAGAAATTGAAGAAAACAATAGAATGGGGAAGACTAGAGATCTCTTCAAGAAAATTGGAGATATCAAAGGAACGTTTAGTGCAAAGATCGGCACGATAAAGGACAAAAAAGGCAGGGACCTAACAGAAGCAGAAGAGATTAAGAAGAGGTGGCAAGAATACACAGAAGAACTATACAAGAAAGATCTTAATGTCCCTGATGTCCATGCTGGTGTGGTCACTGACCCTGAGCCAGACATCCTAGAGAGTGAAGTCAAGTGGGCCTTAGGAAGCATAACAACAAAGCTAGCGGAGATGACAGTATTCCAGCTGAGTTATTTAAAATACTAAAAGACGATGCTGTTAAAGTGCTGCACTCAATATGCCAGCAAGTTTGGAAAACGCAACAGTGGCCACGGGATTGGAAAAGGTCAGTTTACGTTCCAATTCCAAAGAAGGGCAATGCCAAAGAATGCTCAAACTATCGCACAATTGCACTCATTTCACATGCTAGCAAGGTTATGCTCAAAATCCTAGAAGCTAGGCTTCAGCAGTACGTGAACCGAGAACTACCGGATGTACAAGCTGGGTTTCGAAGAGGCAGAGGAACTAGAGAGCAAATTGCCAACATTCGCTGGATCATGGAGAAAGCACGAGAGTTCCAGAAAAGCATCTACTTCTGCTTCATTGACTATGCAAAAGCCTTTGATTGTGTGGATCACAACAAACTGTGGCAAATTCTTAAAGAGATGGGGATACCAGACCACCTTACCTGTCTCCTGAGAAATCTGTATGCGGGCCAAGAAGCAAGAGTTAGAACCGGTCATGGAACAACCGATTGGTTCAAAATAGGGAAAGGAGTACGACAAGGCTGTATACTGTCACCCTGCTTATTTAACCTATATGCAGAGTACATCATGAGAAATGCCAGGCTGGAAGAATCACAAGCCGGAATTAAGATTGCAGGGAGAAACATCAATAACCTCAGATATGCAGACGATACCACCCTAATGGCAGAAAGTGAAGAAGAACTAAAGAGCCTCTTGATGAGGGTGAAAGAGGAGAGTGCGAAAGCTGGCTTGAAACTCAACATTAAAAAAACTAAGATCATGGCATCTGGACCCATCAATCCCTGGCAAATAGAAGGGGTAGAAATGGAAGCAGTAACAGACTTCATTTATTTGGGCTCCAAGATCACCGCAGACGGAGACTGCAGCCATGAAATTAAAAGACGCTTGCTCCTTGGGAGGAAAGCTATGGCAAACCTAGATAGCATATTAAAAAGCAGAGACGTCACCTTGCCGACAAAGATCTGCATAGTCAAAGCTATGGTTTTTCCAGTAGTAATGTATGGCTGTGAGAGCTGGACCATAAAGAAGGCTGAACGCCGAAGAATTGATGCCTTTGAACTGTGGTGCTGGAGAAGACTCTTAAGAGTCCCCTGGACTGCTAGGAGGTCAAACCAGTCAATCTTAAAGGAAATCAACTCTGATTGCTCATTGGAAGGATTGATAATGAAGCTCAAGCTCAGATACTTTGGTCACCTAATGCGAAGAGAGGACTCTTTGGAAAAGACCCTGATGCTGGGAAAGATGGAAGGCAAAAGGAGAAGAGGACGGCAGAGGATGAGATGGCTAGATAGCATCACTGAAGCAATGAGCATGAAATTGAGCAAACTGAGGGAGGCAGTGAAAGATAGGAAGGCCTGGCGCAATATGGTTCATGGGGTCACGAAGAGTCGGACACGACTTAACGACTAAACAACAACTTGGCTTTGCTGGCAATTATTTATAAAGCTAGGCTGCTATGCTTTATTTTTATTTTATATTATGTATTTTATTGTTTTTACTTTATTGTAAGCCACCCAGAGTCACTTATGCTATATTAGATAAATAAACAAGCAACAAGCAGATAAATAATTTCCATCTCTGAGACAAATCTAGGCAGATTTTTATTATTATTATTTTTCTTTATAACCATAATATATATCCTATAGATCAAGTCCAAAGATCCAGCATATTATTCTTCTAGTGGCTAATCAAGTTTTATTTTTGAGTCTTTTTTCAGCAGTCACCAGCAGTCACCTTTTTTCACAGCAAGTGTATATAGTAAACACTATACACACAGTTAGGATTTTTTTTTTTTTTTTTACCCTGGTGAGGATCACTTGGATTTCAATGGGACTTGGAATTTTCATTCCCATTCCCACCATTTGCATACATATTATTAAGGGATGTATAAAAGCTTCCAACCTCAAACCATTTGATCTTGAAATGGCCATTTCAAATGTTCCAGGCTTGAAACAAAACACATGTTCCACAATTCAAGGTTTTGATGAATCTGCTGTTTTGTTCTAACTTCAAAACAAAATCATCATCATCATCATCATCATGATTTTTAACGTAGTAAGGAGATGCCATGTCCTTACTGCTACAGTATTGGGTTAAGTAGGATGTGACCATTGTGGCACTGTTATGATGTGGTAATGCAGGAAATATTGAAGCCATGTTAAGAACCATTCTGGATCCAGACTTTGCTTCTGCAGGAAGGGATGTGGAGATCACATCAGCTGGACTTTGATTGCCTGAGGTGATGCTGGTACTTCCAGAATATATCTGGCTGATTTCCTATGAAGCAGTCTATGCACTTCCTTCTATGTTAGTAGAGCTTTACTTTCACTGTGATTATCTTTAGTCTTAGTTTAAATCTCCTACTCAGGATTCCCCACCTAAAATAAATCCTGTTTCTTATCTGAGGAACAAAAAAAATCTTCCAGTCTGATGTTGCATGTGTACTGATGCTGAAAACACTGGGATACTGCTTAAATAATGGTCTTTTCCTTCTTTTACAGCTTTTTCCTTTTCCTTTCCCCTGGATTAGAGCCAGGTAACTATTGGAGACCACTGCACACTGCACGGGGTTGGGCATATAAGTACCTTGATTGCAGCTCCCAGTGGGTCATGTGCAAGAAAACATTCTGCATAAAGCTTAGCTGAAGACAACCCACAAAATATGTGGACTATTGGCAACATGGGTTTCATCTCAAAAATCTAAATATTGCCAGTTAGTACTTGGCTGGGAGGAAATTCCAGGATGGTAGGCTAGACTGGGAATCCAAACAAAAAAGAACAAAACAACACTTAACCTTAACATGCCATGAAATTATCAGCTGTTGAGTTCAAGGCAATCCTTACCTTTTTAACTAAACTATTTTTCCTTCTTTTTCTGATCTATCCAGCTTCTCTCCTCTTAACATTTCTCACCCTTTTCCCCATCTTTCTGTCGTGTTGATTAACCTGTTGTCCTCTTTGATCCCATCTTATCTGATTCCTGGTTAATATTTTTGCAGCTGTTCTCCAACAGTTATAATTGTCTTTTTCCATATTCTGGAAATGTGGGCAATAATTGGAGAGAGTGAGAGAGAGAGATTGTCCAACTATTACCCAAATTTTCAAAATATGCTTGGCCTACAAACTCTAAAAGTGTGCTGCTTATGCCAGTTGTCTTGACTTTTTCTCCATTAATATTGTTTTCAATGTCATCTAGTCTGGCTTTTGTTCTCAGCACTCTATAAACACTGTCTTCAGTAAAAACATACTTTATTGACTGCCAAATGTAGTGGTATTCATTTCTTGACCACTTTTGAATGATGATCATTCTCTCTTCTGTTCTTGACATTGTGTAGTTATGCCCACACTAAGAAAAAATAAATTCAAGCTCAAAATAAAACACAACACAATTATGATTGGATTTTTTAAAAAAATTAATATTTGGGGGCATCTTTAGTAGGTTTTTAGAGGGTTTAGTAAAAGAAATTAAACATATTTGGAATAACTTAATCTGCAAATAATTAACAGTTATTTTTACCTTTGTCTACTCCTGTGGTAAAATACCTTTTCAAAAGAGGGGAAAGGGAAAAGACTTTTTAAAAATAACAATTTTAATAAGCAAGAGGTTGAGATTTAACAATAAAGGAAATAGTTTGATAAAGCTGGCAAGCTTTAAATTCTAGCCAATTTCTTTACAGAAGACACTTTTATCTCATTCCTTCCTTAGTAATCTCAGGAAGCTGCTTTACCCTAATGCAAGTCATTAATTCATTTAATTCAGTATTTTAAGCACCAACTAGTTATGGATCTCCAAGTTTTGATCAGGAGTCTATTTGCTTAAGATGTAAAGGAATAACTTGATACTCTTTGCTGCAAAACACTTTCTCTACCAGGAAGGTACAATCAGGTCTGGCAGTAGCATATGGCATCCAGGGTTTTCATGCCAGGGTACCAGCCCTGAGGAGGTCCTATCAAGACTCTTGTCCTGCACCTCCCTTTTAAAAAGGTTTGAGAACTTCAAAGGAAAGTAAGCTTTTACTCTGGTCATGCACATTTCAATGGTCAAAATGGCTAAAGCCAAGGATGTCACAATATTTCTACAATTAGATATTATTACACTCTTCTGTGGAGACACCTTCTTAATAAATACAGCATTACAATATTAATATGGTTTCTCCAGTTACAGTCCTAGAGGAGTATTAAAAGCAATATTGAGGGATTTCCTGGGGAAGATGGCAGACTGAAGACAGCTGCATTTAAAGCAGAGCCACATCTGCAGACTTTAATAAGGAGCCGATTAACCTATTGACTCCTACGATCCTCTCTGGATAAAAGAGAGAGATGGCAACATTGCCCAACCTGTTTCTCGTTACAGTTGTTCCTTTTCCTCATAGAAAGACCACAAAACAGTGACCTCAAGTGGTGGTGGGAGGAATCAGGAGATGGTGGAATTCTCCACAATTGCTCAAGCCACAAACAAAGCTTTTCTTTTAAGGGACACTAAGTTCATAGACTTTCCTTTCTAACTACCTTCTAATTGCCTATTAACTGTTTCAAAGAAGTTTGTTGTTGTTGTTGTTTAGTCGTTAAGACGTGTCCGACTCTTCGTGACCCCATGAACCATATTGCGCCAGGCCTTCCTATCTTTCACTGCCTCCCTGAGTTTGCTCAATTTCATACTCATTGCTTCAGTGATGCTATCTAGCCATCTCATCCTCTGCCGTCCTCTTCTCCTTTTGCCTTCCATCTTTCCCAGCATCAGGGTCTTTTCCAAAGAGTCCTCTCTTCGCATTAGGTGACCAAAGTATCTGAGCTTGAGCTTCATTATCAATCCTTCCAATGAGCAATCAGAGTTGATTTCCTTTAAGATTGACTGGTTTGACCTCCTAGCAGTCCAGGGGACTCTTAAGAGTCTTCTCCAGCACCACAGTTCAAAGGCATCAATTCTTCAGTGCTCAGCCTTCTTTATGGTCCAGCTCTCACAGCCATATATTACTACTGGAAAAACCATAGCTTTGACTATGCGGATCTTTGTCGGCAAGGTGACGTCTCTGCTTTTTAATATGCTATCTAGGTTTGCCATAGCTTTCCTCCCAAGGAGCAAGCGTCTTTTAATTTCATGGCTGCAGTCTCCGTCTGCGGTGATCTTGGAGCCCAAATAAATGAAGTCTGTTACTGCTTCCATTTCTACCCCTTCTATTTGCCAGGGATTGATGGGTCCAGATGCCATGATCTTAGTTTTTTTAATGTTGAGTTTCAAGCCAGCTTTCGCACTCTCCTCTTTCACCCTCATCAAGAGGCTCTTTAGTTCTTCTTCACTTTCTGCCATTAGGGTGGCATCGTCTGCATATCTGAGGTTATTGATGTTTCTCCCTGCAATCTTAATTCTGGCTTGTGATTCTTCCAGCCTGGCATTTCTCATGATGTACTCTGCATATAGGTTAAATAAGCAGGGTGACAGTATACAGCCTTGTCGTACTCTTTTCCCTATTTTGAACCAATCAGTTGTTCCATGACCGGTTCTAACTGCTGCTTCTTGGCCCGCATACAGATTTCTCAGGAGACAGGTAAGGTGGTCTGGTATCCCCATCTCTTTAAGAATTTGCCACAGTTTGTTGTGATCCACACAATCAAAGGCTTTTGCATAGTCAATGAAGCAGAAGTAGATGCTTTTCTGGAACTCTCGTGCTTTCTCCATGATCCAGCGAATGTTGGCAATTTGCTCTCTAGTTCCTCTGCCTCTTCGAAACCCAGCTTGTACATCCGGTAGTTCTCGGTTCACGTACTGCTGAAGCCTAGCTTCTAGGATTTTGAGCATAACCTTGCTAGCATGTGAAATAAGTGCAATTGTGCGATAGTTTGAGCATTCTTTGGCATTGCCCTTCTTTGGAATTGGAACGTAAACTGACCTTTTCCAATCCCGTGGCCACTGTTGCGTTTTCCAAACTTGCTGGCATATTGAGTGCAGCACTTCAATAGCATCGTCTTTTAGTATTTTAAATAACTCAGCTGGAATACTGTCATCTCCACTAGCTTTGTTGTTAGCAATGCTTCCTAAGGCCCACTTGACTTCACTCTCTAGGATGTCTGGCTCAGGGTCAGTGACCACACCAGCATGGACATCAGGGACATTAAGATCTTTCTTGTATAGTTCTTCTGTGTATTCTTGCCACCTCTTCTTAATCTCTTCTGCTTCTGTTAGGTCCCTGCCTTTTTTGTCCTTTATCGTGCCGATCTTTGCACTAAACGTTCCTTTGATATCTCCAATTTTCTTGAAGAGATCTCTAGTCTTCCCCATTCTATTGTTTTCTTCAATTTCTTTGCATTGTTCATTTAAGAAGGCCTTCTTATCTCTCCTTGCTATTCTCTGGAAATCTGCATTCAGTTGCTTATATCTTTCCCTTTCACCCTTGCTTTTCGCATTCCTTCTTTCCACAGCTATTTGTAAAGCCTCATCAGACAGCCATTTTGCTTTCTTGCATTTCTTTTTCTTTGGGATGGTTTTAGATGCTGCCTCTTGTACAATGTTACAGACCTCAGTCCATAGTTCTTCAGGCACTCTGTCTACCAAATCTAATCCTCTAAATCTATTCATCACCTTCACTGTGTACTCACATGGAATATCATCTAAGTCATACCTGAGTGGTCTAGTGGTTTGCCCTACATTCTTCAATTTAAGCCTAAATTTTGCAGTAAGAAGCTCATGATCTGAGCCACAGTCAGCTCCTGGTCTTGTTTTTGCCATCTGTATAGAGCTTCTCCATCTTTGGCTGCAAAGTATGTAATCAATCTGGTTTCGGTATTGACCATCTGGTGATGTCCATGTGTAGAGTCGTCTCTTGTGTTGTTGGAAAAGAGTGTTTGCTATGACTAGCTTGTTCTCTTGACAAAACTCTATTAGCCTTTGCCCTGCTTCATTTTGTACTCCAAGGGCAAACTTGCCAGTTATTCCGATTACTCCTTGACTTCCTACTTTAACATTCCAATCCCCTATGATGAAAAGGACATCTTTTTTTGGTGCTAGTTCTAGAAGGTCTTGTAGGTCTTCATAGAACTGGTCAACTTCAGCTTCTTCGGCATCAGTGGTTGGGGCATAGACTTGGATTACCGTGATGTTGAATGGTTTTCCTTGGATACGCACTGAGATCATTCTGTCATTTTTGAGGTTGTACCCCATTACTGCTTTTCCCACTCTCTTATTGACTATGAGTGCAACTCCATTTCTTCTAAGGGTTTCTTGTCCACAGTAGTAGATATAGTGGTCACCTGAATTAAATTCACCCATTCCCATCCATTTCAATTCGCTGATTCCCAAGATGTCGACGTTCAATCTTGTCATCTCATGTTTGACCACATCCAGCTTGCCTTGGTTCATGGATCTTACATTCCACGTACCTATACAATATTGTTCTTTACAGCATCGGACCTTCTTTTCGCTTCCAGATACATCCACAGGTGAACGTCCTTTCGGCTTTGGCCCAGCTGCTTCACTCTTTTTGGAGCTACTTGGAATTGCCCTCCGCTCTTCCCCAGTAGCATATTGGACACCTTCCGACCTGAGGGGCTCATCTTCCGGCGTCATATCTTTTAGCCTTTTAACATTGTCCATGGGGTTTTCTTGGCAAGGATACTGGAGTGGGTTGCCATTTCCTTCTCCAGTGGACCACATTTTGTCAGAACTCTCTGTCATGACCTGTCCGTCTTGGGTGGCCCTGCACGGTATAGCTCATGGCTTCACTGAGTTACATAAGCCCCTTCGCCACGACAAGGCAGTGATCCATGAAGGGGTCAAAGAAGTTAGACACCTGCTAAGTGACCAGGCTGGAAGTTAGATACCTGCTAAGTGACCAGGCTGGAAATAGCCGGTGAGTGCCTTCAATCCTTAATATAAGAGTATGAAGGTTTTTTTTTTTTTATATATATAAATTTTAAAAACTTAAAATAAACAACAAAAAACAAGACAAGGTTTGGCTATAGAAAGTTTTAAACAAATTAAGGGCTCGGAAAGCATCGGAAATTGGACTTTGAATATTAAGACTCTGAAATTACTTATAAAGAAGAATTGGATGTTTGTGGGAAAGAGAAATTGTTTTTGAGACTGAAGACATAATAAGACAAGAAATTTAAAATGGTGTTTAGAGATACCTTTGAGGAACTGCATTGGGATATTGAAACAATTATGTCATCTATGTTGTGTTTTTTCTGAGAACAGTCTGTGAACCATTTTATGCCTTTCAAATGGGATTTTGTTTTAGCTAAGAGTGGAGATGTGAAATGTTGAATTTTATATATGTTAACTAATGTTAGTATTTTAGAGCTCTGTTTGGACTTTTTGCTGAGAACTGGATGCGAGAAGAGGTTACTTATTCAATTTGCCTATTGTTAAGAGATGGGTTATGGTATGAAGAGTTTTATATTGGTTACATGAGAGAAGGTGAAGAGATTATGGAATTGTTTATAATTGCCATGATAAGGGTGGGAAGTCACTTTTTTAGCAGGGAGGGGTTTGTTTTGTTTCATTTTCTTACACTTTCTTCCTTCTTTTTTTGCTTGTATTCTTTTATTGTTCTGTCTTAAACTCTCAAGAAAATTATTGACAAAAAAAGCACTATTAAGGATGCAAATCCAACTGTATGTGGATTTAAAAGTTCTAGAATCTCTTTCTCATAAGTTATACCTAATCTGAGTAACAAAAATAGTGATAAAAATAAATAATTCACTCTTCAGAAATAATAATATACAATAAATATTTCGCCAGTATCTATTCAAAAGGAGGAATGTGACCTTGGCAGCAGTAATAGAATAGCAAATGCATTCTTGAAAGTATAGTTTATTGTTGTTGTCTATATACATAGATATGAGAAATCTCAAGGGTGATGGAAGAATTCAGCACAAATCCCTCTCGTCATAACTATTGCCCAAGCTGAGATAACATTTCTTCAATATCACAGAGATGGGGGAAATCACAAGTCTTCCAATTATCTTCTGCCCTCCTTTTTTACTGCCAAGATTCTTGCTTTTGTAGAAGGCAGGTTCAGAGGACTTATGATTCTCTACATGCAGCAAAAGCAGAATACTTATCAGAATCCTGTTTAGCTATATATATAGCTTTATTGATGTATATGGGACCTAAAATGGCTTAGGTCACAGTTTAAGACTGTGTCCACAGTATGCCTTGGACAAAAAAGACCAGCTGAAGCCCTGAATGTGTCCTCCTGTTTGTCTATTATTCTCAGCTCACATCATGACCATACTCCCTTTCATCATCATTGCTGTTACTAGGGTAGTGAAGAATTTCACATTTTTCATTTTAATGTCATTTGACCAAGTCTGGATTTTTCTTCAGAAATGCAGTTATTCTTCCAAGTTGCCACTTCTTAATGTTTTGTGATTCAGTTGTTCCCCCCACCCACCTACCCCCAAAATATTGGGAAATATTAGAGTTTCATATAATAGTGAAAATGACACAGAAAGATGTATTATGTTATAGGAAAATGTGTATTGAAAAGGCAGATATTAGGCAAAATTGCATATAAAATTAATTCAATTTCTGAAGTTTTAGATAGGTTTTTGTGCAGACTCCTAAATCAATAGTAACAAAATGGGGCAGAAACAGGACAAATGCAACAGATAAAAGCCCTGTGCAGCACAAGATCCTCCAGAAAACTTTTGTATATTCTTCGCAAGATTTTGTAAGAATATTCGGTAGAGAGTTTCTGCCTGAACTTTAAAAAAAGTTGAAAAATTATGCCCGTCCTACCACATCCAGCAGATAAGGCATGTTATGGGTTCTGTTGCCAAGGGAGCTACATTTGGCAGGCCCCAGGTGATGGGCCTTTTCTGCTGTGGCATCTGCGCTGTGGAATCTTCTCCCCCCTGAGTTGAGGTTGGCCTCATCATTGTTGAGCTTCCACAGGTCCCTTAAGACTTGGTTATTCCAGCAGGCCTGGGTACCCCAGGGGACACGGGAATTAGTGAGATGGCTCCCTTATTTTTAACATCCCTGTATTCTCTGTTTTATTTTGCTTTTTATATTTTAATGTATTTATTGACTGTTTTTAGCTTTGTTGTACGCTGCCCAGAGTTGTCCGTGGTGAGATGGGTGACTATATAAATTATTTAATAAATAAATAAGTAAACAGTCACTTGCTTTTTTACCTACAGGAGGCAAGAGAACATGGCAGCAGCAACAGGAAGAACAGCACTTATGATCAGCACCTCTTCCCTGGAAGGCAAAAAAAAAAAGCCAACTTTGGCATCCATGATATTTTCCATCATTGCTTGCCTATTCACATGCCTAGCAACACTTCAGATGACAATATGATAAGTACATGTTGGCTAATGGGAATGCCTTTTGAACTGAGTTCTTTATGATTCCTTAAAAACTGCTAAAGGCCTACCTGAGGTTTAGCATGTCATCCGAACCCAGAAATCTGCTTCAAGTTAGTAATAACTGAATTTGAAACAATGGTTAATTCGTGGTTCCAAATAATCACATTTACCCTGTGCTAATTAGAAGCAGCAGCATATCTGTGTTTGGGTGAGTAAGTGATATCTCATTGATTAAATAAACAAGTAGGATTATAAATAGTATTGGGAGATAATAGTATATGTGCTTCCATGATGGCTACCAAAGAACAATAATTCCTAGTCTGGGCTCTGACATAGTTAAAATTTCAGCAGCAAATAACAAAATTTATACCTTGTGATAATACATATGGGTATCTTGACTAGTCTGCAAAATTTCTGCAGTAGAAGAGCTCACTGACCCTCCCTCTTAGTGACTTTGGGTTGGTTTTCGATGCCTTAAAGGCAAACAGTGAACTATGGATGTTGTTGCTATGTTCAGATAGGCTATAAATATTTAATTTGGTCTATGGCATGATGGCCTTGTTATATTTTGTGAGTATGATAGATACCATGTACAGCGTATTTGCTCAGGATGCCATCAAAGTAAAAGAAAAGTCAATTATAATCTATCTGCTGTTCGGCTAATGAAAACTTATCTCTCTGATTCCCACAAGATGGCAGGAATGCAAGCAATTAATTCAGACAGAGAATTAAATTTGGAGAAGAGGATGCAGTATAAAAGACATTCTTGTGAACACATATGTCTAAAAACTAATGAAAAGTGTACTTCTCTTTTGTAGACTGTGAACTCAATTAATTTACTGAATCTAAATGTATCTAAGTCTCAACGCAGTATTGTATTATTTCAAATGGTCATGAAATATGCAGTCTTGGGAGAAGCAGACATATTTTGCTTGTTTGTTTGCTTTCCTAAAAAAGTGGGAAGCACAAGGGAATTTGCAAGTGAATTTTACTCATCAAGCCTGAATTAAAGGATTGATAGGAATGGCAGATTTTTCCATTTTCAGCTCTGACATAATTCATTGTTTCTAATTCACTACGACATCTGACAAGAGCAGATTTGAAATGGAAATTTATAGCCCCCAACATGCATATCATTTTACAGTTGGTTCAAATTGTTGCCTGTTTGATGTGTAAAACTATAGCAGAGTTTTGTTCCAATTTCTAGCACTAGAACAAATGCAGGGTGTTTGTTAGCCTTGTCAACTGGGGTGAGAAAAACCAAAAAAAAAAAAATTCTATTATACTTTAGAACACAGCAATTGCTTTCCTGGACCACAAGATGATCCATGTAGTCTAATATTCTGTTCCAGTCTGAGCTAGCCAGATGCCTTTAGAGTTTCATAAAAAGAGCAACAAGGTCTGTCTTGTTGTTTAACCTCACCATCTGGTACCCAATAATATACCATCTCTGAATACAGAGTTGCTGTATAGTTATCATAGTAAGCAGCTGCTGTAGTTATTAATCCTGGCTTATATATCCTCAGTGAATGTTGGAAATCCTTTTTGTAAAGACATTTGATTAGTGGCATGGAATTCATGCTAATGGTAATTTGTTCTAAGGTATTCCTATGGGGTATTACGAGAGGGTTGGGATTCCAGCCACTAATAATTAGGGATGGGCAAATCTGACATTTTAAAAGTTTCTGTTCATCCTTTTTCCTCTCATTCCATTCCATCTCATCATCACTTTGCACGTTTCAAAAATACATAGAACTTCATTTATATTTTTACTTTCTTCAGATACGCATATTTCTTCAGATAGGCGCACAATTTAATATTACTAGTTTTGTGAACAGTGTGACTTGTTACAAGGTTGTGAGTATGTTTCCACTGACATACTCATTTTTGTCAGGAATTTCAACTAACATATGGCTTTTTGTCCATATTTTTTGGTACTTCGGCAGTCTCGCTGACAATTCTGAGAAGATAACTAAATCACATATTGATTTGAAAATGCAAGCTCTTATTAAAATATAGGCAGAGTACATTTTTTTCTTTCTTATTTTTCTATATTTTCTCCTCATTCCAGCATTATCTGACTAATGTAGTGCTGACTTTAGCCCCTGTGATTTCTGAATGATTGCTGAAATTACTACATTAAGTAAATTAATGACACAAAATAAATTGACCTGATCTGCTTACCTATACCAATTTTCCATTATTGAATTTATATATACCAAAAGGCACACAATCAGGGTAAATAAATAAATAAATAAATAAATAAACAAACAGTTACTAGTCATGAAGACTCTACTTCTTCCAAAAACTGAGGAAGTGTTCTCAAATTTTAATTATGAGAGAAGGCTATGGCCTTGTGCCAGAACTGTGGGCTTTTCACAAAATTAGTATGAACGCGGCTGCTGGATTTTTGCAACTAGCACAAAAGAAGAGGACATCATAATCAGGAGAATAAAAAAAAAAAAAAAAACAGGAGCCAAAATAGAACTCAGGATCAATAGACATGAACAGACCAATATTCGGAGAATCAAGAAAAAAGTATCACCATGATCAAGGGTCATCAGAAGCAAGGTTTCATGACTTTTTGCATATAGTTATAACTAACACTGTTCTTGCCCCTCCTCTGATCTAGTGTATTTCAAATAATTTCATGAAATTGCATTCTTCCTTTTTGTCCCTAGGCTGGATTTCCAGGCCCTATCTCTGTGTGCTTGAACAATGCTTTTATTCTCATGGACCTGGGAACATTCTGGATTTTTTCACATTTCAGTCAAACAGAGCTGAGAGGTATTATATTCAGCTGTTCCCATATGTTATAAAAGAAGAGGAACTTCTGGAGTTTCTCTTGTTATTCAGCATAATCCCAGCCAAAGCAAGCAGCTTCTGGTTTTCACCATAAGCATACCTTCATTGAAGCAATGATACTTTCTAAGCAGCTAGCTTTCCTTGTCCAACTCATCTAAATCTCACTCATGACAACTATTTAATTGACCACAATGAATGAAGGATGCTGGACTAGAAAGTAAGATTGTGCAGATTGGGTTCAATCCAATTCATCAAATCAATTTGATTTGGGAAATTAAATCCATCCAATCCAAACTGATTGGATGGATTTAATTTTTAAACATCCAGATTGGTTCTGTTTGGATTGCAGATTTCATCATACAGATTGAATTGAGTTGATTTAAAGTCAAATTCAATTCCAACAAAAATAATGTTCAGTGCGTGAACAAAAAACTTTTTGGTATGTGAATTGGACTGTTAGATCGGATTCCATGAATCCAGCTGATTTGTTAATTGGATTGGACACAGTGAACTGCCAAACTTTTCTTGAATCAAATTGACCCAACAAAGATTTGCACAGCCTTGATAGCTGAACCTAGTTAAGGAAGAAGTAAGGCTATACAGATCTTCATGGATGTTCTTCAATTCAACAAAAGCTGCTTCCAAGTAGAAGCTGTTTCACAAAACCACTTTTTCTAGTTCCTAAGAGCAAAATGACTATGGCGGTTCGTTCTGCCTGCTTTGACCAGTACTTGCCATTACTGGATTACACTTCACCTGTGTGCAGCAGCCTCTTCCAAGCTCCAGTTCAGGTAACTGAAACAAAGTGATTGTTCCCATTGAGAAAAATGGAATTACCTTCCACCTCATTGAAGGGAATCATGTCATCTTTGCAGTGTAAAACTTGTTGTTGAGGTAAATCCAACCCACTTTCTATGTGCCCAATAATAAGCCATTAAAACAGATGGTTTATCTTCTGCAAAGGAATTGAAATAAACTCCACTAAAATATACTTTTGTCCTAGCCATTTTTTCAATTAACACAAAAATTGCACAAAATGTTTATGATGACAAGATGAACTGTGACTTTTTTAGCTTCACTATACTTCATTAACTTGATTGAAGATGAAATATGAAATTTAATCTACCATCCAATAAATTGTACCATGTATATTTATAACCACAAAATACTACCGTTGCATTACTCAACATTTGAAAATACTTTGGGAAAGTTTTAAGATCAGTATCAAAAAGTCTTTTCTGTTAGTTAGTTTCATGCATTCATGAAACTTGTTGGATTAACATTTCACAAGACTTAACCTGTACAATCTAACAATTTACATATACATTATGAGCGGAACTTTAACTCTTGTGTTATTGCCTCCTCATTAATGAATGGCATAGGACTGACTTGATCTCCTGATCTTATTTTCTTCTTCATAAAACAGACACATTGGAACTGCACTTTGACAGCATTGATTTGGAATTAACACTGTTAACAGGCCATAATTAGAAAGAAAAGGAATACATATACTGTAAACATTTGTAATATGTATTTCTTCCATGTGACTGCCTGGAACCCTGAAGGATGTGAAAAAATATGAAGGATGAAGGATGTAAGGATGATTTTACTCCACACTGAACCTATGAAATCAGGAATCTGTCCCTCCCCTCCCTCCCTCCCTCCCTCCCTCCCTCCCATTTTGTGTGCTTGTGTTTGTATACATTCAAGAACTTGGAAAAAATAATGTATGAATTAATCACAAGTTCTTGCTGAAATGTTTACTGTTGGCAAAATCTTACAAATGTTCATGTGTACAAAATGAGCATGAAAATTCAGTGGAATTTTGGGTGGACTTTAAAAGGTGATTCCTACCTAGGAAAAAGGATTTTAAATATATGCTTGAAAAGAATTGCAAATGTTATGAAATGTTAAATAGATTTATTCATCCATAATCTAGGGTAATTATAATACATAACACTAAGGGTTTTCTCTTCTACTCAAGTCCTTTTGTTTCCCACTACAGCCAATCATGATTAAACTTAAAATGCATTGAAATTCATTGAAGAAAGAAACATTTCATTTTAATACTGGGAGTTAGAGTTTCCTTTCTTTCAATAACCTTTTCTTAATGGACACCAATCAGTAGAATGTGAATCAAAATTAGTAACTCACACAAATAGCAAAATTCTACATGTGGGAAGATAATCTTTTTTTATCAGCAGGCATATATATATAAACATTTTCTTTCAGACATTTTGTAACGCTATTTCCTTCACAGATATTCTTCAGTGAATAAACAGAAATGCAGTCATCCCTAAGGCTGTTTCTCCATTAAGGGCATCCACCAGATAGGTCAAGATGGTGGCCATGATGGTGTGATTGAAGCTTCACCTGGCTTTTCATATGTGTTGTGCTGTCATAGCTGCCATCTTGACTCTTTTAACCACGTCCTGGGGAGACCTCTGGTCTCCACCATCCATTATCATTTCTTCCAAGTAGAAACTGAAATAATGAAAAGATCCTGAAGGATGTTGATATGTTTAAAAATATATCTATCTATGTGGTCACTAGGAATCAAAAACGACTTGATGGTACATAATCAATCAATCAATCATTGTCTATGGGCAGATCTGGTAGCTATGTTGTCATGGGCCCTCTCATTGCATCTCTTTGAACAGGTATTATTAATTTACTATGACTAAGCCTCCAAATGGATTATAAACCATACCCGCAATTGCAAATAAAAATACAATTAAAGTTACTGAAAAATGAAAACAAAACTTTTATGATCCAGAGCAGCTGGAGAGATTATGATCCTATTGGGTTAACAAGTAGGAAGAGTTTGGTTGAGTGAGCTTCTAAAGTGGAAGTGTGACCTACCCGATTTCCTCTCCATTGTGGTATCCTTCTCACAGGGCAGTGGATGGAAAGGACCTTGCAGGGAGAAAAGCAGATTTCTGTACTGGTGATCACTTGTATTTCTTTCTCTTTCTTCAAGGACCTGTCCCACAGGGCCATTGGAATGACTGATGGAGGGAGGGAAGAACAGTCCAGCTAAGCAATTGCCGCCTACCTCATGGATACTATTTCTCAAATATTGTATACTTGGTATACTCCCCAAATAATGGTTTTTTAAATTGTTAATTAATCAGGGTGAAATCTTATGGTTACATCAATTATGCATAGCAGCCTAATCAGACATACTGTATGGTAACATTGGAAAAATACAGCAACACCTAGCATTTTGCTCTAGAAATAGAGTAGAAAACCTGGGAGCAAAGGGTAAAAAGTATGATGCAATAAAATGAGAACAAATCCTTGCATCTCTTAACGGTAAAATTCCAAACATGTTCACTTTTTCCCTCTTCCTCAACCGCCCTCCTGGAAGCCCCAGATTGTTATGCTGAGAGAAGGAAGGAAGGAAGGAAGGAAGGAAGGAAGGAAGGAAGGAAGGAAGGAAGGAAGGAAGGAAGGAAGGAAGGAAGGAAGGAAGGAAGGGTTCAATTGCAAATAAAACCAAAGAGGCACAATATGGTGTGCAACTGAGAATTGGGATAGTTTTCTTTCTTTTCTTTTCTTTAAATTTCTTTGTCAAGGGATTGTGTGTTTATTTACTTTCCCTTGAAAATCCTGGTCTCATTCATACACAAGAATCCCTCATCCCTTGGTGAAACTTAAAAAAATACAAAAAGGGAAGTTTCTAGTTATTCATAGGGTTCCTGTTCCTACCAAAGAAAATAGGGGATGCATATTTTGGTTATGTTTTTTAAATGGAGGCATACAGCTTTTGTTTTGGCAAGCTTTTCAGTAAGAACTTGATTTTTAAATACTTATTTCAAATTATGATTTGTGCACTGGGAATGTTGTCTCCTCCCCATATATTATGTCCTTCCATCACCCTCTCTCTGCCTGTAGTTTATGTACTTCTATACATATGTGTTAAATTAAACTCATCTGAACCATCAAAAAAGCAGTATCGAGACATTTTAATAAGTCATACATGAATAAAGCGAATTACAGTTGTTAGAAGCATCTGGCTTTGTCAAGTTTCTCCTCTCATTAAAATCTCATGGAGAAAATATAATAAGCCAGCAAGATGAATTGTGAATGCAATTAACAAGCATAATTAGTGGAAGGCTGTCCAAACCAAGTTGGATCACTTTAGGAAATCTTATTTATACAGTGGTGGTGGTGGTGGTGGTGGTGATGATGATGATAACTTTTTGATTAAATACTTTTCATATAAAATGGATATGGTACTTCATTGTACAAAAGTTTCCAACAGTCAGAACTCCTGCAGGTGGGAAATGCAAATCATTTAATGCTAATGGATTTTAAAAAGCAGAAATTACTTTACTGAAACTGCTTCAAGTAGAGTTTCTGAATTTCATCAAATTATACCTTTTCATGAAACATGCTGCTAGGCAATAATAAACTAATTGTTCCAGCCAGAAAGGAAACCACAGGAGGAAAACCTTATTGCTTGTCAAAGGTATAGTTAGGTTCCATATCTCATACATTCTTCGGTCAAAGTCTTTAGTGTTTTCATGATCTGGCCAAATTAGGCCTCCGTGGGCCCTGAAATCCAATATGTAGACTGTTACAGAACAAGCTGTGTTAATTATTTTTCTTCATCTAACTCACAAGAACTAACTGCCCCTTGCAAATGAGAATTAGAGATATAAGAACCAAATTGAAAGTTTGGAATCAGATTCAGAAGAACTCATACCATGTTTCCATTCCATGGTGTCATAATTTCAGTTGCAATGAGGGACAATAAAACTTAATTTATTTAAAGCTTATATTCCTTTCCTTTCCTTGGTGACCACCAGATGGCTATATTTCTTGAAAATGTTTGCCTGGCTGATTTGATTTTGAAGGATTGTATAAAGCCAAATTCAACATACAAAGTTATATCTGTCTTATTATCATATTATGATAGAACTACAGAATTGAACAGGCCCATTAATGTTCTGATGTCCAACCCCGTTTCATATATGAATCCAAATTGAAGCATCCCAGACAGATAGCTGTTTAACATCAACTTAAACAGGGAATTGGGGAAGGGAAGGGAAGGGAAGGGAAGTCTACATCTTTCTGAGTAATTAGTTCTATTGTCAAACTGCTCAGAAGGAATCTGCCTTCCAGTAACTGAATGAATTTATTGTCCCGCACCCTGGAATGACCTTGTTGTATTTAACATCCCTCTTAATCATCTTTTTACAAGGCTAAACACACCAACCTCTCTCAATCTGTCTTCATTCAATTAGAATGTCATGGCACACTTTGTCAGATGTATTGCTAAAATTAAGATATAAAGGAAATTCTCTTCTGTTGAGTTGTTTGTTTGCTTCCAACACTTTGAAACCTAACTGACAAGTATTCCAGGATTATCTATCAGTAACTACATCTTCGGGTTCTTTAAGGTCATGCTTGTGTCATCAGTTATAGTATCTAGCCAGTATGTCTTGTGTTAGACTCTTTTTGACTGCCATCAATATTTCCAAGCATCAGAGTCTTCTCCAAAAACTCTTGTTCTGCACTGTGTCCAAGGAGGCCAGGGCAAACCAGATTTTGGCTGTGAGAGAGTGACTGAACCAAGGTCACCCAGCTGACTTTCATGCCTAAGGCAGGACTAGAATTCACGGTCTCCCAGTTTCTAGCCTGATGCCTTAACCACTACACCAAACTGGCTCTCTTATAGTGAGGAAAAGGAGAAGGGAAGAAAATATATTTTATCTTTCTGTATGAAGCAGATGAAGGGGAAACCCTATGACTGCCAATCAAGGAAAAGCAAAGGAGACAAAGGATTTTTCGACTCTGCAGCCTTAGGTTGTTTGATTCCTGTCCATAAACTGCCAGGAAATAATTCTAGCTTAAAAAGTTCCTTTCTGGACTTCATGTCCATGGTAGCCATGATGAGAGCCTGGTATTCTGTCCAGACTGCACTTCCCACAGCTTCCAATTCATAGATTTACTTGCTTCTTTATCCCTCCCATCCCTTCCAGGAAAGCAAACTCCAATTGCTTTCTTTCTGGGAATGGGTCTTTGAAAATATGTGGTTGCAACTATTTTGTGCAACCTCATTGACTGTTTCAGCTGTCTTCCATTTTTCCCCTTCACTGGAACTTTCTGAAACTCTGCTTCTGGCATTTTTTTCAAGGAATTTCTACCTATCTTGAACACCTTTTCCCCTTAGCTTCACCTGCCATGGAATCCTTTTATGAAATAGTTACAACTGTCTATCACCAAGATAGTTAAACAAATAAAAGTTAGTGGAAAAAATGTGGCTGCTATTGAAGTTATGACTGTTCTTGTTGAAGCTGTAGAAGGAATGCCTGGGGAGCCTACAAACATACAAAAGGGATCTTATCAAGTAGAGAAACAATGTCCAGTTGCAGCAAGGACCAAGCCAATGCTTCCTGGGAAGAAAAAAGTATAAAAAAGACCCCTTGGATTATTTTCTTTTCCTGGATAGGGGAAAATATAAAATCCAATGTATCTGTTCATTGTGAGATAAGTAATTCCCTGGTCAGAAAAGAGATCAACTATCCAGTCCTTCCTGAGAGCAGTGCCCTGGACATGTAGAAAAGAGTCAGGGTTTCAACAGTGATGATGAAGTTGCCATCTTGCAGATTTCGACACAGATAAACACACATACGGATGCCACTGTGCACAATCCTGAAAGCTTGGATAGGGCCTCCAGAGGTTCTCCAGAAGTTTCTGCCAAACTGATTTGAGTAATAGAAAGGGTTAATATCTAAAGAAGGGGAAGTAATCTTATTATCAGTATTCACTTAACTGAAGTTTAAATAGCTTTTTGGCCTGGCTCATCCAGTTCTCTGTCCTGGTCCCATCCACTTTTAGATTTTGGCCTTCAGCATGCTATTTTGGAAATCAAGCAGAATCTTGGCCTTATGCATCTCAGTTGTAAACTTAGAATTGACCTAATACATGTATTGCATATTTTGAAAATGTAATACAGTTTTAAAGACAACAATGAATACAATATGCCACGTGAAAAGCAAAAATACAATACAGAAAATCATAATTGAAAATGCAGACAACAATGAAGAACCTTAGTTTATTTCAAATAGTTTAAAAAACTAATTACTGATATCGAATAATACCAACATTAGATTCAACTTGTACCATTTAAACTCATTCATTCATAGTTCACCCTTCTCAAAAGCTGATTTACATATTGTTCAAATGATTCACGCCAATTAATGTCAGAAAACATTCACATGGAACACTCAGTGAGTAACCAAGGCCCCACAAGGATTCTTGAAAGTAATTCATAAAGTTTTAAAAGGTAGCAATATACATGAAAAGTGACATTCCAAAGCTGCAGCTCTACCCATGGAGGATTAAGGTCAATGACTATATATTTTTTAATATTTTTCAGAGAGGATGGGGCTTTCTTGTGTTGAATATCAGGCAATAAATTTATATATCTCTTTTGTTCAAGGTGCTCTACATTTTTTATATGAGTACCTGCATTGAAAAAAAAAATTGTGGGACAGATAACTTGCATTTTGATTTTACAGATGAAGGTCTAATATTGAAAAAGAATAACTCTCTCAAAAACATCAGATAAGCCATATATTTTTTATGGCTAAGTGATGTTCATTCTTAAAGCAGAGGCTTGTGTTCTTATAGTTAATATTTTAAGTTGTCATCAGATTCATTTTAATAGTTTGGAATTTTCTTTTTTTATAGTAATTTTATTAAAGATTACAATTACAATAATACAAACTCATACAAACTCAAAAAAAGAAAAGAAAAGAAAAGAAAAAATAGAAGGTGCAGAAAAGAAAAAGAGAGAAAAGAAAGAAAAAATAAGAATATAATAAAGAAGAAAAATATATAAAGAAGCAATTTCCCCCTTCACTGCAACAAGTATAAGCAATTTTAGTAACTTATCACCTTTTCTTAAAATACAACAAATGAACTTTTCTTCCCATATCCCATCTCTTATCTATAAACAAATCCATAAAGCATCATTATTTCAGTCCTGATCAGCAAAAGTCCATTAAGTGTTACTAGAGATAACTTATCTATTTTAACCTTGATCATATAAACCAACTTTATATTCCTTCCTTTTACTTCTAACAATCTTGATGTTTAGCCCCTTCAAATAATGTCCTAGAATTTGTTTTCTTCTCATTTTTTTCTTCATCCCTTCTCACAAAATTCTTCAAAGCTTTTACAAGTCTCTTTTATAAACCCAATACAGGAAAATTAACCAGGTCATTCTCTTGGTTTGTTTTTTGTATATCCCTTTTAATTATTAAGGCATCAGCTGGTTTCTTTTGTATATCCAGTGTAACATCTTTTTCCATGTCATTCATGTAGCCTGTCATTTTTAAATCCATTCTCAGATCAGTCTCAATCTTGTCAGGTAAAATGTTTTCCTCTTCCATAATATCTTTTAAACACAGTCTATCTTTAGAGGCAGACACTCTTAAATTTAACTTCTGGGTCCATTGTTCAAAAATATCCTTCAGTATGTCCAATGTTAAAATATTTTGCTTCATTCTGTATTTGTAAGTCAAGTTTGAGTGTTTTTCTCCTTTAACTGTAATAGTTAGTTCCTTCTAGTTCCCTCTAGTGTCCAATTTTAAAAGCCTTATCTTGTTATTTATTTATTTTTTTTTAAGAAATCAAAATGAAAGCATTTTCCCATGGGAAGGATTCTTTATGATTAATTCCAAAACCTTATTTCAAATTTATCTGGACCATTAGTCCATTTGTAACTTTTTAACATTTAATTTTTAATCACCCTGTTGTTGTCTATTCAAAATAATAATAATGATAACTCCTTAAACTTGTATTTAAAATATTTTTTGCTAAGGATTGAAGGAAACTCACCGGGTGCTGTAAAACTTGTCAATCCAAAGGTTCCTAATAGTTGAAAATCATTTAACAAACAATTTCTGAAAGAGATTAGAAAGGAAGTATGCGAACTTAATGTCCTTTCAAGGGCACCAACCATGGTTTGAGCAAAATGGCTATTCCCTCATCTCTCAGAGCTCTAAACCTGCCAAAGACTGCTGTCTTGAGATCTCCTTATGAGGAGCAGCTGTCTGGAATACTTGAGGGCAATCTCAAATCCTCTTCTTTCCAGAAAGGAATTATCAAAGAGCTGGTCTAGTTGCCAGTTCTTCATTCTGCCACAGTCATCCACTCTGCTTTTCATGGAGCCATCTTCAATCCACCATTTCTTCCCCAGATGTCCAAAACTTTGGAATTTTCTTAAAAGTCTGTCAATATGCATTTATCTTTTATGAAGACATCCTTCAGTTATGCTCCAATTTTAAAAGCCAAATTGTCATAAAGGAAGGCATTGACCAAACTGAAATAAGCATGAATGGATGGTTTGTTCAGTCAGTGACCATGCCTGGATTCTCCAAATGAAAACAAATGTGAAGTAAAACAGCCTCTGGGGGGATCTATCTTTCACATACACACATTTGTGACCAGTTGGTTGATAAATGACTGTGTTAACTCTCTATAAAAACAGGTGGGACCTTTCTTTTAATTGATCCTTTGAAAGATTAGCAAGTGGGGAAAGCCCTTGGAGAGTTGTCACTGAACCTTCTTTGATTGACAGGGCTATGGATGTCTTGACAATGTTTATAGGATATTGGGCAGAAATAACTGAACTGGAGAAAGACAAGGAAGTGAGGAACAGCCACATTTCTGGATTGACAGAAACATTACTTTCAGGTTATCTTGCAAGAAATGACTGGTCCTTGCTGAGAGTGTGAAGAGCTATTTAAGCATCTGGCAGACTATGAATCATGAGGGAATGTGTGATTCAGAGAGTCTGGCTGGGTTTGCACATCACATTAAGCCATGATGTGTATTTGCACATATTGTTAAACCATAAACAATGGCTAATTAGCTACAATGGCCAGGTTCACAGATCATGTTACATTCAAAGCAAACCAACCAACCATATTGTGGTTTGTTATGATTTGTGAATCTATCTATTAAGAATATGTGCATCAGACAAGGGAAAAAGTAATGCTAAGAAAGGAGAAATCTCTTCCCTTCTCTGAGGTTTTGGGAAGCAAATCAAATGCTAAACTGCAGGACTAGGTCTCCTCTCATCATGCCCAGGCCAAGAATGACAAAGCAATAGTATAGCCCTCCATTTTTTACTGCTATTAATCAAATATTGAAATCAAGCTCATCATGGGTTTTTTTCTTTAAGGTAACTTTGTGATAATTTATTTTTAAAAGAAAAGAAAAACATGCCAACTGATAATGTCACTTTATCTCAGAAGTTATTAGGGATGTTTTTTTTTTTTAATGGCCTCCCAATATTTATGCACATACACACAAGCATTTTGCCCTAGGAATGGCTAGCAGTCATATGCCATAACTATATAAAATGCATGCAAAGAAAAAGTTGCACATGCAAATAATATTTGTGTTCATTTGAGGGGAAAAATTGCTTTGTCTGCTAATTAAATTCTGTCACTGAACCAGATATGATTGATGGTTACCTACATCTGTTCCTAACAAATCCATCTTCAAATAGCTTCTCCGATGCAGTGAGTGTCCTGACACTTTTTAAATCACAGTTGACAACAGATACAGGCAACTGCTGAAGATTTAATCTTAACAAGATTTCCAGTGAACTCCTGGGGATACTAGTTTTAATTAGAAAGAGAATGGCAGGCTTAGAGTAGATTGTTTACCAAAGTTCACTAAGTTACATCTGATTAAAAGACATATGGTAGACAGCTTTATTTTCCCTTTAGGTAACCTGTAGATTTGGAATAACTGAATCCCTTCCTAATAAACATTTCTTTATCAGAGTGATAGGCTCACCAATCATGAGACACATGGTACAGTTTTCTCTGTCTTATATTGTTTGCATTAAAAAAGCTATGTTTTCCCAATAATATTTATAGTAAGATTGAACAGAAGTGGTAAAGGACTATAAAACGGTAAGTAAAACTATTGCAGGAATTTAATGTTAGCTCTTCCCTCTCAGAAAATCTACAAAACATCCTATCATAGCAATTTAATTCCTCAGAATTCTATTCTATTCTATTCTATTTTAGCTTTTTGATTTCTTTCCTTTGTTAAAAAATGATTAAATCCCAAGCTTGCATCTGCTGCTCCTAGGTGTGCAGAGCTGAAATTTGTATCAATGACCTGGTGTACTTCCTAGTGATTTTGCCTCTACTATGTGCTAATAGCAATCTACTTTGAACAACATCAGTGATTCTAGATCAGGAACTAATAATTACCTTTCCTCTACAACTATTCCCATGAGGCTTTTTTATTTGTTTATTTTTAAAATAACCTTAAGTAGGCTCAGTATGAATCTTCTTAGTGGTCAAATTCTGTGTTACATGATCTACTACTACTAGTGTGACAAAGAATAAGCAATCATAAAAATCTAATGTGAGTTTGTTTCCCAGTATGGGTTAGAACATCAAGCAAGTTTCCTGGATGGGGCAGAATGAGAAACTATTTAATGCTTGTATTTTTATTGCATAAAAGGACAGGGTTTTTTAAAATTATTATTATTTGGGGGGGGGGGTGCCTCAGAAGAAGTCTGATTTTTCAGCTGTTGGTGGAGTACTCAGTCCAGACAGAGGAAAATGGTGCTTAAAAATACTTTTGGAAAGATGACTTCGAATTCATGTGCAATCAATAGCTTGGAATTCAAGCCATTCTCAATATATATACAGCCTAGGCAGAGATCTCTGGAGGGTACCCTGTTGTTAAAAGGGGGAATGAGATGGTTATTAAGTTAGAGTTTGGTAGGCTGTGTCCCTCTCATTTGGACTCTCTGCCTTTGGAGTTGCTTAGGACATAGGTCTTTATCTAACCACTTGAGTCCTCTGTATGGGTTTGCTCCATGCTGAATGATCAACCACTCTGTGATTATGCCAGCCCTCCAAGGTAGACCAGACTAGGAAACCAAAGTCATGCACGCTAATAGTTTTATTATAAGGTTATAGTAACAGAATATTGCAAGTCTGAATGTGTTTTCTGAGACGGTTCTTTGGATTTCAGAACTTCCTGGACTCAGATTTCTTTTAAGTGACTGTTATCTTGTTGCAGCTCTTCCTCCTGTTCCTCAAGGTCATTCTTTCTTCCCATTACAGATTGCTGGATATGCTGTGGTACAGTATTCAGATATAAGGGAAAACAAAGTTGACAGATTAATTCATACCTAGTTATTGTTTGTAGCATACTTGTCCCCTTGATTGACTTCTGCAGTTGATAAAGTGTCCCATCTATAGCTTCTGTAGGAGTTTTTATTTTTATTTATTTATTATTACATTTATATGCCACCCATCTCCCCCAGAGGGTGACCGGGCAGCTTACAATTGGAGCTGGAGGTGGTTTAAGTTTAGGTCACTCTTGCTAGTCTTGAGTGGATACCTACATTTGGCATTCAGTAAAATAGAAACATTCTTGATGGCAAGATTCTTCAGGCACAGGATTATGCTCCAATATTTTAAGTGTAAAACACCATTATATGTGCCACAGTAAGTAAAGAGAGCCTTCAGAGCAGCCTTTGAACTAAGTAAATTTGTTATGAATATTATCTTTGTGCACTTTTTCTGTTTAGTAATAATTGCTTTTCTATTTCATCTCATTACCAGCCTTCCTAGGACTTCAGCAGAAAAATGTTGTCCCTTGGCTTTCAACTCTTGTCCTCTTGTTATCATCCTCCATTATGAAATAATTTCTCTGGAGTACAAAGATGAGCTTAGCAACTGAGAAGGCTGTCGCAATGACAGCACAATTTGCTTGAGTATTTGTTTCAGGCGCACAACGGAGAGAAAGAGAACATACTTACAATTATATAGTGTGGCATTTCTACCTTAACTACTTCAATCCCTGAACCATAAACCATTGAAATAGCAGAAACATTATAATGAAAGAAATTCTGCTGTGAAGTACTGTGTTATTTCTATTGAACAGAATTTGTATCAAAATGGATGCAGGGAGAAAGAGAGAGAGAAAGAGAGGATTAATTCTGTGATTGACATACTAAATGTAGTTGAATTCAAAAGAAAGAAAAATGATCACATCTATCTAGAGACTGTCAACTTCCCAGGAGAAGGGCAATGAAGTATATTCATTATTCTTGGGTGAAGTTGTGGGTGCTCCATCACTGGAAGTTCTTCAGAAAAGAATTGATTGATTATGTGCCATCAAGTCATTTTTTACTCTTAGCAACCACACAGATAGATTTTCTTGTCCCTAACCTGGTCTTTCAGGTCTTCCAACAGTGCACTCATCACTACTGTAATGGAGTCCATCCACCTTACCACTGGTCATCCTCTTCTCATTCCTTCCACCGTTCTCAGCATTAGAGCCCTCTCTAGAGAGCTGGGTCTTCCCATAACATCCCTTTGTCTGGGATGGCATGAGAATAATTCCTGTACTGGGCAGGAGACTGGACAAGAAGACCTCCAAAATACCTTTCCAACCCTATGATTCTACTCTATTATTTTCCTTATTTGTTGCATTGTTTCAAGTTAAATCTCAGATGCTGAAAATGGCTTGTCATCTCATTTAAATCCCATTTCTTTCTAGCATTGAAAAAAGATAAATGAAGCTTGGTGGCTAAAGACAGGAGCTCCATCATCAGCTATTGTTCCCCTTACCCTTGATGCACTTGACTTACTCAGCATCTTCCATTCATATATACCACTGAAATCATTTTAAAGGAAGAAAGGGCACTACTTTTATTCACTAAATCTGGCCTGGTGAAAATAGCAGGTAACAACCCGAGAGTAAAGACTACGCTTGTTGCCTAGGGAACCAAGTCATGTTGGACTAGCCTACTCTTGTATAAAGAGCTGTGCATGCTGACTTCTGCAAAAGAAAATCAATTCATATTCAGGCCAAAAATACTTCAGAGGCATCTCCATATTTTGAAGCTAGCCCAGTGAACTTGAAAGAAGGACCCATGTAGATGGTGTTCAATTTTTCAATGATTTCCTTGCACTTGTCTAATATTGCTTCACATAAAATTGGACTTTCATGTAAAATGCATGAAAGGTGCTTGCGTGGTTCAACCATGCTGTATTTTAAGACATCAGTTCTGACCTTTCCTATTTCTCTTTTTTTTTCCACTGAGAGAAAAGATATGTACACACCTACACAACTCTTGTCCACAAAAAGACAGTGTTAAAACAAAGACTTTTTCCTTTCTGTCTCAAGGAAATGTGTTCCCTCAAACAAGAAAGGTTTTTTTTTTTTTTTTTACTATAAATGAGTATAGCTTTTCAAATAAAATGTGAATAAATATTTTTAGGAGCAACTAATTTGAATTCCCATATTAAAAATACATGGCTAGCAGCATCTGCTTTGTTTCATATCACAACCCTAAGGGACACCACCAAATGGATCTGAGGCAAAGCATACACCATTAAAATTAAATAATTGCAACCAATTTAATAAAAATAAATAAAAGAGGCCAGAATAAATCACTTTATAAAATAATCCTGACATTTAAACTGGTCATTTTTATCTACAGAATCACACATGTGAGAGGGCAGCTATATAAATTTACCAAATAAATAAAGGTATAAGGCCTTAATCTGAACTACACTGGAAATCAGTGTTTTTCAGACTTGGCAACTTTAAGATATGTGGACTGCAACTCCCAGAATTCCCCAGTGCCACAGGTTTGTTTAATATCCAAGGGTGACTTACTGTGATGGAATGGAATTATGAAGGCCACAGTCAGGGAGGCAAACATCCTCTTTCGTCTCCAGAAGGGCGGGGAAGAGATAAGAGGATGTTTGCCTCCCTGAGTGTGGCCTTCATAATTCCATTCCATCACACTTACCCAGACTCACCAAGAGGTTCCCAATGAGACTTTTTCTCTCCCCTATTTATAGGGGGGGTTCTTTTCCTTATAAAACCAATATTCACAGCAAAAAAAAGGTTTTTTTCCCCTACCCAAATGTTCCACTAATACAGTTCTCACCTAACCGATATTTCGATCTCTACTACTACTACTACTTTGTTATCCTACCTAATACATGTAGGTGACTAAGCTATGATTGTCAACTTACTACTATACTACTATAACTATTAAACTCTACTGCTATCCCTACAATATCCATTACTATTCTCAGGTACTAATGCTCCTTTAAAAGGACAATACTCCTGGCCTTTCCACAAACCTTTACTGTTGCTCTCTCCCTTGCTTCCTTCTGCCTCTCTTCTACACACGCCCACCATGCCGTCACTACCACCACACCCCAGCTGTTCTAAACACAGGGCTTTGTAAACAATCTCCCACCCATCCGGACACTGAGGTGCTTTAGAAATAAAGGGGAAGGCACACAATTCCAGCTGCCTATACTCTTTTTACCACCCATCCTTCCACACCCAGCAAGCATCCCACATGGGTATCTGTGAGGGGAGTAAAGATAGTCAAGCTGGCAGGAGCATATGTGAGAACCAGCTTGGTGTAGCGTTAAGGTGCTAGCCTAGAAACCAGGAGACTGAGTTCTAGACCTCCCTTCAGCATGAAGCCAGCTGGGTGACTTTGGGCCTGTCACTCTCTCTCTCAGCCGAACCACCTCCCAGGATTGTTTTAGGAAACATAGGAGGCAGGAGTATGAGGTATTTTACACACACACGCTTGCACACATACACACACACAGGGTCCTTGTTGCCTTGTTTAGTGACCGTTTGTAGTTACAACAGGGATGAAAAAGTAACTTTGCAACCAATCCTTGCATTTATGACCTTTTCAGGTCTGTAAAGCAAAGAAAAGCTGAAGTAAGATCATAAACACAGTCTGGTTTCATTCAGTGATCGCCTTGCTTAACGACTGAGTTGCTGGTCCCAATTGTGATCACTAAATAAGGACTACCTATATATAATATACCTATTTATGGGATAAAAATCTAACAGTAATAAATCTAATAATTACATGTGTAAGCCTTGCCTTTTATGTACATGCAATACACAAAAAGAGGTGGGGCTGCTGTCATGTCAGCGTGCCTACCAACTTGACTTGTTTTTACTCCTCCACTAACTGAAGGAGCCCCCCCCCCCCACACTTCTATATGCATTGTGTCTGTGTCGGTAACAAATACTGATTTGATTTGATTATGTGCATTGCGACATTGCCAGCACACCCACAAGGAGAAGAGCTAATGACATGGGAAATCCTGTGGACACTGCTGATTGTTACCATTCTTTTTTTCCCCCCCTTATTTTCTCTTCCTTCTCATTCCTCACAAATATCTCCTGCACATATCGATTGAAAGCCTGTACTTTCAGCTGTTATGTCTCCCCTTCTTCCTCACTGGGCATCACTCTTCCCACTGGCAGGATCCATTATGTGGATCATGGTGTCTACACATGACCAGCATGAATGACCTGGATACTCATGGCTGTTCCTTTTTGAATGATTGCTAACCCTACGCAGTCTAGACAGACTCCTGTCTCCATACAAACTCAGTAAGAGTTATGCAAACAAGTGAAGATGCTGGAAGCAGTGGTATGGTACAATCTGAAGAACTGTAGGATCAGTAGACAATTGTTCAGAAAAATTCTTCTACTTATTTCTACAAGTTCTCATTCTGCTTGATGAAAGTGAATTTTCTTTCAATATTTCTCAGAAAGGAGAATAATTTTTTGGTGAAATTCTTGTAAGTGAAGGGTGGTCATCTTGTATTTATTGAATTAGGGGATGGTAAGGATTCTGTAATATAGATTCTGCTGCTTATAGATTTCAGCTCAGCATTTAATATGATTGTTCCCCAACATTAAGTGGACAAACTGGGTTCACTGGGTTTTAGTACTCCCTTGAGTAACTGGCTACTTGACTTCCTTACTGAGACGTCCCAGTCAGTGAGAGTTGGAAATAATATCTCTAGTTCTATTTCTCTGAGCATCAGCTCTCCACAGGGCTGTGTTCTGAGCCCATTGTTGTTCACCCTGATGACCCATGACTGTTGTGCTAGGTTTACCACCAATTCCATTGTGAAATATGCAGATGATACAATGGTGGTGGGTCTTATCAGGGATGACAATGAGTGGGCTTATAGGGAAGAGGTGAAGGGTCTGGTGGAGTGGTGTTTGTTACCTACCTACAGAGGTTCCACTGTATCCGATGTAGAACAGCCAGATTGGGAAATAGCTTTGTCCCCCAGGCTATTAGATTTCAGAATGTTTAATATCAAATGTATAGAATGTATATTTTATAGTGACTTAGGTATCTCAGTTGTATTTTAGTGTATGATTGTAAGCCAATTGCAATGGAATTTCATTTTATTATGCACTTGGTGTATAGTGTATACTGGAAAGACAATAAAGTTATTATTCTATTCTATTCTATTCTATTCTATTCTATTCTATTCTATTCTATTCTATTCTATTCTATTCTATTATCACCTCTTTCCTTTTGCCTTCCTTGCTCTGACTAATTCCCAGTAGAAGTCATCAGAAAAGAATAGCCCCCATGGACCTTTTTAATACACTGCGTGCACAATTATTAGGCAAGTGAGTATTTTGACCATATCATCATTTTTATGCATATTTTCCACCTCCAAGCTGTATAAACCTGAATGCTTATTGGATATAAGCATATCAGGTGATGTGTATTTGTGTAATGAGGGAGGGTGTGGCCTAAGGAGATCAACACCCTATATCAAGGTATGCATAATTATTAGGCAGCTTCTTTTCTCAGGCAAAATGGGCCAAAAAAAGAGATTTAACTGACTCTGAAAAGTCAAAAATTGTAAAAGGTCTTTCAGAGGGATGCAGCACTCTTGAAATTGCTAAGATATTGGGGGATGATCACAGAACCATCAAATGTTTTGTTGCAAATAGTCAACAGGGTGGCAAGAAATGTGTTGAGAAAAAAAGATGCAAATTAACTGCCAAAGATTTGAGAAGAATCAAACATGAAGCTACCAGGAACCCATTATCCTCCAGTGCTGTCATATTCCAGAACTGCAACCTACCTGGAGCACCCAGAAGTACAAGGTGTTCAGTGCTCAGAGACATGGCCAAGGTAAGGAAGGCTGAAACTCGACCACCACTGAACAAGACACATAAGTTGAAATGGCAAGACTGGGCCAATAAATATCTGAAGACAGATTTTTCAAAGGTTTTATGGACTGATGAGATGAGAGTGACTCTTGACGGACCAGATGGATGGGCCTGTGGCTGGATCAGTAATGGGCACAGAGCTCCACTTCAACTCAGATGCCAGCAAGGTGGAGGTGGGGTACTGGTATGGGCTGGTATTATTACAGATGAGCTAGTTGGACCTTTTCGGGTTGCAGATGGACTCAGAATCAACTCCCAAACCTACTGCCATTTTTTAGAAGACATTTTCTTCAAGCAGTGGTACAGGAAAAAGTCTGCTTCTTTCAAGAAGACCATGATGTTTATGCAGGACAATGCTCCATCGCATGCATCGAAGTACTCCACTGCGTGGCTAGCCAGTAAAGGCCTCAAAGATGAAAGAATGATGACATGGCCCCCTTCCTCACCCAACCTAAACCCTATTGAGAACTTGTGGGCCCTTCTCAAACGGGAGATTTACGGTGAAGGAAAACAGTACACCTCTCTGAACAGTGTCTGGGAGGCTGTGGTTGCTGCTACACAAAAAGTTGATTGTCAACAGATCAAGAAACTGAAAGACTCCATGAATGGAAGGCTTATGACTGTTATTGCAAAGAAGAGTGGCTATATTGGTCACTGATTTTTTGTTTGAAATGTCAGAAATGTTTATTTGTAACTTTTGAGTTATTTGTTTATTATTCTCATTTTAACAGATGAAAATAAATGAATGAGATGGGAAAATTTTCATTTTTCATTTAGTTGCATAATAATTCTGCACACTAATAGTTGCCCAATAATTGTGCACACACATATATATATATATATATATATATATATATATATATATATATATATTTTAATCTGCTTAACAGTCATTACTGACCCTGCAGTGACCGCCCCCTAGCGGTTTTCAAGGCAATTGCATCTTTCTAGTTTCGGAATTAGACTTTACCAGAGCCTAATTCCTAGAGCGTCAGCCCAGCTGGCAGCACAGGAGGCGGGATTTCCTTTGCTTCGCGCCCCTTTTTCGGACGCCAGCAACTGTCCCGTCTCTCTGTAGAGTTGCTGCCAGCATTTTCCTCCCACCGGAGTGAGAGTGCTCATTTATCTACTCACGTACGTTTTCGATCTGCTGAGTGGGCAGAAGCTGCGGGTATAGAAACAAGAGCTCACCTTGTTAACGCGAGGCTGGACTCGAACCCGCTGAAGCTGTCAGCCATTTCTGGCCGGCGCTTTCAGCATCATTAAGCCGCTGCGCCACCGCGTCCCCGCACACATATATATGCTCCTAAGAAAGCCAAAACCTCACTTTCACTTTCTTAAATATTCAGGTTTGAGGTTTATTAACATTTTGGATTGACCGAGAGCACTGTAGTTGTTCAATAATGAAATTCATCCTCAAAAAAACAACTTGCCTAATAATTGTGCATGCAGTGTAGTTGTGCTACTGTGGCTACAAAGAGAGAAATTTGTTCTTGAGAATTCCCTAGGAAATCCCTCCTTTCCATGGAGAAATTTGGAGAGAGATACCTGAGTTAGAGGCAAGTGTTGGCCACTTAGAGAATGGTTTCAGAAATTAAAGGGGAAATCAGTTCCTTACATTTTGCATGATTTAAGGCACAATTTTGCTCTTAAAAGAACTCTGGAACATCTCTTAAAACTGAAAGGTAAAAACAAAGGTCCTCAACATTTAGCCCCACACACTTTGGGTGCAGAAAAGGCTGTGGGTAGCTCCCAGGGTGATACAGTTCCTGGCTGCCATTTTTGCATTCTTGCTTTAGAATGAGAGTTTACACGGCCTGTAGGCTCTAGGAACCTCAAGACATCATTCAATGAGAATATGGAATTTTATTTCAGAAGTATGAACCTTGACAATAATAACAAACACCCTCGTCCAATACTTAATCAGAATAATAACATAAACATGCATACTTTAAAAATATATAAAATGAAGAGTATTCTTGGCACTCTAAAATCAATTAACTCCACAGCCACAATATGTTTGTTGGAAGACTGAGAGTCTGAGATAAAGGTGGCACTGAAATAATTAGCTCCCTTGAGCTATATCCTTTTGGAAAAAGAAAGAAAAAACAGTGCTAACTAAAAAACATTCCAGATTTTTATGACCTGCATAGTTTACTCATTTAAAAGCTGTGGACAGAAGGACAGGCATAGTTATGTTATTTTCTTATGGGCTCCCACTGGAAAATATATCATTACAATGGGTATACTTATCTAGTATCTTACAACTAAAAAAGCTAAATGTGTGTTCTCTCACTCTCTTTTTAACATCAGCACTAGCTAATTAAATCTCATGATGAGTTTTCTAACACTAAAGGAAAGAAAAGCATAGATGTCCCTCGCGAAAAAAAATGCCTTTGTATATAGTGTCACAATGTAGCAGGAAGTGTGACTATCTTCATTAATTAATTTTATTTCTATTGCCACTGCTTTTTAATAATTATTTCAAAGGGTACTCAGGCTGTCATCTTCATGTTTGTGTGTGCTTTTCATCATATAGAAAAGTGGGTTTGTGGGGTTTTTTTACCAGTTTTTCAGTGTCTTTAGTTAGAATTCCCCATAATTTCAGTGTGTTCATACAGTTATACACTTAAAAAAGAAAGCTAGTCCTTTTCCAGAGAGTGACTTTCAAATATGTAGCTGGTCTCTAGACCGTGATATAAATATTTTATTTATTTATTTGTTTGTTTGTCAACCACCCCAATCAAATTACTGTGGGCAGTGAGCAGCAAAGTAAAAACCAAGCAAAAAACAGCAAAAAGAACCAACACAAATACACAGATGAGCACCCACAGACAATCACCTGGAGATGAATAGCGGATGAAATATATTAGCAATTTGGTAAAATATGGGAAGGTGCCATTGGGCTTTGGAGGGAAGTGTGTCCCATAAGAGAGGGGCTGCCACAAAGAAAGGTCTACCATCTTATTCAAGGGCTGTGAATTCTCTCATGGAGAGCAGGAACTCTCAGCAGACTTCTTCAGATGATTAGACCAGACAGATGGAGTTGCTTTGGTTGTAAATTTGATTAAAATAACCAAATTAATTAAACTGCTGAATTTTATAAAACTTGTCCATAATATGCTCAAAGATGCCCCAAACTATCTCCACACCTACACACACACACACCATCCACAAGCTTGACTGTAATCATCTACTGGTTAAATGCTTAACTGTTGTAATGCTTCACTCATTACTAATGTCATCTCCTTTTTGGGGACTGGATCCCACAAGCTATGCATATGGAGCAACCTTATTTATCAATGGTGCACCATACCTCTGAAGTTAGATAGTGACTTTTATAAGTACATGCAATAAACATTAGAATAACTTTCTTGTGTTACTTATTAAATATATTTTATGTATTCTGATTGTATTGTTTATATTTTTATTAATTTTGAATCTATGTAGAGGAAGTGGTTATAACCATCACCCTGTCCCAAAGCCTGAGAACATGGCTGGGTCTTTAATAGTTTCCTGAATATCATCAGGGTGGAATGATGGGATCAGGGTAAATTACCGACTAAGAAGCATTTACTGTATCCAGGAAAGATATACAAAAGTGCATATATAAAAAGAAAAATATATAAAAAGGGGAACACAATTTTTGAGGTTTCTGCAGTTGAGAAACTAATTAAAATAAAATATTACAAAAAACAACAACATAACATTAGCTCAGTTTGTGCAATAATAGCTACAACAAAATATGTACAAAGGTCACAGGGTCAAGTAACTAGCTTTCTCACCCACTGCTGCTTACTCTCCTTGTTTCCAACCTTACCATGAAAAGGAGAGTTTTGTTCACATTAATTTCAGCTCAAGTACAATTTTCTGTATGATTAATGTTCTCGTTTTTACTACGTTTTCCAAATGTTTGCCATGATTTGGAAATACAAAAGAAAGCCAGTTTTCAGACCATTTTGCCCATGGCATGGGAGTAAAAACAGATGTTGGAGGTAGAATCAATGTTACATGTCCATATACAGGTGAAACTCGAAAAATTAGAATATCGTGCAAATGTTCATTTATGTCAGTATGGCAACTCAAAAGTTCACCTTTTGAGTTGCCATACTGACATAAATGAACATTTGCACGATATTCTAATTTTTCGAGTTTCACCTGTATTTGTTTATATGCCATTTGAACTGAAAGCTTGAACAGAGTTATTGGCATTAAAGGCTGGATCAAAGAAGAATCACTTTCTCATTCTTCTCTAATGGAGTTCAGCATAGTGGTGAAGGTGATGAACTAGGAAGAAGGAGGTTGAGGTGAGTTACTGAAACTCACTGGGTCACCTTGAACAAATTACTCTCTCTCAGCCCAACTTACCTTATAGAATTGCTCATGAGAAAAATTGGAGGAAAATGCTAGGTATACTTCCTGGAACTCCTGGGATATAAATCTAATGCATGAATAATAAATAAATGTCTAAGAGAGTAGAACCAAAGAGATAGTGAATGTATTTTGTCTTGGAACCAGGATCCAGTATGAATTATGGTATGGAATTGGTACTAAAAACATCTTAAAATGCATCCCACTGACCTTCAAGCAACCTGATTAAAGTCTATTTTATCTTATTTGTTTGAACTGATATGTGACTCAGTCCTGGGAAGGTAGATGAAGAATTGGAAGCTATCCTGGGTGCTGTATCAACCTGATGATTTTGTCTCTGTCTGATGATATTGATTACTTGTATGTTCAAGATGGGAATTATTATTTCCCAGCAAACAGTTAACTTCTGTAGTTAGAAGCTCAAATTTCATCAAATCCAATTTGTGCTGATGCAGAACTTTCACTGATGTTGTTAGGTAGCCTTCCCAGTTCTGCTTCAAACCTCATGAAAAAGAATCCTCCACTTTCTGAGAAACTCTATGTCTTTAATGTTTGTTTAATTCCTTTTCTGATCATTGAATTCATTAATGCGAGTTCTATCTTTGAAGGCTCAGAAAATATATTTGTGCCACCTGTTTGTTAGCCGTTCATATTTTCAGAGTGTTATTCTATCATGTGTTCATAATTTTTGTTGTTATTATTGGTTAAGCATACCTACAGTAATTATTCCTTCAAGCTGTCACAATGGAACCTTTAAAATTAGAAAAATTCCTATCGGATGCTGGACATAAACTATTTCCTTCATCCTTTTTTCAGCTTCACTCAGACATCTGCTGGCTGCTGATGAAATAGAATACTAGTAACTAGAGTTGACAGAAACCTTGTTCAATCAGATTTCTTATATATACTTGATTTGACTATAGACAGTGTTTGATTCAGGCAGAATCCATAAGCTCTGCGGTGAACAGTTGTAAGGTGACACCTTAAAAATGCATTTTAATGCATCAGATTGTAAGATCACAGAAGGTGGCAGTGCCTATCCATTCTTGACCAGTCTTAAAAAAAGCTAAGCAAGATTGAAATGGGTATTTAATACTTAGATGGGAAACCAGTATGAAATTCCAGGGCTGTAGGTAGTCTGGGGAGTCAAAACATAGCAAGGGCCTGGAAAGAAGACAGTGCCAAATCACACCCAAGTTACCAGGAAAATAGCATGAATGCATCCATGTAATCAGCAGGAGTCAAGCTCAAGTCAAGGGTGACTTTATTCATTAGATTACAGGTCACCTTTCATCATCCATTTTGTACATATTGGGCCACTAAGAATGTTTTCAGATGGAGTGCCCAAGACAAGGCTCCCTAATGGGTCAAGGAGTTCTAACAATCTTGATGTTAAGGCTAACTCAGACATGGGTACTCAATCCTGTGTGATGTCTCCCACATTCTATTCCAGATGCTTCCAGGAGTGACAAATATTTATAGCCCTCAATATGAAAGATGTTGGTTGCCCATATTTTCTAGAACAGAAAAATGCCAAATTGGGCAACAAAGAGATTAGATACTGTATGGAAATTTTCTCCAGTATAGTGGGGTCCAGTGATGGCTTCTTGAGGAGGGGGTGAACCAAAGCCTTCTTAAGAGGTGAAGGAACAACCCCTTCATTCAAATAAGAATTAATCACCACTAGAACCTACTCACATGACATCCCCTGGGCCACTTTCACAAGCCAAGAGGGGCATGGATCTAAAGAGCAGGTGCTGAGCTCACAGTCCTAAGGATCCTGTCCAATTCCTCAGGTCCAAAAGGTTCAAACCATTCCAGGATAACCAGGCAAGATTCCTCTGGACCTGCAACAAAGGCAGCAACCAACTGTGAGTAAATCTGAGCAATTTGTCCAACAGATGCTGAGCAAAAGTTCCTAGGGTTCCCTTTACCCAAGAGGGCTTGTGTCACCCGAAACAGGGCTGTTGGGCAGCACTCTGTGGACACAATAAGAGCAGAAAATTACTGCCATTTTGCTGCCCTTACCATCACAAGGTAGGCCTTAATAGTGGCTCTTAGCCATGTTTGGTCGAGTTCGTCCTTGGTTGAGCACCAGCGATGCTCTTCTCTCATTTCAACTCCTTCAATTCCTCTGTAAACTATGGAGAGTGGCAGACTCCATGAGAGGGGAGAGGTTGCATGGGCATGATCTGATCCAACACCTCAGCTGCCCCCTTGTTCCAAGCGGCAATCAAGGCTTCAGATGGACCATGCAGCAGATCAACAGGAACAACTCCCAGCTCCCTCTGAAACCCATCTGGAACCATCAGTTGCTGGGGTGGACTAATCTAAGAGGTTCAGCCTCCTTGCAGTGGATAGTGGCACTAGAGAATCTCATGGAAATTCCAGCCAGCAATATTTATGCAAGGCTGTTAGTCAGGGAGACTTTCCAGGGATGGGGAAAAGTCAGACCCATTCTGCTGCACTTAGTCTCAGGTTAGGGGATCTATTAGAGGTGTCTAAAGTATTACAAACAGCAGGAAACTCACTTCCTGGATTTTCTGTCTGTAAAAGGTGCACATAGCTCAGTGAAGTCCAAATTATGGAGGTCACAGGCTAAAGGCATACCCAAAAGAGCAAAATGGGGATAAATATTTGTCTCTTGTTGATGGTTATGAGGCAAATACTTTATGAGCTAAGGGGCAACTGGACCGTTATAATTATGAAGGGACTGAGTGCAAGCAGACTTATCTTGGGCCATGTCGAAGGAGTTCAGCAGTTTTGCTGGGATTCCAGCAACGAGTTCTGGATGGCATTTGTGGGGGGCCTAGCTAAGCATTTGACTGGCTGGGCACAATTACGTATTATTCCTAGAAGAGTCATAGAGGGCTGTATTAGAAGTTAGAAGGTCCTTGCCTGATTCAGGATTAGAACTTCCAGGGGAGGTATGGCAAACTGAAGATGGCTGTGTGAAAGCAGAGCCAATGACTGCAGCAAAGACCAAGGAACCAGTGAGTAGACCTCTCTGGATAAGGAGAGGACAGGAGATCACCCACATGTGCTCCAGACAGCTACTCCCAGCAAGGAGACTGCAGAACAGCAGTTTTTCACAGGCTTGAACAAGGAGATAGTGGGATCAGCCATTTTACTCGCAACCATGGCAAAGACTTTTAAAGGACCCCAAGTTCACAAACCTCACTTTCTAATCATTTTCAAAAATTGCTCATTGACTACTTCTAAGCTATTAGAGACTTTCAGAATGACAAGTTTGAAAATGCTGGGTGAGTCCTACAAAGGTTATAACAGATGTAAAGGAACACTTAACTTCATTTAGTCTGCATATGATTTCATTCTCTGAAACAAGAGAGAGTGAAAGCCCATCTTCCTGCTGCTCCAGGATGGGTTGTTAGAGAAAGCTGCCCTTGAATCCAGCTGGCTTCCATAATTTATTGGCTACTGGGAGTCAGCTTTATGGAGCTGAGAATTTGGCTTGCTTGATTCTCCCACATGTGAAGGTTTTTCTCCAAGCTCTATTAAGGAGGAAATGTTAGTTTCTTTGAAGGCTCAAATGAGGACAGTTAGAAACTTACCCAGAAAATAATTCATTCTTGCAAGCATAAGAGGAAGAATTGGGTGCTTAAAGGTAAGGATCAGGTTTATATAGGCAGTAGGTGAAGGAAGCCATTCAAAATCCATTAAATCACAGTAATACACTGGACAGTGTAGCATTTGGACAAGGGAATGGATAATAGCTCTTGTATTATCTCACTTGCCTGTATTGTAATTATTGCTTGCAAACAGAAGCAAGATTCTTTGTGGTTGATGAAAACATGTCTTGCTGAAGCTATTGGCTCTTTGGAACTCAAATCCAGTAGGCTTATCAGAATCAGAGGTAGTCTTTAGTCCTCCAAGAGGGTCCTTGCATTTCTTATAAAGTCCATCCCACCCTTTGCTCTGATCCAGGGAGCATTTGAGCTCATCAGCCTTATTAATTGCTGTAAACAGTTGACAATTGGTCATAAATGGAGATTACTGTATGTGCTATTCAAAGGCAGATTTTTGCCACTAAATATGTGGGTTTTGGGGTGGGGTGTGGGGGTGGGGACTATTGGTATTACTGTTCCTTCATTTTCTCTCTTTAAGAAGTAGAAATTCTGACACAATTTTTTAAATAAGAGAAGGGCTAAAATATGAAGCAGAGATAAAATAAATTAATACAATTAGTTAGATAAAAGTTGAAAGCTCTTTAGAAGGTACTTGTCTTGACACCATTGTAGAGAACCAGAGAAGTAAACATTGAGAAACCATTTTATGAAAGCGGAAAGGAACAGAAGCATTCCTTAAGTTCTGAGAACAGAGACAATATTGAGAAGAAACTGATGATAGCCCTTCCCTGACTTATTGGGGTGTAAGAGAGAGAGGAGAAAAAACACAGTTAGACTAGCAAAATTCTATTACTATAGCCTACAAATAAAGCATACTTCTCATCTTCCTGTGGATTTGATTTTTGGGTTTGGTCTACCTTGTGGGGCTGACAACCATCATGCTTCACCACACTGATTACAAGTCAATATTTTCATCCATCAAAATGAACCACCCTTTTAAGTGATGAAGCTAAATCCTTCCTTTTGCATGAGCACTGCATTCCAGAACTGAGTTCCAGTTTCCCCAAGAAAAATTTTAAAAAATCCTCTTATGCCACAAAAGTCTACCATCATTTGCAAAAATGGCTATGTGTGGAATTTGATGAGGTTATAAGTTAGAATATGCAAACCCCAAGGACACTCATTAATCCATTAAAAAGGCAGCTCTGTTCTGAGTAGTCTTTCCAATAACTGATGTATTTTATGCTGATTAATATTGCATCAAAGTGGAGAATAAAAAAAAAACATATTAAATGTGAAGCTTGTATCACATAACATCACATGGCAGTGTGATAAAAGGTAGTAGACCATTTTATAGCCTAGAGAAAGTACAAAATAGGATCCCTTCATTATACATTTTCTTGCTGCAATAAAATCTACATATAATACTGTATAACATTTAATAAAAAGAGTAGAGAAAAGATACATGTTAGGCCATGGAAATGAATAATTAGAAAATATATTTTTAATAAAACATTGCCTTTACCACATATTATTTTTGTTGGAGCTGTTATCTGTCTGTGTGAGAGTGGTCCTAAGAGTAGGAATCTGACCTGAGCAATTGTAAGTGAAACAGATATTATAACTATAAGAAGAATGGAAATTTATTTACAAGTAATACATTATATCATGTAGATGTTCTCACACTTTTGACAGAGGACAGTTCAGTTTAAAGGAATCAACATTCTTGGACTTTTGCACATGGTAGATCATCCTACAGATCATATACGCACACAAACTTGGAACTGATTAAATTAATTTAAAAAAAAGCTTTTAATGTTATAAATCAAACAGGCTTCATGCTGTTATGAACAAATTAACCTTATTTAAGAAGTCAGATACAATCTCACAGAAATAGTTACCTCAAGGGCCATGAGGCTCCTGACTCTTTTTAATACAGTTTATGATTAATGAATATGCACAAAGAAAATTAAGAGCGTTATGCTGGCTGGTGTACCAGACAGTGAGATCTGATTGTAGGTTTCTTGATGGCTTCATCCCAGACAAATTTGTGTACCCGCATTTTTATCTTTTCAGATGTATTCCTTTCTGTAATTCCTTTTAAAATTTCTAATGGACAGGCTGATTTTTCCAGGCTCTATTTTTTTTTTTTTTTACTCCAAGGACCATCAGTGGAGCCAACTCTAAAACAGTGGTTTGGAAGAAAAGATAATACTCTCAAGGAGCAAAGAATCCTCTGAGCACATGTTCAGGTCAGGAATGTAATTTCATTATTACAGCTGAGCTCGCAAAACAGCTCACAGTCCGGCCACAAACAATAATCACTCCTATTTCTTTCCTATCACCTTGCCCCCAGCCTTTTTTCCCTATCTTAATTGAAAAAGAACATAAGTCTTTCAGTTACTGTTAAGCAACAGCAGACAGAAATCCTTGGTGACCTGGACTCCTATTAGTTGATCCTGACTTATCCTGTTTTAAACCTGCAATATCAAGGGTAGTCTCCAATGGCTGTCTACTGAAATTAACTGGTTAGGGAATTTGTTTGGGACCAAGGAGCACATTCAGAATCTGGAAAGGATGCTGCAGATACTTTCAAAACACGATTGTCATGCGGTAGTGGTTGTCTACACACAAATAACATTTATTTACTTATTTATTTATGAGACTGAGAAGCCACCTAATTTCAGAATGGTTTTGGGTAGCTTACATCATCATCATCATCATCATCATCATCATCATCGTCATCGTCATCGTCATCGTCATCGTCATCGTCATCAAAACAGCTTATATCCTGCGGTGATACCTTTAACACCATCAAACAACCTCATCTGCCTATCCCAGGTCCTTGGGAAGGACTCGATAGCTGGATAAAAATGCCAAATCCAGTCTAAATATCTGGCTGACTGTGCAATCAACAATAATAGAAAACAATAAAAAGAGAATCCTATTCACCTGGACAAACATATTCCCTGTCAAATTACACAGCACTGGCAGGGGCTCTCAAACACCCTGCCCCAAGGTATGGGAGAACAACCAAGTTTTTAAAGAATTCCAGAATGTCACAGCTGGGGAGTCACATGGTCCTCTGGGGAGAATATCATTCCGTAGGGCAGGTGACCAGACATAGAAGGCATACTTCCTGGCTCCCAATATATGGCATTGTTTAATTTAGGGAATCCAAAGTGCTCTGACTTTGCCTAATCTTAAGTGGTTCCCAAAATCACCTGACCTTATCCTATGAAGAACTTTATAGGTGATAGTGTGATGGAATGGAATTATGAAGGTCAAATTCAGGGAGAAAAACATTTTCTTTCATCTCCTGAGGCACGAGGGAAAGATAAGAGGATGAGACTGGCACCTTGCTGAGGAATTCACAATGTTGTCGCTGGCATTACTTGGGAGCTGGGGTTTCAGTCTGGGAAGATTGATGTCTTCATAATTCCATTCCATCACAGATAGCCAGCACCATGAATTATACCCAGAAGCTCATTGGCAACCAGTGGAGCTTGCAGAGCAGTGATATCACAGGTGTAACTGGCATACCAGATGGGTATTCATGCCCTAGTGACCTCATGGTTGGATTATTCCAATACACTCTACATGGGATTATCCTTGAAGACCACTCAGAAGTTACAGCTGGTCCAGTTTCCACTGGCATAGGAAGGGTTGAACATGCTTCTATACACTCTAGATGTGGTGTAATCTAACACCTACTCAGCATAGTTGGTGTTGTAGTCATGAAACACTAAATTTGCTACCATTTCAAAAGTACCTTCTATAAGTCGCCTAAAAATGTCTAGCTATTCTGGACTCCTTTCACTCCACATACATTGTAGCTCTGCAACAGAATTGAATTGTGAATCATATTAATGCAATACCAATATCTCCCTCCCTCCCTCCCTCCCTCCCTCCCTCCCTCCCTTCCATCTAGCAGTTTACAAACCTATATATTTTCCAAATTTGGAAGCATCTACGTATGCCCAACGTCACCAAAATAGTTATTTAATACTCACCATGCAAATTGTGTCAGTTAAATAGAATTCCTGTTAAACAGCTTTGTAGACATTTTTGTGTCAGCAGCAGTCATGTGTACATCCGATTAAATTACATCTTCAAAAAGCCAACATGGGAAATCTTGCCATTTCAATCGATACACATTGTAAAGCCAGCAGTATCATTCTGCTGGGGGGTAATGCAATGACAATTCTGTGGTTCCTGGTTTGGCTGCTGGCAGAACACAGCTACGTAAACAAAAAAATAAATAAATAGAAACAGATGCCCAAGTAATCAGTTATGTCACTTTATTGATGCATTCCTGATTATCCTTTAATGATGCAAAATGTCTGAAGAAAGAATTCTCCCTAATGAATGTTTCTTCAGGAGCTAGGTTTGTCTGGCTTTGACTCCTGCCTTCCTCATGCAGTTTAATAATAGTTACTCACATAGAACCATTTGTAATAGAATAATTTCACTTTCTGAAAGGGATGGTAACCTGGACGACTCAAGTTATAAGTCCCTAAAGGAAACTAGGAACCTATAGTGACCAAATTATTTGTTCTAATAAAGAGCCTTTGGGATGGTATTTTGGTTTAATTATTGAGAAAAGGAAGGGAAGGAGAAAAAAAGGTTTAACTTTTAGCTCTTCCAACACTGAGGTCTCTCAATCAAATATGAGGTCTCTATGCCTATAATTTACATAAGAAAAAAATGTAGGCTTTTTTTCCCATTAGGGAAAAAAAAAAAAAAAAAGGATTAGGACCTGAGGTTGTTGATGGAAAGCAAAGTTCTTGAACTCTTGCACGACCAAACCCACCACATGAGGTTGCTACTGTGAGGAAAATAGGAGGAAAGAGCATTATATATGCCTTCTTGATCTGCACAAGATAAAGGCAGAATATAAATCTAGTAAACAAGCAAACAAATAAATACATTAGGCTTAGATTTTGATGCCAGCCTGCTGCACTTGAACTTGAACATATGTGAACAGAATGCCTTTGTGTTTATTGTGCCTTTGCCAAATGTTTCAGTGAAATTGTACAACCATAATGGAGATCGTCACATAATAGGGAAAATGCACCTAACAATGCACTAAACAATATACAAGAGGAAATTGCTTACTCCTGTTTCAAGGATTACATTGGCTTTAGTATAATGGACCCTTAACGGAGGACATCTTTTTGCTGGCTGATATGAAAGTCTAAAAATAGTCAGTCTGCTAACAGAGAAGGCCAACAAACTTTTTCCAGATCATTTCCAAAGCATACACAGCCTTAATATAAATATTAGGAGTAAGCCTACAAATATGTATAGAAAGACAAATGGAACATTAGAGAGCCTGAGTAATGTAGTGGTTAAGCTGTTGGACCAGGGCTGTGGAAATCTAGGTTCTATTCCATCCTCAGCCACAAAAGTTTACTGAATGATTTTGGACCAGGCACTCTTTTTCATCCCAATCTACCTACCAGCAAAAGAGTTGTTGTTATGGGGAAAAGTAGGAGGAGAGAGTGTTATAAACTCTCTTGAGTTCCTGAATGAAAGGAGGGATAGAATCCAATAAAACAAATTTGACCATTATGAACATTAACAAACTACGAACTGACGTGAAAACAATATATATATATATTAAAAAAAAGTTAGAGGAACAATAAACTGAATACCTTTCAGGTACCTCATCATTGTGCTAAAGTTCCAGTACAGATCAAATTCCCCATGTATACTTCTGGGTATGAAAAAAACAATTCCATGGAGCTGCATGTCACATATTAAATTTCATATGTAATTTTGATCTCTTTTACTCTGACAAGATACATACTTTGTGTTGCACACAAAGAAGCATATTTAAGGAAATCTCTCTCTCTCTCTCTCTCTCTCTCTCTCTGAATAAGCAGATGTCACTGTCAACAGGCAATGACAATAGGTGGATCAATCGTATCCACCTAAAAAAAATAAATAAATGTATGAGAGCTGGATTGTACCATTTGTCAGAGGTAGACTTATGTTTTGTAAGCAGGGAGTTGCTAGGAGTCAGGCTGCATATACATTTAATCAATTATTCTCTAATTGATCTAATATCTAACTATATATAAGATCCTGTTACAAGCTATTGGAGTGGAATCAACATCTCCACATAATTTCTCCAAAAGAAATATGGGAATCAGACTTAAGGCATAATATCTCTGCTGCACGAAGCGCTACACTTTGGAAAAACTCCATATTACAATCAATATCAGCAAAGATCAAGGAAAATTACTTTTAAATAATTCATAGCTGGTATTATATCCTTACACAAATAACTAAAATTACTGGGAAATGTCCATATACATGTTGAAAGTGTGGTGAAGCAAAGGGCACCTAAACCCATGTATGATGGTCCTATAAGATTGCACAAAAGTTCTGGTCAGAAGTGATTAGAGAGATTAATAGTATGAATATAAGAAAATTTAGTTGAAGTCCCAAGGTATGTTTACTATTATTATTTAGTAAAACAAGTCAAAGAACTAAAAATAAGATAATTGTTCGATTCATGATGGTGGTAGCAAGGCTGGCCATAGCACAATATTGGGAAAATCCACAAACTACATCACAAGATCTCTGGTATGAAGAAAACTATTGAAAATTATAATGGAAAAGTTGACATACAAAAGATATTCCAGAAAAGTTACTTTTGAATCAATCTGGGAAAATGTAATCCATATTGCAAAGCATAATACTCCAAATTTCTCCTTTTATTTACCTCAGTACATACAAAAGTTCCTACTGAAATCTTGACTTATTTTTAGGACTTTTTAATATGTTATATTATTGTTTGGCTAACTTATTAATTCTTTGTATTTTATTTGTCAGATCAATAAAAAAATCCATAGAAGAGCAAAATCACAGAATAGGAAAGATCTTGGCTGTTAAATCTGATTCTCATATTGATAAAAAGGCTAGCAACTATTTCCAAAACAATCTACAAGTTCTGGCTAGCCCACCTTCTCAAAAGAGATAGGCCTTCTTCCCCTTACATCAAAAGAGTACAAGAAGAAGTCTTGCTTTCTCACTCTACAGGTTTCCTATTTGGAAAGTAAAATTCTCATTGGAATTCTTGTGTTGTTATTTTAAGCTTTTTTTCCAGATAACTTTCAATGTTCTGAAGTCAGACTTGTTCCTTAGTCTGGTCATTTCCAGTCCAGTCCTCCAGAAGTCTGATACTAATTTTATCAGAACAGTGGCCTATTTTAATTGAATTTAGCTCATCAGAAGAAACTATATTAGCTAAATTACCCTTTCCAAATTAGGTATCTTGCACTGAAGGCTTTGGCCATACAGGTTGAAGAATTCTGGGGATTAAAATCCACTTATCTGGAGGGCATCCAGATTATGGAAGGCTGAACTAAAATGTACCAATTACCTCTTTCTCAGTATAAGAAATTCCTTCAGAGAAACAGCCAAAAACAAGCAATCATTACTTAACATTGTAGACCTCCTGTCCAAAGGAAATTAAAAATAACTATTGTAATGATTCTTTCACTAAGCTGTATTTATTTATTTATTTATTTATTCAGCTTGTATGCCACCCATCTCCCCCAACAGGTGACTCTGGATGGCTCACAATAAAAAGAAAAAACACAGTTCTCTCCAAAGATGGCTAAAATCTATAAATAGTTAAAAAACATATTAAAAATGCCCTAAAAAGCCTCCTCTGATTTTGGCCCTAAAAAAATCCTGTAAGATGCTGGGGGGAGACAACCCATCATCCCACCAGCCATCTCCACAGGTTCGGGCCCCCCTCTGGCCCCCAGGCCTTCTGGCAGAGCCAGGATTTGATACCTTTCCTGAAGGCCATGAGGGAAGGGGCACACCGGACCTCAGAAGGCAGAATGTTCCATAGGGCGGGCGCTGCAGCAGAAAAGGCTCTCTGCCTAGACCCCACCAATTGAAATTCCCTGACTGGTGGGGTCTGCAACCTGCCCCTTCTGCTGGACCGAGTGGGATGGGCTGAAGTGACCAGGGCAAGGCAGTTCCTCAGATAAGACATAAAGGTATCACCTTTATGTCTTAACTATTTTGCAGATAACAAGAATTCTCCTGGAAGAATGAGTCAGAGAAAGCCTGTCAAAGAAGTCGAGCAGAAAGTAGCTATTTAACCTAATATATATATTTTAAGAATTCACACTTTCATTCCAGTTAGACACAGTTCATTTAGCCATACTCACAGTTAAATAAAATAATGACCCCTAAAATATAACAACATTGAAATGGGGGGAAATAAATAATCTAAGTTAACTATTTTGTGTGACTTCGCATATATTCAATATACTGATATATTCAAATTAAAACTTACGTTAAAAAAGTTCTAAGGAAAACATTTAACCTAAATGTCAAGTTTGCCACCTTAGAAATTCATTCCTAAACATTCATCCTTAGATGATGCCAAAATACAAAAACTATTTTGATGTCATAACATAATCTCCATTCTTCCATATTTGAATCATGATGTTACATGCAAGATTAAAGAATAAAGAAAGAATAAAGAAAAGAGATTACATTGTGATGTCATGACTTATGCTTCATCATGCCTATGGTGTGAGAAGTTTGCATTACTGTCTCAAGAAACAATTCAGCAATTGATTGGAGAAATTTCTGAAAAGTTTTGAATATATTTGTAAGAAATTTCATTCTCATAGCTGTGGGTTGAGGCCGATCTCTTATTGTATAGCAACGGCCCTCTGAAGCTCTCTTAGCTTTGTGATAAATGAGGTTCTTTATTCCTTTTCTTTAATAGTATTATATTGTATTTTCTATTTTGTTTGGTGTTATTGTATGCTGCCGTAAGTCAGTTTGGAGTTGAACAGTGCCTAAATTGATTAAATTGAAAATAAACTGAATGTAGAAAAGAAAGAAAAAAGTCTCCAATGAATCATTGAGTCTAGTGTTCATGTGCTTAATCAGAAGGATGAAAACGCACCTAAAGATTTCTGTACACATAGAGCTTACAGGTTTAATAATGAAGTTATATACAGGATTTGGAGGTAGGAAAAGAGTTTCTGGAAAGGTCTCCTCATAGCTAGGGATCAATGTCCCCACTTCCTTTTCTACAATCAATTGTACCTTTTGTTAAGAGTATTGTTAGTCTGTTATTCTTTTAATGTTTGTCTGCCAGTAGTCAGCTTGGTTTTAATATTATCATATATTCATGGACTGTTTATTCCTATTAAAAAAACCTAATATATAAATGATAACACACTTTATACTTCTTCATTTATAGAAAAATATCCTATGCTATAGGTCATAGGTCCAATCTGAAGAAATGACTAATAAAATAAAACCAAAGTTTTCATTGGACAAACTGAATTACTGAAATTATCAATTCTAAGAATGGAAATGCGAAATTCTCCTTTCAATGGATAAGACTTACAGGAAACAATTGAAGGGTCATTATAAAACCTAAAGACTGGGATTAAAAAAAAAAAAAAATCAGGCCAAGACAACCAAAAGTCTATCAGAAGACAAAATCATCTGTGGTAGGGGATGATGCATGTATGTGGGGGAACCAGGTGGCCAGCTGAGGACAGCAGTGTTGAAGTATGATGTCTCAAGTTCTGTTCCTTTGTTCATATGTCATGACATCACAAACACCTATGAAAAGGACAGAACATTTATCATGACAATGCAACACTGGTCTCCTCTGTTTTGACAAAAGCCACCAGTTCTGTGGATGACTCTGGTAGAAGGTGACCAACTGATACACGGTTGAGAATGCCAAAAGAGAGAAAAACAAGATTGAGACCATCTAGGAAGTTTTAGAGAAAGTATGTTGGACAAAAAAAAAAATGAATAGCAAGACTTAAAAAAGAAATAAGAAAGGTCTATGTAGGATGTAACATAAGAAAAAGATATGCAAACACATATTAATATTACATTAGAAGCGAGAGGACATACGAATAGTGAAGAAATAAAGATTAAACATGTAGGTGATTTATTTACATGCAGTTTCCTAACGTGGGATTATCTTTTTATAAATAGTCTGGAAACAAAGCCTGCAGCAAAGTTAATGTCAAAAAAGACTTTTCACATGAGTTAACAATGGCAAAAGGAAGTTTGAGAGAGCAAACATTGTATGTACAGACTTGATGGGACAAGAATACTTTGTTATTTTGAGTCTTTAATGTTATTTCATAATGATCAAAAGGAAGAAATAACATTAAAGACTCAAAATAACAAAGTATTCTTGTCCCATCAAGTCTGTACATACAATGTTTTCTTTTACTTTTTCTCACAAATCCCTGCAACATTTTATTTTTATCAAATTAATTTTATACATGGAAGTTGATAGGTCTATCCCTATTGACTTAAATTATTATTATCCAGCCAAAGTGAGGATGAGTCTGGAACTAACCAGTATTTACTTCCACCTGATTTTTGTAGATTAGGGATACTGAGTTTGGGCTGTAAAAACCATTAGATGGCAACAATTGTGTTTTTGCAGCCCAGATCCGGTAGCCTTAATGTAGTATTTGTTTGTTTGTTTGTTTAGCAAATTAATATAGCTGCCTATGTCACAAAAAGTGGCTCTGGGTGGCTTACAAGCAAAATAACAATTGAAATCATATCACAATATAAAAGGCATCAGACATAAATAACAACAAAAATAAAAACATAAAGGAATAAAACTTAAAAGAACCCCAAGATAGCAGGGGGAAACCATCATTTAGCCTCATCCAACCACTTTGCAGGCTTACCATGGGATCCCCAGGATTGATGGAAGAACCACATTGTGAAGACTTTTCAGAAGGCTAACAGAGATGGGGCTAACCTCTTCTCAGGGGAAATGATGTTCCAGAAGGCAGGGGCTACAGCAGAAAAGGCCGTCTCCTGGGTCCCACCAGATGGAACTGCTTAGCAAATGGGACCTGGAGCATACATATTTTGCTGGACCTGATGGGATGGGCAGATGTAACCAGGAAGAGACTGTCCCTCAGATAACCTGGCCCCATGCCATGTAGGGCTTTAAAGGTCAAAAACAACATCTTGAATTGCACCCGGAAGCAAACTGGCACTCCATGCAGCTCGTGGAACAGAGGTGTAATGTGTACCATCCTAGAGGCACAGATAAATGTCTATGTAGCCACATTCTGCACCAGCTGAAGCTTCCAGGTGCTCTTCAAGGACAGCCCCATGTAGAGCGCATTACAGTATTCCATTCTGGAGGTGACCAGGACATGAGTGACTGTGAATAAAGCATCATAGTCCAGGAAGGGGCACACAACATGAAGCTATGCAAAGGCCCTCCTAGCCACAACTGCTACCAGCTCTTCGAGCAGGAGTTGAGAATCTAGGAGGACCGCCCAAGTTGTGCACTGAGCCTGTCTGGGGTAGTGCAACCCCATCCAGTACCAAAGATGGTAAGTTTCCAGATCCAGAAGGCCCAAAAACCCAAAGCCACTCTGTCTTGCCAGGGTTCAGCTGAAGCCTGTTGTTCCCCATTCAGACCCCCACAGCCTCCAGGCACTAGGACAAGACTTCAGTGGCATTACTTAATTTGTCAGGGTGCAAATATATAACTGGGTATTATCAGCATACTGATGATGCCCTACCCCATGTTGGTGGATGATCTCACCCAGCAGCTCCAGTTCTGGCAATAGGGGATAGTTCCTATTGACACAAATACAGGATCAGGTAACACAAAGACTAATTACTTATCCACTGAAACTAGATGCAGAGCACTTCAGGACCAACAGAATGAAATATATTTTCAGAGCATATAGTTAAACTCTGGAAATTTGCTACTGGTAATTATGGTCATGGCAGCCAGAGTCTTAAAAAGGGACTAGACAAGATCATGAAAGATCAGACTATCACTGGCTATTCTTATTTATGATAATTGTTGCTCTCTCCTGAATCATAGGCAGGATGATTTAAATCATGGTTGCTAGAAAGTGGTAATGTCCTTCAGTGCTAGATCTGCAACTAAGTGGTATTTGTGCTGAAATCTATCCAAACATCTATAGGGAAAAAAAAAAAGATATAGAACAAGCCTGTCATTATTTCAGGAACAGATCTGAGAAAAATACCATTGAATAGATTAATTTGGAACTCTACTGGTGGAATTGAAGCTTGGTTACAGGGAGTCAATATGCTTTTGGCAGAATCTTGCTCATTTTTTCTCCCATACAGGTTGTTGAAAGGCTATCTGAATCATTTCTGTTTGCTTGACAGCAAATTAATTAAAATCAGAACTAAAATTAACCCAGCCTGCCATATTGCAGTACTGTAATTTCCAAAATAAAGTAAACACTCAAGGCCGAATGTGCTAATACTAAGAACTATTTATGCTGAAGCCAGAAGGTGCTAGCTAACGCCTTGGAAGAAGTCCATTGGACTCATTACAGTATACTTAGCATTTTCTGCAGTTTCAGTGGAACGAGGGATTTACTATTAGTTCTTTTCTTTTGCTCTTTCATTGTTGACCAGCTAAACATCTTTCACATCTCCCATAACCACTTGGAACTGTTCCTGCAGGCAGTTTGGAGAAACATCCCTTGGGGGCTGCAAAACTCCTTGGGAAGTCTGCCATGCTGCAAAGCAAAATGTTAGCTTCTAGCATCCTCTTTAGTCAGCAGAATCTTTTTGGAGCCCATCTAAGTTTCCAAGGCATTCTTAGAAAATAAAAACAGTTGGGTGCAGGCCAGTACTTCATTTTTGAAGTGTAGTTCCCCATGAAAGAAAAGGGATTGTGACCACATGGGGATAGGCTACAGGGGATGGTGGTAGGGGATGGTGGTACTCAGTCTGACTTTGAGTAGATAGTATTCTGTGTCTGCCATGGCCAACATTGCAACTATTTTGTAAATAGGCTCGTAATTATTTCCAGTGACATCATCAGAAACACAACTGGGGCAGAATTTCTTCTTAATACCGTCTCCTAAAAAATGCTGTTGAAAAGTTGTTGAAAACAATAGAAAGTGAAGAGGAAGAAAAAGAAAATTAACAACCAAAACAACAACAATAACAACAACCTTAAAGAAGTGACTTCCAATCTTCTTGACAGCAGTTATAGACATACTTGAAATTGTTCCCCCCTTCTAAATTATATAACATGGTTCCCTTCTCCCCCTATCCAGCCCTTATTAATTGGTAAATCCAGAAATCACCAGTTCATTTTTATCCATTTTCAGCAAAAAGTCCATAAAGGGTTTCCAGACTTTTATAAAAGTAGCTGTTGTTCCCAACTGGGGCAAAATTCCTCCTCCTAAAAAATGTCCAATCGCTCTGAAGAAGAACTGGTTGCTGCTGCTGTTTCCACAGTTCCTACTGTGGAACAGCTGTTGGTAACAGAGGAAGCAAAATGTCTCTAAGCATTGGAACAACAGAGGAAAGGGGACTGCATCTCTTGCTTATTCATTCTTTGTGTAGCTTTTACAATGTTGCTGGGCCTTGGACAACCTAAACCTGAGAAGAAGTGCAAGCTATCAGGAAAGGAAGAAGGCTGCAGAACAGGTATCTCCCTGTTAATACAAATGGAGATAAAAATAATGGATCCAGATGACATCAACAGGAAGATGCCAGGATCTAAAGGATTAGTTTAGGGCATCTGGAAGAAATATAGGTAGCTCATTTTGAATGAGTTGTCCATCCTCAGCTCTATTTTGTTTTGTTTTGTTTCTAAATCATCCATCAAAAATTGTAGATTTTTATTAATTCAGATGCAAGATTGGCTGTGAGAATTAAAAATGTTTTAAGTGCTGCTCTAATGTTGAATTTCTTACCCATGAAGGGAAAGCAGACTAAAGTAGTTTCTTTGAGCCAACGCATTCTTATTTTAATTCAACAAGTATTTTCAATTTTCCCTCACCCTTCTTATAGCACTGAATGCTATCTCTTTTATATTCATTGCATGTAATCTTAAAGTCAACAGACTTGCTGTATGTTGGCACTTCATCATTTCTCTCTACCCAGAAATAAGATTATTGCCACATTACTATCAGTAAAGCATGTATGTGTAATCACAATGACTTGGCAAGCACATCCAGAGGATCATGTGTTCCAACATCTCCTGCAAATACGTTCAGAGAATGACGCCGGTTTCTGGTTTGAGAGTAAAATTTCTTTCCCCTTCCTAGAAGAGCAGAGTGAGAGAGAAGGAGAAGGTGACATGCATTAGAAATAAGATTGGCATTCCTCCAAAATTATAAATTTAGATTAATCTGTGACACGACAACAAAATCAGGCTATGCTTATTGGTTGTTTCAATATTCTTACTAGTGGACTACTTCAATGCATAATACACAGGGTTACCCCTTTGGACAGTTTGAAAGCTACTGTTTTTTGTCAAATGTAGCTGCTCAAATTCCAGCGGGGACAGTACATTCAGTCTTGGTCCTGCAAATGCCCAGATGTATCTCCAATGCACAATTACGCTTGGAAACAGGAACGATAAAGGTCGAGTTGAAAGTGTGCCTAGCTTCACTGAATTTTTGGCTAAAAATAAAGTACTACCCACAGGGCCTAGCTTCACTTATCCTTCAGGATAAATTTCAATCCTTGTGGAAGAAGGACATCGAGCTCAACCTCTCGATGGCTGGGATTCTAGCGATGGAATATGAGCAGGCAAGAATGGCCATAAAGCAAAGGACAGAGGATATAGAACAACAAGCAGGTTTAGGGAAGGTTCCATCCTTTTTATCTCCACCATGTAGCAAGTTTACTGTCATTGCTGCCAGATATCTAGCACAGCTTGAGCTCTCCAGTCATCGGAAAGCATTCTCCTTAGCTCGTTGCCATGCTCTTCCTTCAGCAATGCTGGACGGCAAATATAAAAAAATTCCATTAGCTGCAAGACTTTGTCCTTGTGATCCCAAGGAAGTAGAAGACATGGGCCATGTTCTCCTCCGCTGTATCTTTTACCAAGTCCCACAGAGTAAATTGCTCTCTCCCTTGATCAGCAAGCAGCCTGGCTGTCAAGAATCAGATTACCTTCAAATGCTTCTTATGGATGATCGGCCTTACATTACAGCACAGGTAGCCAGGTTCTGCGCGGCGGCAATAAAGATCCGTCAACATCGGATAGGAAGCTAGCTGAAAGGTTCTGCAGTAATGGATTATAGTCAACTAATATTTTAGTTTGCATTAACAGGTACCTTCAGAATCTGTTCCAAAAGTGTGACAAATTTTACTAGAATTTGTAATATTTTATTATTGTTATCTGATAACTATTAGCTTAAACAAGGTCCATTGGTAGATTTTTATTTGTGTTGGTCAAAGACCGTATTAAACTTTACTATTAGATCTGCTAGTCCTTAATAGGGCAAGCTCCTGCTATATAGATATATTTTATATAAGTCCAGACATTATTGTACTCCATATAATTTTAGATATTATGATTACATTTTAGATGTCATCAAACTTTTGTAATTTTAGATGTTATTATATTTTAGGTAAATTGTAGGTATTATTTTACTTAGATCTTAGACACAGACTGTTTCGTCTGAATTCTACCTATGATTTTGTGCCAAGTTGTCTTATATATGTATCCTAAATATGTATTAAATGTTATCTAAAGATTTCTTAGTTTTATAAGTGAACATAGGTCACTCATGAACAAACTTCTTGTACTGGTCTAAGACTGTAATAAACTGTGAACTGAACTGAACTGAACAGATTAATCTGTGACACGACAACAAAATCTGGCTATGCTTACTGGTTTCGATATTCTTACTAGTGGACTACTTCAATGCATAATATGCAAGTTTACCCCTTTAGACAGTTTGAAAGCTACTGTTTTTTGCCAAATGTAGCTGCTCAAATTCCAACGGGGACAGCACATTCAGAGCACCACTCCATATTTATTGGTTCACTGGATGTCTATCCAATGTTTTGGCCCCAGATAATTTGGCATCCAGGTATCTGAAGAAGTGCCATAGAAATCAAGTCCAGTGAAGGCTGAAGAATTGTTGCATTAGATATGCATAGCCTGGAAAAGATAATAGTAGGAGAAAGTGGTAAAGTGAAGTTTCCCTGAGTCAAGGTCAACTCATGTTGTTTACTTGGGATTAATTCAGATGTGGTTTGCTATTGATTTCTTCCAGTTTGTTGTTTACTTCCCAATCTAGTTTATAGCACTGGGACTCCTTTGTGGTTTCTCATTCAAGTACTAATCAGATTAGAGCCTAATTAGCTTTTTGAGATTAGCTAAAGTTGACTAGATACTGCTGTCTGCTGTGACAGAGTCCATAGCGGTCTCCAAGTATCTGAAAGTGTAATCCAGAAGACGATGGTCTTGAAGAAAGTTTTTAGGAAACCACTGAAGTGTGCATATGCTTTTCTTCTATTTTTGCAAAGGAAATGCATCCAGCCAAAGGGAAGATGAAATCTGTACCTTATATCTTTTCCAATAAAAATATGCTCACATTAATTGGTTGTCCACATTATTTGCACAAAAAGCCAACTTCAATACAGTCTGAATGGATTTATGATCAAGTAATATGTCATTAAAGATCAGTTTATATCCTCACTCAGTCATTCAGCTTTAGGAAGAGAAGCATTAAGGAGAAGAGGCCTTAGAAACCAGTTTACCAAAATAAGCATACACTTTCATAAGCATTTCCTCCACTAGGAACTTTATAGTAGTGTTTTTGGCTAACTATATTTCTACCTATACATAAATACACCTAGTTCCAAATCTGAATTCAGTCTGCCAGAAAACCTTGGCTTTCTTTTGGAAAGAGATGAGCTGATTCCTCTAACTCAATGGTGTTGCTTAGCAATTAGTAATATGATAAGTTGGCAATTTTCCAACCAAAATATTTACTGCTAGAAGTTGATATGGTATTGTTAATTTGTCCATAGTTGTTTTCCAATTTTGCATATGTGCATAAACCTTATAGCGCCATAAAACTATCACTGAACGGTTTCAAACTATATGGGCCATTTATTAGTCAGAAAAACCTACTTGTTTTCCCATTAGATATTAGAAATAATTAGAAAATAACGAGTAATTCTTTGATTCATAATGAGTCATCAAGTAACAATTTCTCTGTCACAAATGCCATTATGTATAAGATATATATAATTAGAGGAAACTGAAGAGATGAAGCCTTATTTTCCCTGTAATTTCATAAGTGAGAGCAATCATTCACTTGACATATTATTCTTACTGCAGTTCAGTTATTTGGACTAAGGATGTCTATATTCAGACAGCTACCCGGAGCATATGCAGTGTGTACCAGCAGTATCAAAAAGCTTTGGCTTAATGTTTATCCACTAACTAGGATATTAAATAGGATCAGGCCATGTTTTGAGACCCTAGTTTCCAAACCAACTTTAACCTGTTTTGAACCAGAGCAGTATAAAAATGACTTCACAAAATTCTCCATGTTATCTGGGGGTGGGTGGACAACAAAAATATATGGGAGATTTTACACAGTTCTCTTTACAGTGAGATGAAGTCTTATATTTTGAGATAGAGGGAAAAGAAATTTATCTCTTTAAAAAATCAGCTCAGGTGATACTGATTTGAAACTCCCTATAGCAATGAATTAAACAAAATGAAACAAAATTAGAAGGTGTAGGGGAAGCGTTTTAGGTCTATCAACAACAGTAGAATTATATTTAAACATATCTGGATACAGATTAAATTGTCTACGTTATTCAGTGATGGAAAAACTGAGGAGGTTATTTTGTTGAATAGTCCCCAGAGTATTCAAGGGGGTGTGTGTGTCATATTGTCAATCACTTCCAAAATGGGTTAAAAATAATTAACCAGGATCACTTATCCTAGTTTATTGTGGGAAAAAGCAAGGCAAGGGGCAACTGAGGAAGACTTAGGAATTATGTTTGAAAAGAGCCTTTGACCCAGGTATCTAACAAAAACCATCCTAAAGAGGAGGGAGGTTTGGTAAATTCTTTTTCAATGGAAGAAGACTCCAGTGATTGCCCTGACTTTGTTGTTTCAGTCTCTCTTCACACTTTTCACCCTTGTTTCGTCAGTATGCTTTGAATAACTTACAGCTCTACTGCTGCTGGGGGGGAGAAAAGAAACCCATAACATAAAAGACAAACCTAAGGCCTCTTAGGAGAAATTTAGTGTTATATAATAAAGATAGGGAACAAAGCCTATGAATTTCATTTTCTGTCATAAAGGAAAGGGATGTGGATTTAGGCTACGTCTCAGAGAAAGGATCTAGGATGAAACTTGTCACTTCTTCTGGTGATCCCATCAATGGAATCATGAAACAAAATATTAACTTCTATCACGATCAGCTTTTATCAGGAATCACGGTAAAGTTATTTTAATTTTATCCTGTTCTTTTTTTTTTTTTAAGTGAGAAACATAATGGATATATTAACTGCCCTCTATTGTACGGCTACTAGACCTGGGCTGCAAGAATCTGGAGCAGCAAAGAAATAGAGTTTCCACCACATCTCTGTTGCTTTCTACTGGTTATCTGGATTTTTGCAACCCGGATCTGCTAGCCCTGCTTTACTGACCAGCAAAAGTCTTCATGAAATTTTACTTTTTGGGAAAGAAGCAAAGCATGCTACATCATAGTAGCTGTGTGATCATTCAAAGTAAACAAGAAACCAACAAAAATAGCAGAAAAGCCTTAGAGTACGCACACTACAGAGAACAGATTTTAATTGTCGCTCCATGAAGGGAGGTATAAATTGCCTTAAAGAGCTAATAGTGATAGAGCAGTAGGGAAGGAAGAAGGAGAAAAAAAACCTTCATAATACATCAGCAAGCCTTCATTGCAACAAGAAACTCTCTTAATCATATTATCTCAGTATCACAGGATATGATATTAACATTTTTGCTCCCTGATATAATACAATTACATAAGCACTTTTCATATCATATTAGAAAAGATGAAACATTAACATAATAAGAAAGATGGAGGTTTTATTTAGAGTTTTCTGCTTACTTTTAGAAATTACATGAGATCTTAAACTTGCAAAGAGCTTAAGATCCCATGTAATGAAAATGAAAAATTAGGATTGGAAAAGTATTGGAGATTTTATTTATTTATTTGTTTGTCTGTTTGTTTGTTTGTCAAATTTATATGGCCACCCATCTCACAAAAAGTGACTCTGGGCAGTGTGCAACAGTCCAATAAAACAATAAATATATAAACAATCATACATAAATCCATTATATAGTAATTACTAAAAACATTAAAAACTATAAAAACAGAACTAAAACAGAAAAGGAAAATAATAGGCAAAAGGATGTTAATAATAGAGCCACCTCACTAATTCGCCTGTTCCCTGGGGTGCCCAGGTCTGCTGACATAACCAGATCTTGAGGGACCTCTGAAAACTCAGGAGTGATGACGCTGATCTCATCTCTGGGGGGAGAAGAAACAATAGGTGGCCTCATAATATAGTGTGTTTCTACAGTAGTAAACATGTGATAGACAAGACTTCTGATTCTTCTGAGGCATTTCTAGAACATCTCCTGCAATCCTCATGCCCTCCTCATTCCTTGCAGAGCCTGTATGGTATGCTACTAAGCTTTACTCTATTCCAGTGCAAGGGCCTCTTTGCTCTGGTTTTATTTGCAAGGAGTAGAATGGAAACATCTACTGTGGCTTCTTCTTCTGAGCAGCTTAACCTGATGAGGTGTGTGCCAAAGTTAAAGATCTCTCAGAATGAACAAAGGCTTATTGAATGAACAAAATAATATTTTTATTATGCATGTTAAATTTAAGCAACTAATTGAGAGTTGCAGACAATGGAGAAAGTGAAAAAGAAACTTTCATGACTCCTGCAGGCTATAATTGAACAGCTAAGGTGGGCAGAAATATGCACACACACATACACAATACCGATACAACAAAAAAGGTCAAAGAGTTAAAAGATACAGTTCAGATCAACACATAAAATAAATGAAAGAAAAGGATCCTAATCCATAACTAGCTCCACATTTCCCTAGATGCCTATTTTCTTCTCTGAGCTGAAGCCTTTTTCTTGCTCGATGGGTACAGACTGAGAAGACACATGTTCTTCTCTTGGGATGGAAGTCAGAACAACAGAAACAAAATGGAGTGTCTCCATCCTCCATTTAAACTCTACCTGTTGGAATTTTACTACTTCTGATTGGTTATTCAGTTTGATTTTCTCAGATACTATCTCCTACATAGATTGACAGGTCAGATTTAATTTTTCTCTTAACTGTTTTATTTTGAACCATTGGGGATGGATTTCTATATCTTTAATAGAGCTTCATATTGGCTCAATGGGTTGTGCAAATCCAGCCACTATACATCAGGGTTTCTGGCTGAAAGTGATCTGTAAATTTGGTAAATTCCATTTTATCAAATACAGAGAAGTTTCTTTTAATAGGAAGTTCCATTCTGGAGACAGAACATAGACTAATTTAGTGCAATATTGTCAATTCAGTGTGGTATTCACTCTTTTTGAACTCAGGATCAAAGCTTTCTAACAGTATTAACTCCTAAAACAACAACAACAACAACAACCTGCAGATATTAGGAACTGTATCTGAAGCATTATAATATAAAGCAGGTATTATTTCATCATAGCATAAATGAAAGAATATTGGATTGGAATGAAAACCTACCCTGAACTTCATACGATTGATCTCCATGAATTATTCTAGAGCAGCTCATAAAGATTCTAGAGCCGATTATCAGATGTTCTGAAAGCACCTTAAAAAGAGTGTGGCAATTATCAAAGGTCACTGTAGATTTGTCAAGAATAAATCTTGCCACACTAATTTTATTTTATTTTTTAATTGGGTAATTTCCCTAATAGATTATAGGAATGCTGTAGACAAAATATACCTTAACTTCAGTAATGAATGACCTATCATAATATGCTGCTAGATAGCACGGGCTAGATAGCATGACAATTAAATGAATACATAACTTTCTTAAAAATTGTATTCAGAGAGGGCTTAACAATGCTCATAAAACTGAAGAGATTAAAAGAGGTGCACAAAGATCTAACCTGGATCCTTATTCTACTATATCTTTATTACTAAATTGGGTGAAGGGGTAAAGTAACCTATACAAAATGTACATGTGATACAAAATTGGGTGGGATAGCTAATAACCAGAAAACCAAAATAAAATTAAAAATGAGATCAAGAGGTTGGATAAATGGCCTGAACATGGCAACAGAGAAGTATTGGAGAAGCAGAAAAGAGTGTAAGTTTATGCCTATGCCATAAGGAAAGCTGGCAGATTGTATGCCTTGATTTCTCCAGTTTTATTTATTTTATTTTTTTTAAATCCTATTCTGTGCTCTTGCTTTGCTTTGTATGTCTAGCCTGGTTCAGTTTCTATTTGATGTGCTTCTCTAATAAGCTAATGATTACTTTTTCTGTTCTTTTCAATAAGGTGGATGTTTTATCTAATCATAGCAGGGATTTGATTTTTAGCATATCGGGGACAATGTTAGACATCAGTGTGTTTTGTAAGGCAGAAAATATCAGCTTCGCCGTGCGAGACAGGCTGAATTCAGCAGGCAGATTCTTCATATTAAAAAAGCAAAGCAAAAGACACCATTTGATAATTTTAGAAGACCACCAGTTTCAAACTGAATTCAGCACTGGATAAAAGGATTATTGTATAGCACTGGAAGGAATAATCTCCACTTCATTTGCAGTAATTAATTGTTTATATGCTTGTCAACATTTGAGCTAGTCCCTCTCTCTTTCTCGACAAAAAGGAAAATAAAGCTTTTGGGCAATATGGTCAATGTGTTTGGAATACTTTTTGCTTATAATACACAGAATATATTTGGTAGAATATATTCTATGTTTCAGGCTTCTCTCCCCATTTTCTTCTTCTTCTTCTTTATTGCTACACTTAACGGTTTTGTGATTGTCTTGATCTTTTCATGTAGTGGCATGGACTTACCCTTCTTAAATTAGTTTGCCTAATTAAAAAAAAATGTACTAAATTCAACCAAACTCTTAGTGAATCCAGGCAGGCTAATCTGAATTGAAAAAAAAAAAAATGTCTACAGAAGGCAAAGTGGAATCAGCAGGAAGAAATCAAAGTGAATCTAAGAAGCTTCATAAATGGTGCAGTGCTTCCTCATGCTACAGAAAGGTAGATGCTGCATCAACCAAAATGGCTAAACTGTTTCAGTTTCTCACCAAAATGCCATGATGGAAAGAGGGAAAAATAGCAGAATGAAGTCACATCACTGATCAACTTGCATTCCAATTACAGGATTGTTCATCTGCTGCAGCTCCCGGTACTCTTCCTTGAAGGTACTATTTCATTACTTACAAACAGTATTGCAACTGGTGCTATATCAGGGGCATCTTTGAGTGGGATCAAACAAGTCAAGACGGAGGTTGTGACTGCTCAATTAAGGCCTCACTCTTTCTTTTTACATATGTTGCATGTGCAAGGCATGTAATAAAGCCAAGATTGCAGCCACCACTTTGCCTTTATTTTACCCTTTTTGCAGATGCCTCTGTCCTATAGCATGCTGTACACCATGTTCAATCCTTGCTGCAACTTAGTCTGGTGTTTCTTAATCTCAGCAACTTTAAGATGTATGGCCTTCAGCTCCCAGAATTCCTCAGCCAGCCATGCTGGCTGGGGAATTCTGGAAACTGAAGTCCATACATCTTAAAGTTGCTAAGTTTGAGAAACACTGTCTTAGTCCAACCTTCTCTACCCACCTAAACTTTTTTTTGTCTTTTCTGCCCTTTGGTATAAGAATAGGTATGACTATTAGGTTTCTAAATAGACAATGTTTGGATTCCTTATATGACACATTTTGCTCCTCTGGTGTTCTTCTGTGCTTTTTCTTTTATCCTTCTTGTCCTCAAACTGAATGAGAAGTACATTGCTGTTGAAATTTTGTTTTGTCCTAATCTAAAGCAGGCTCAAACATGAAGCATGACACAATGAAGCTCTGGAGCTTTTATATTTGGTCACTTGTCACACATTTCTTTCTATTCTCAGCACGCGCACACACAGAGAGAGAGAGAGAGAGAGAGAGAGAGAGAGAGAGTCAAATATCCTCTTTGGTTAAATTAATGTTGACATTTCTTACATTGTGCCAGGTTCTCTTCATCAAATGCATGTATAATGACTTCATGCTAGGGCCTTTCACTTGACTTAACAGTAAAAATGCACATTAAGCTTACATGGTTGCCTTCTAATGTGAGCCTTGACTTCCATGAAAATGAGTTTGATGCTGTTTACTTAAAATATATAACAATTTAGTCTTTGGAATGCATCTGTCTCAGCAATGCAGCTGAAATTATCTATGACCATAATGGGCATAACATAGAAGTAAACTTCAGGTTTTAGTGGGAAGGAAATATTACTACTTGCCCTTAGACTTAGTGGCAGAATGAGTAATTAGGGCTTGAGCTACAAACCATAGTTAAAACAAATCTGGCTTATTGTAATGTATGAATGAAACCATAGAAATTATCCAAGTGACATTTTTAGTCAGCTTGATGCAATATATTGGGAAAATCAGTCCTTAGCAACCAAAACACGATTCTTGCTGTTCTTGCAGGAACTTTTTAAAGTAATTATTGAAAAGATTATTGATATAACTTGTTCAAACCTGGAAATCCAAGGACCATTCGTTTGTTTGGCTTGACTTAAGTGTGGTTTCAAGTTCTAGGAAAGGCAGGCCTTGAGACAGAATTAAAATTTTCTTGCATTGTGACACAAATCAGTGAAATGTGTGACAAGTGACCAAATGTAAAAGCTCCAGAGCTTCATTGTGTCATGCTTCATAAAAGATCTGATAGCCATTTTCAAGTGTCAAGATTGTTATAAAACTCTAAAGTTTACCACAGAATCACAGAGCTAGAAGGGATCCTCCAGGAACCCAAATTAAACTCGCAATGTAGATAGCACTCTCTGGTGTTCAAAAGAGATCCATATACTTAATTCAGAAATCTTTACCACAGTTGTTGCGCTACACCAGAAACCAAACTAATATCTGTACAAGGGATATTTATGAGTTCAGAAGTCTTTACAATTACAAATAGCAAGAGTGATGTGCAACCAAAATGTTGTGCTATTCCTGTCCAGGATTCTAGCCAACTAACCATGTCCTTTTTGAAGAACTCAATTCCCTTTTCTGCCTCCAGATTTTCTTCTTCCACGTTAAGCAGCATTCTGTCACCACAGAGTATGAGCAGGGTTTATTGGACTATTTCTAAGTGGTGGAGTAGCTCCTTAGATTTGCTTTGGTTGATAACAGCAGCTTCTACTCATGTGCACATTCTAGTCATACAGAGACAGATCAGCCAATCAAGGCTGGTGGGCCCTGCTTTGACATTTCATTGAGGTGGAGTGACATATCTCTGCAAGAGGAACCACATCAATAAGGATAGCCCAGAATCTGTACTCCTTTAACAAGCAGGGCTCAACAGGCTTTTTGAGAGATATTCTGGTGGCCCAGGCTTTCTAAAAATAAAATGAAATAAAAACTATGGTACAATTAACACTTGTTGGAGGTTCTTCTGGACAGTAGTTTTAAAATCTAGTTGGAATCAGTCCTGTCTCTGCAGACATACCTCAAGGGACTTAGATGATACACTATTACCATCCTGAACAAATGCTGCTTATTCTCACAAAGCAGCTATAATTAATGGCCTGAGGTATGATAAGAAGCATCAGGGGAAGCCAGCCCAGCCACTAAAATGCCAGCAACAAGGAGACATTTTTATATCAACTGTCAATTATTTTCTCATTGCATTTCTTCTGGGTAAATAATCAGTATTTCTCTGTTAGCAGACATGTTTAATTTATACATTTAAATTTTGTTTGGAGAAACAGGTGGGTTGTAGACTTTAGGCTCCATAAATTACTACCTTCTGGAATATATTATAGTATAGATTTCTTTCCGAGAAGATATATAAAGCTTTATAACTTTGCAGAATGCTTTCCTCTGAATTTCAGTACTTTAATATGAAAATCACATCAACAAAATATTGTGTTAAAAAACAAACAAACAGGAGCAAAGGGTTTTTATTATTTTATTTTATTTTATTTTTATTTATTTATTTTTTTTGCTTTACACTCTAAACTGAAAATTGTGCAAGACTGGGAGAACGCTTTGTATTTATAAGGCTGGGCATAATAGAATGTGCCTATATAATCTTTTTGAGTCCAGAGAGTCACAAGAGAATTTGCAAAGAAACAACTGGAACAAACTTTATAGTTTCAAATACCACAACATTTACCCCCAGTTTTTCCTTCAATAAACAAAACAAGGCCAAAAGTCAGAAACAAATAAACAAAAACACAACTGTCATATAATTTCCAAGGAGAAAGTCCAAATTGTTCTCTTGAATTTCAGCATTCCTCTAGCTGTAGGATCATTCCTTTGAATGTTGTTAGTCATTGCCTCCCATCTTACATGAGAGTTAAGATTCAAAGTACAATATCTAGTATCTGCAGAAAGGCCCTGAAATCAAAGTGTGCATGTATAACAAACATTTTGTATTAAATCATGAATCTTGGTGGCCTCTTGAAATACGTCAGCTCAAGTAAGGGCTTGAAAGCTTAACACAGGTCTATCCCTGCACTCTTGCTGTGTCTTCCCTTTTAGCCAGCCAGCAAAGCTGCTTCTCTCTGCATGGTCTAAACTGAACTCACCCACCTCACAGCTGAGTATTTAATGAGTCCCTAAACCTGAATGCTTTTCTCAGTGCTTAAAAATGCATCTGATGTTCACTGGCACTCAAAAGGGTAGGAACAAACGTGTGTGCCTAGACTTGTATTTGTATCTGATTATATAACCCTTTCTTAAAATCTGGAATACATTGTTTGTGCTCTGAATATATGCTGTACTATATATTTTCTGCAGATTCAGGACACTGATAGGCTAAACATTTAATATTATTTTATTTGTTTCTATACAACTCTTTCTCTCAGAATATCCCAGAACACTTTACAAAATAATAATACAAAGCAATCATAACAAAGCCAACAATAAATACAAAAATTAATGGAAATAAAAGAAAGAAGGGCGATGTAAGAAGGGGTCTGTATGGGTGAACAAACAGGTTTTCATTTTTTTTTCCTGAAAGAAGACATCATGGAAGTCAACCAGAAGAGAGATCATTTAATGCAAGATATAGTGTCAGCTAACTTTATGTGGAGAACAACGGGAGAGATGGAAGAGGAGGCCAGGCAGTGAAGGACTTCTCTGTACCTCTCAGTCTAGAAAACTCAGGAAATATTCCATAAGAAAACATATACACTACTCACAGAATTGTCCATTATGCCAAAGAAAAATCCTGTTGATAAATAAGGCTTTAGTACCTACTTCATTATAAGCCAACTTCTATATAAGAAAGCGGAGAAGATTGCATAACAAAGTCAAGTTCTTTTTACAGACAGGTTTAATTTCTTCTTCCAACTTGATTTTAGACCAGGGGAGAAATGAGACCATCCCAAGGTATCAAAAGAGGTCCTGCTGCTTATAACACAGCTTACAGATTGTAACCTTCTGGGAGCTAGTTTTCTCTACAGTAGACTCTGCTCTGTGAAATGTTCTTCCTTCAGATATTTAGAAGATGTCTATTTTTATACCTTTCAGGCATCCTCTGACAACCACATCTTCCCTCTTTAAAGTTATTTTTTCTTCCTTTTCATCAACTCCAGATTTTGAAAGTATCCTGATATTTTAGACCATTCAACATTACTTTTTGTTTAGGGATGTGCAGATGAAATAAAGTCCAGTCCATTTAATTTTTTGCTTTTGTGTACTGACTTTGGATTTTTTTTTTCCAGATTTTTCCTTAACAATCTGAGGAAGGGGAAAAAATATTGAATCTGGACCTTTTAGGAAGTTGGCAATAACCACTATATCATGCCTCCAATATGATCACATGATCTACACACAGGAAGTGCTAAAAAAGGGGGAACAGGTTGGAGAAGAGTCTCATGTTCCTGTGAGTGCCAGGATGTTTCTACAAATTGAAAGAACTGAAGTCAAAAGACCCTTTGGGCTACATTGTTTGGTGGATAAGGTAAATCCAATCTATCTGAATACAATAAAGGACATTTCAAACATTAATTGGGTTTTGCTTGTGGGTACTGTTTAAGTTGCCATGATCATTATGCAGTAAAGTACCCAAATCCACTTCTTCCAGGATTCTCAGTAGAATTCTTCCATATATCTAGTGTGACTCAGCCATTGCTCTGTTGGAGATAGCATAATTCCCCTTAAAAACAAGACCCTCAAATATAGACATAGCCAGATACCATTTATAGTCAATACTGTACATTAAATATGGCACATAATAAAAATTGTAATTGGCTAGGGTTGACTGCTCTTTTATCCCCCTGAAAGCAATACTCCTTTTCCTATCAAAGAAATTCAGTTTTGTTTTTTCCAGAAATTCAACAACTACAGTGCTTAATTAAGGATGAGTGGAATATTCTCCATTGAAAAGTTTCAGCTTGAAAAAAAAAAGGGGGAAAAAATGAATTCAGGATCATGGAAACTGGAGATAAAAATTAAGAAGAGTGGTCATCAATGGTGATAACATATCTTCTCCCCCTCTGTGTGTTTGTTTGTTTGCTTCTTTATTAAATTTGTATGCCACCCATCTCCTCCAATGGGTGACTCTGGGTAGTTCACAATTAAAACAAAACCCACAAACAATAAAAAAAAGTACACATTAATTAATTAAAATTGATTAATCAATTAAAAGGTCAAGCTATAAACACACCCTACATATAAAAACTAAAAACATTCAAGATGATGGCAGGGGGTAGAATCAATTACCTCACAAGCCACTTCCACCGATGTGAGCCCCCATGTGGCCCCCAGGCCATCTGGCATAGTCAAGATTTCACGCTCTTCCTGAAGGCCATGAGAGTGGGGGCACACCACACCTTGGGTGGTATGTTGTTCCACAGAGTGGGGGCCATGGCAGAAAAGGCCCTCTTCCTAGATCCCACCAGTCGAAATTCCTTGACTGGTTGGGTCTGCAACATGCCCCTTCTGCCAGACCGAGTGGGGCAGGCTGATATAACAGGGGTGAGATGGCTCCTCAGGTAACCTGGTCCTGTGCCATGAAGAGCTTTAAAGGTGATAACCAACACCTTGAATTGGACCTGGAAGCAAACCAGCAACCAATGCAGCTTGCATAACAGTGGTGTTATATGGGGCCCCCTGGGGGCATTCAGAATTGTCTGCGCCACCACATTCTGAACTAGCTGTAGCTTCTGGATACTCTTCAAGAGTAGCCCCATGTAGAGTGCATTGCAGTAATCCAACTGGGAGGTGACGAGGGCATGAGTGACTGTGTGGAGAGCCTCCCAATCGAAGAAGGGGCGTAACTGCTGCACAACACGAAGTTGCTCAAAGGCCCTCCTAGCCACGACTGCCACCTGTTTCTTAGTGGTTACCTTACAGTGACTATATTTATTCCATAATCCCCATTAATTGTATTATTGAATAATGACTGCTAAAAGCTGATAGCAACAAATAATCTTTGCCTTAGATTCATAGAGTTGGAAGGGAGTGTACTCCCTGCCCAGTACATAAATCCAAATCAAAACATTTCTAACAGTTGGCTGTCAACCTCCCCTTCAATGCATCCAATGAAGGAGACCCCACTACCACTCTGGATTATTGGTTTTGATGTCTATATTTTTTACTAAAGAAACATATTTAAAAAGTCAAAGAGGCCACATAAATCTTCTGAACAAATCAATTTCCCCATTCCATTGCTAAGTGTCTCACACTCACTGTCTCTAATTGGGACTGAAGTGGGGAGGAGGACTATTCCTGCCTCAGATGCTCAGAAATTGCATTTGTTGTGTTTATATACAACATAAAGTTGAGAAACCCTGTAATGCAACAGACAGGAATCAAATATAGAGCTTCTTGAAGAGTAAAATCAGTGTAGCACACAAAGGTTAGAACTGTTCACTGAATTTACTATTTATCACAAACTTTCCCAAGTTGTGATCTACCAAAGCTGCATGCAGCTTTATAAGATGCCAGGTGCTTGACAAATTCTTCACTTTTTGCAGTCTCAGGTAATTGGCAAAACTAGAAAGACTATGGAGCCAGTGGTGGACTAGACTTCATGGTTGGATGAAAAGCTTCAGTTTGTGAAATTTTTGATAGTACTCAAAAAGAAGATGCCAGTCCTCCTTGATCTGATTCAGATTTATGACTTCATTAAAAAGATTTAATTTTAATTTGGACTTTGGCATCAGGAAGATTAAATTTACTTGTGCATGCATATACATCTAGCAGACCTCTGAACTGTGTCCAGCACTTTCCAAACTACTTTGGAGACATCCAGTTCAATTTCACCCTTCAAACTGCTTTGGATATTGAATTTTGGAAATTCAAATCAATTTCTTGAATCAATTTAAAACAATCAAATAATCTTTGAATTGAATTGAATCAGGTTGCAGTGGACTTTCTCTGCATGTTATGCCAGCCATTGCACTGATTATTTATTTCTTTGCTGGGGTGGTGGTGCTGTCACTGCTGCTGCAACTGGATAAATCATTGATTAATGTATAATCAATGGTAAAAGCAAGTTTTGTGTACTTCAAAGTAAAGTTTAAAAAAACCTTCCTTCCTTCCTTCCTTCCTTCCTTCCTTCCTTCCTTCCTTCCTTCCTTCCTTCCTTCCTTCCTTCCTTCCTTCCTTCCTAGCATAAAGAGGTACATCCAAAAAACACAGATGTTGCAGATATTAATCTTTTCATTAACTTACTTAGCATGCATTTATAATCTGACATTTTAAGTAAGGCTTGCAATGCTTCTAAAATAAATTTGTTCTGGTGGCAAAGCTATTTACTGTTGTTATGTTCTAATGAATCATATTAGCTTGATCTGACTTGAGTTGGTAGTTAATTGAGATCAGGGATTCATCTTCAGTAATGGCTTTACAAATGAGTTCTCTGTATTCAGGACTGATTCACTGCTCCTAGCAACATCAGGTCTTTGTTAATAGATCCTTATCAAAAGAAGTCACTAGAATACATCATTGGATGAGGGTTTTATTTTATTTTATTTTATTTTCCTTAAAGGATTATCTTTCCTGCCTCTGCTAATTAACAAACATCAATAAATCTGCTCTTTTCTGGATCTCTACATACACATGATATACCTCTTATGTAACATACTGCTTGTTTCATTAATTGGGTTTCTTCGTTTCTATTTTTCCATGGCAGTGTATTTTACCCACCACTTTATGCCTAATTCATAATACAGTCACTTTCTCTGGGACTCATTGCAGACATTGTGGATGAATTAGGAATTTTAATTGGCATTTGATGGGGAGGCGATCTGTAAAATATGGTTACCTGGTAAGAAAGTTCTCTGTCTTATCTACTGATCTGTACATATTTAAACAAGTCCTATCTAATCCTCATTCAATAGTAAATCTTTGGCAAAGGATTTTCTTTCTGAGATGAATATTTAGAACAGAAATAATTTGGGGGGCTTCATGCATCGCTACACATCTACTTAATGTGCAGAACTGTATAGATAAAGTGTCTACCCGTCCATCTGTCCATCCATCAACAATACATGAATAGCATGTATTTACATAACTTTATTGCATTCATCTCAAAATATTTCTCATTTACATTCAAAAATGTAAATTTCTGTAGAAAGCTACATATAAAATGTATATATTCAGAATGCTGCTTAATAAAGACAGATATAGATTTTCTTGCTTTTTTTAAAAAAAATCACAGTCTGATCTAGACTTTTAATAGAATGGATTAACAATGACAGACTGAATATTAAGTGACTTGTGGATCCCTAATTCTCAGGCTATCAAAGAATATTATACAGATATTCCCTAAACATGCCCATATATCTTCCTTTGGGGAATGCATAAAAGCTGGGTAAAGATGATCAACAGCTAAACTAGCAGCTTCACAAGACACTTCATTAAGAATTTGCCTGATCACTGCAGGTGATCAAGTTTTAAGAAAACTATTATTATGTATGAAAGCTTTGGGAAAAATCTGCATTTTTGCACTGTGTGTTGGAAAGACTAAGCATTGGGGACTCACTAAAACTGAAAGCTGACAGCACACTTCCTTTGCAAAAAAGGTAGTAGTACTCCAGGGGAACTCTTCCTGGTGGCAGAGCTACATTATAGGCATGAAACTCACTCTGTGATACTCCTGTTACACCAGGAATCAAAAGTATACATAAGGAATAGTAATTTCTCCTAATATTTTATTCAGCACTGAAAGGCATTCCCCTGCAATTTTGGAATGAATTAAATAAAAGGGAATAAAGTGTTTGCCCACTCAGGAGAATTATTCTTGCTCTAAATGGGCTTTATTCACCTGCAGTGACATTAGCACAAAACCAGATCTCATTGGCTGCACCACTGTTGCCTAACCTCAGCAATTTTAACACGTGTGGACTTCAACTCATGTATGGGCTTAAGGTTGCTCAGGTTGAGAAACATTGGAATACACTGTACTATGTAGTCATAATTTTCACTGTGAGATACTTGGCTGGGTAATCTATCTATCTATCTATCTATCTATCTATCTATCCGTCCGTCCGTCCATCCATCCATCCATCCATCCATCCATCCATCCATCCATCATCTATCTAATTTTTAGACTGCCAAACTTCAAAATGATTCTGGGCAGCTTCATGAAATTAAAAAGCAAGAAGGAGACAACATTATGTAAGAAAAGAATACAGTTGTCCCAAGGGAACAGATTAAAAAAAACCCACTATTCCAAATTATTCTTAACTGAAGGGGGCTCACTGAACACCTAACTCAAGACCTGGGAAAAGAGTAAACTTTTTAGGGTTTGCTTGAAGGTAGGTAGGGTGGGCATTGTGGACTTTGTTACAAATCTCCAGGGGGATTCCATTCTAGAGGGCAGGTCCTGTGACAGAGAAGGTATTGGCAACCCAGTGGCCAATTGGGAGCCAATAGTTTTGGTAGGATTCAAAGGCAATAGGCTCAAATCAGGATGAAATTCCAAAGAGGGTTTTATTAAATAAATATTAGGACATTTAACAGAGAAAGATATACTATTCTACATCCCTTCATCATCTCAGAAACCTAATGAAGTAATGAACATCATCTTAAATTGCACTTGGAAGCTTACTCATAACCAGGGCAGCTCACAAACCAGAGATGCTACATAAGCATAACAAGACTTGCCCATCGGTGCTCATGCCTCTGGAGCAGCTCTATTCCCAAGAGATCTTCATGGGGAGCCATGAAAGAAGGTTCACCCATGAGGTAATCAAGGCATGAGTGACTCTAAGGAGGGTCTCTTAGTCCAGGAACATGCATAATTAGCACACAAGTTGGACTTGGCCACAATGGCCATCTGCTTCTCAAGTAGGAGCTGAGACTCCAGGAATACCCTGAGACTGTGTATCACTTAACAACATTATGTCAATAATTTAAATACCATGATCCTTATTCTCAAGTCCTTTTTACATCGTCAAAGTGGATAAAATGAATAAACATAGGAACTCTCAGAATCTGACCTGGACCTTATCTATTCCTTAGAACTTTACAGAAAATCTCAGTATATACAGGGACTTATTAAAGAGGATGCAATAATAGAAGGCGGTGGGAGGGAGGAACAGAACTCCTCGCTGCTATGTCATTTCCCACATATTTTCAACAAATGCATGAAAAGTAGTAAACTTGACTCCATTTTTTTGTGTGGCATCAGCATATCACAAATGCGTATCATTAGCACATTTGATACATTATCTTTAATTGGATATTGTCATTCTGGGAGAAAAAGTAAACAGCAAAGCAAAAGTGGGTTGGCAAAAAAAGCATTTGCTCATTTAAGTAAGTATTCCTGCCATATTTCTGCAAGATGGTGAGGTCTCATGCAGGAATGGCAAGGAAAGCTTTGAAATTAGCTTCCTGTCCTTTACAGTAATAGGCTGCTACATTGTATCATAACAACATTCTTCTTGAGTTTCAACATTACAGATGTTATCACTGATCATTTCAAAATTATCCAGCTGCTGTTTTAATCTAGCCACTTCTGATGAAATGAATTTCACAGTTCAATTACATTTTCTACAAACCTATCTGCCATTAGCTATGGTCTACCCACTGCCAAACAGCTTTGATAATTCTCTTGATTATAAACCCTGAATGACACTAAACTGAGACAGCACATTTGCAGTGCAGTTCTTTTTAGCCATACTGCCCAAAGGCCGGTTCAGCCCAGTATTCAAAACCATTTGAAATCAGAGCAGAAATTCACATTGATTTCAACAGTTCAAAGCTGGAGGCTTCAAGAGGAGGATAATGAAGATATTTGTGTCTTTGTTTCTTTTTCACATATTTTTCTATAACATGAAGGCAGAAAATAGAGCCGTAATATGTTGGCATTTTGGGGGAGGGGACAGATCATTTCAAGATTCAGAGAGAGGTCTTATGTACACATTGAACAAGGGAATAATTTGTGTACAGCTGTTCTATCAGACCAGTGATCTGTTTGTGTTAGGACTGTGTGCTGCAAAGGCAAACAGGTTTCATATTCAGGAAGAAATGCTCTCCAGCTTATTGACATTATCAGAACTGTTGCCACATAAAGCAACAGTGAGCAGAGTTTTACTGCCCAAGAGCTGAACATAACTTTTTTTTTTTTTTTTTCAGGCAGAGGTAGCCCATAATGAGTAGGCTTAGTTGGGGTACCCCCCCCAAATAAAGTGGGCCTTGGGGAAAAAATGAAATGAAAATATCCCTTCCCCATCCCATAATTGACAAAAACGTCCTATGCATAAGTATTCTTGTTTAAAACAAGCCAGGATAAAAATGATACCTTTTAAAAAATATTCTGACTCTGATTTTCAATATTTGTAGCAAAGGGCAGAAGGCATTTCAGGAGCCATAAAATGGGATTGTGAAGGCTGCATGTGGTCTGAAGAGTTGCCATCCCTGATATTAAGTAATACCATCATAGGACTCTTCATGTGTTCAAAAGTCCATTCATAGTCTAATAATAGAGAGGTTGTGCATAATTGTTTTCCCCCTTCCCCCTTAATCTTCAATTCTTTTCAGATATTCAAAAGTTTAATTGTAGAGAGGCATGGAAAAGATTTAACCACCCTTGATTACACAATTACAGTCCTTCATGTGATCAGGAGCCATGGGGTTTCTAATTATGTAGAAGAGTGTAACAGCGTTACAATCTCCTGTCAAGATTTTTCCATTCAATACCAGCAGTTCAAGGGGAAAGAATCAAAAGCAACAGTAGTATTTCTTGATCCCCTCCTCAGTTTTTTGAACATCTGTTAAGAGCCCATGTTTTGACCCCAGATCTTTACCTAATTTATTGGATAAGTCAAAACTTAAACAGAAGCAATATTTCAGGATTTGAAACTAGAGGTTTCTCCTTAGGCAAAAATCTGAGAATGACTTTTGAAATGTGTGGGCTGGTGAACTTCCATTCTTGAAGTCCTTGCAGGAGTTCCTCAATGAGATTTTGCATAACTCCTCAAGAATCTCAAGTTCAGTGATTGGAAAGTCTGAATTTCAGTCTGGTCTGGACTCTTAGAGGTACAGAATGGGATTCTTCTTCTTCTGAGTTATGATCATTTACCTTTTACTGTATTCTCCTAACCACTGTCTATGTGAATGGATTCACCAGTAAAAATAAATATTACAGATGTTCTATAGTATTTGTCACTGAATGCAAACATCTTCTCTCTTAATCACTCTCTTAAAGTGTGATTTCACCGAATAAAAAAGCATATTAGGACAAATTCTTTAAATATTAAGCATTAAAAGAAATCCAAACTAAGGGACAATTTCATGGCTAGAGTTAGGGTGTTAAGATCAATTTCTGATAACCACCTATTTTATTCAGTAGGTCAAGCCTATTATCATAAGACCCCTCAGATGTAGGTTGATTTGTTACTGTCAAATTGCTTTTATGTCTGAAAGTACAGCCTTTTACTACAGTCCCTTAAAATAGAGAATCTGTTTGTATACTCTCAAATGTTATTTATTTACTACAAGAATTAGATTTGTTTCCCATTCTTCATCATGACACATGGAAGAAGAATCTGAAAATGAAACTTGTCATTCTTCTTGCTAAATAACATCATGTTGTGTCACATCAGCTGAGGCTCTGCCCCTCATTTTTCCATAGGACCCTGAAGACTACTCCATAATATACCTAGCCCACTAGCACTTTGCCATAAAGGGGAGGGGGAAAAAAGATCTAAAGCCCACTTATGTTTGACTGGGGATCTATCATCATTTCAGTCTCTAAGGTATCTCGTCAGAATTTACTGCAGGAGGTAAAACCTAAAGTAAAGTTAAAATGTCCCTGTTTGTGGAGTGCCAAGTAACTTGATGTGAATTACAAAAGAAATTTAAGGCCATTTGTGTCATCATTATTACTACAGAGCATACTTCAAATGATGAAATCACCCTTTTGCCCTTCTCTTTTCTTGTTTTTAGACTTCTGGAATTTGGACTTAGTGGGGAAAATGCTTTGAGCCTTAAAAAAATGCAGAACATTGTTTCAAGATGCAGAACAGGTATATAGCGTCTGATGTTAGTCGTTACAACAGTTGTAGTTTGGGATATATTTAGGTGGGGAATTGACCCACTGAGGTTCTCAATGAACCAAGATAGTCATTAAAGGATGGAAATCAATATGACAGTTTCACACTACAGATGGAATGCAATTGATGGAATCTGGACATCCTGCTCTTAGTTTGGTATTCAGACAAGTCAGCCATCAACAGGCACATTTACACACTATTCAAAAGAGACAATAAAAAGGAAACAAAAAGACCAGAACGCCAGACCTTGCCAGCAATCAACACCCAGATGAGCAGGGATTAACACCAGGATTAACACAAGACAAATAATCAAGCAGTAAACAACAGCCTAATCTAGGAACTACCTGGGGGGGGGGGGACACTCCCACCAACACAGGCAGGGCAAGCCACTGTATATAAACATAGAGTAAACCCCCTCCCTTCTAGCATTGAAGATGTTACCTAGTCAGGTAACAAAATGTGTCAGCTCAGAGAAGCCCAAAGACTCTAAAAGCGTCAACCTGCCTATGACCATCAGGTATCTAAATTTCAAGAATGTTTGTGTTGTGGATGTGAAAGATGGAGCACAAATCTGAGGAAGAAGCTCACACTTTATTGAAACAATGATCCTGGGGTTTCATCTTACAAAGGAAGGCGAACAGAAAACAATAGAAAGGAAGATCTTTTATAAGGCTTTCAGATTGTGGAGTGGGAAATTCTTGTGCTCTGATTTGCTGTCAGAATCTTGAGATCATAGAGGGAAAACTGGATGAGTTTGATTGTGTGAGGACAGACATTTTATTGTTAAGAAACACTATGCTTTTTAGAGGTGGCAGGGGTGCTAGAAATAGCTATTGTTTCTTATTAACAAGTGAGAAATATTGATGGGATTAGGCACCTTTGTGGACATTTCTTTATTAGGTTTGCCTTAGTCAGTTCCATAGGCGTGGAGCTCCCCTGCCTTTAGTTAATTTCATTGTGCCTTTCTTAATGGTGAAGAATACTTCTTTCTTTACAGCAAGGAAAGGATGGAGGGGAAGGGGGCTTTGTGCAGGTGCAGGAATAGTTCCTTTGGGTCTGACAGGATTTTGTACAGTGGAGGAACTGAACCTGGTCCCAGTCATGTTTGGAAGGTCAGGAAGAAGTGTCCTGGAAATAGGCTGTCATCTCATTTCAGCCATAATGCTTGAAATCAAAAGTGACAATTCCAGAGATCGTGGGCAATAGACAGTCTGAAAAGGATCAGACTGTCTTAGATCATATTTCTTCCCATGCTTACTTGGTCCAGGCACTCCAATTATACTTGACCAGTTATTACCTACTGTAATGATTTAAAACCTCACTGGGGGATCTTTTCTTACTAGGGTTCTCCAGTAAAAGGTCTTTGTGATGAGCCACCACTTAGGCTGAACCTCCTGTCACCTCTTAGTCTCCCAGTTAAGAAGTTTTCCTAGGTGGTTCTTCTCCCTTTCTCAGAGCTCTAGGAAAATAGAAAGGAAAGTGTTTTGATCTTTCTGTGGCAAACCCAGAACTTAATAAATATGTGTCAATCTTGAAACCCAACAGATAATTGCATTAACTGTGAAGCCTTGCTTGTAAGGAAGGTTTTAATGAGGAATTTCCTTATTAAAGCCAGACACTCAAATCTCTAGGTAGTAAAAGGGGTATACTGGGAAAAGTGAAACAGAACTCTGAATACAATCAGTACAGACAGATTACCTAAATTACTTATTGTCTACTTGAATAAACTCCTTGATGTCAGCATATGTTTTGGGCTAATTACAGAGGATATAGTTAGGAAGAGAACAACTCTGTCTTCTACTTGAATATTTCTTGATGAGTCCTCCTTGTTCATTCTTCCTTCTCCTTTTCATTTTTATAAGTTAATATTTATAAGTTCTGGCATCAGGCTAGAAACTGGGAGACTGTGAGTTCTACTCCCACCTTAGGCACAAAGCCATCTGGGTGAACCTGGGCCAGTCACTCTCTCTTAGCCGTAGGAAGGAGGCAATGGCAAACTACTTCTGAAATCACGCCAAGAAAACTGCCGGGACCTGCCCAGGCAGTTGCCAGGAGTCAAGACAGACTTGAAGGTACCAATATATATTTTCTGCAGTCTTTCCAATTTTGGCATTCCAGTCTCCAACTGCAAGCAGCACACCTTGCTTGCATATTCTATCAATTTCAGATTGAACCAGACCATAAAACTTGTCAGCTGCCTCTTCTTCTGCAACATTGGGACAAAAACTGGAGTAACTGTCATATTAAAGACTTGTCTGAAAAGTCTAATAGATACCATTTGGTCATTGATTGCATTGTACCCAAGTACTATATTTGCTATATTCTTCCTGATTATGAAAACAATGCCATTCCTTCTTTGGTTTTCATGTCCTGAGTAGTAAACAGTATGGACATCAAACTGAAAGTGTCCATTCCATTCCATTTCAGTTTGCTGATTCCTAAGATGTCAGTGTGTAGCTGAATCATTTCATCTTTCACTAACTTGAGCTTTCCCATGTTTGTGCTTCTTACATTCCATGTTTCCGCTATAATTCCATCTTTGCAGGGGGGGGTTTCACCCCCAAATCAGCAACCAGATGCCCCAAAGGCTTTAAACTAGCTGCATCATAAACAACTTTAGTATTCTGAAAGATCCTCAACTCTTCCTCAGTAGAATGTTGAGTGCCATCCAACATGAAGGGTCCATCATGCAGCACTGTATTGACAAACACTTATTTACCCAAGTAGTATTCTTGATAAAATGCAGACGTGGTACAGTATGAAATTATGTGTTTGTCATTGTCACTAATCAATCTTAAAGGAAATCAACCCTGATTGCTCATTGGAAGGATTGATAATGAAGCTCAAGCTCAGATACTTTGGACACCTAATGTGAAGAGAGGACTCTTTGGGAAAGACCCTGATGCTGGGAAAGACTGAAGGCAAAAGGAGAAGGGGACAGCAGAGGATGAGATGGTTAGATAGCATCACTGCAGCAATGAGCATGAAACTGAGCAAACTCCAGGAGGCAGTGAAGGACAGGAAGGCCTGGCGCGATATGGTTCATGGGGTCACGAAGAGTCGGACATGACTTAACGACTGAACAACAACAACATTGTCACTAAAGTGATCACCCAACTCCAGCATCTTCATATGACCACTTCAATATAGATGCCTACTTGCTTTAGCTAGGCAGTTGGAATGACCTTCATGCTTTGGTGACACTGCTGGGAGCATATACCTTTGGCATACACTCCCAGCATTCTTTGCTCATCCATCGCAGGAGCCCCACAGCATAGCAGGACTTGGGAGTTGTGTGTGTGTGTGTGTGTGAGTAATAGTAAATTATAACAGGAGCTTATTGGGCTGGATTTATTGTATTCTGAACTTAGCATCTGTCCAATGCTTCATCTTCTGGTGCTGACTGGTACAGCAAGTACGGCACCATAGCTACTTTCAGGCAATTTTGATACATATAGGGCTATACTGTTATGGTGCCAGTATGGTCCTCATTGACATATCTGTTTGGGAGCAAGCACATATTACCTTAATGTTTTAAGCATGCCAGGTTGAGAGAGAGGTTATTCTCCTTTCTAACTGATAAAAGCTAATGGTTTACATTAAGCTTAATATGCTATTTGATCACTCATGGCAGACTCTTTCAAGTTAATAAAGCTGTGTTCATTAACTACACATCTTGTATCTTCCATCATTTCTGGTGGAAAAACAAAATATTTCAGATGACAATCTGGAACAGGTTGCCCCTCACCCCCACCCATAAATGATATTAAAAAACTGGCCCTTTAAAGAAGAACAATAATATACACTGGAAAGCTCCTTTTAATTGGATTAGTTAGTGAATCTAGCTAAGTCAGTTATTTCAAGATATAAGGAAGGGGTCAAAAATTAAATGCAAAGTAAGGCAAGAGTGAAGATTCTTTTGGGATAGTTAGAGAATGGAAAACAGATATTTCATGGTAAAGTACTCTATTGTGCACCAGATCTCTTCAATTAAATGCTGCCATCTTGTGGGACTAAGGAAGTGTTCCTTCACTGTCATGGGCCCTGCCCTTTGGAACAGCATTCCCCCAGAGATATGGGCGATTAAAATGGTTATTTACTGGTGGGGCCCCTGTTATATTTTTGTACTGTTTCTGCCAATAATCATCTAGTTGTTTAAATCCAGGCTGCCTGTTTATATGGGTTTTACTGTTTTCCTGGTTTTTCGTGTGTGTGCACTCTTATTTCAATCTCAAGGCCCTTCAACTCCTCAGTGATTTTGGGAAGATTACAATTAAGAAAGGAAATGAAGCATAAAAAAACACAGCTGACCTGAAGACTAACTCCATCTCACAAAACCCCCAAACCATAGGGACTCCAAAACCACCTTATACACATTTTCTTATTGACAGAGAAAGCTTGCTATCTATAAAAGCTTCACAAATAGAAAATGAGTAGATAAGAAAGCTGAAACACACACACACACACACACAGAGTCTGTATGTTTAAGGCTGTAGTTCTTCACGTATGCTTTGGAAAATGTAGAAAATGGGGATGAAGGGACATAATAATGAAAAAGTGATGGAAGAATGCCAGCATTTAATGGTATATAGACATATATTTAAAGGAATTATATCTCTATTGCAAAATTGAAATAATACTTTACAAAAACCAGAGCAGAGAGCCAGTTGGTGTAGTGGTTAAGGCACTAAGCTAGAAATTGGGAGACTGTGAATTCTAGTCTTGCCTGAGACATGAAGCCAGCTGTGTGACTTTGGGGCAGACAATTTACCTTAGACATAGGCAGTGGCAAACTGCTTTCGAAATCTCAGGTTTTTTGAGGTTTTTAAATGACTCAGGCATTAAAAAAAAAAATCAAAGTAAGAGGGGGCAATAGGGGAGGGACAGAACTGGAAAGTGCCCCTTTCCCTGACAGGAAGAGAATAATCACTGTTAAAAATTGCAACTTATTTCTGGAATGGAGGGAAAACTGAAGAGGAAGCCTTAGACAATTAATTAAATCAAATTTTGCGAAATTTAGGTGGAAGTAAGGCTGCAGAATGTGAAACAAATATATAATTTGTACTATCTGATAATTCTGGAGTAAAGCTGAAGTTCCTGGAGTTTTCCTTTCTTCTTCTTCCTCTTCCTCCTCCTCTTCCTCTTCCTCTTCCTCTTCCTCTTCCTCTTCCTCTTCCTCTTCCTCTTCTTCTTCTTCTTCTTCTTCTTCTTCTTCTTCTTCTTCTTCTTCTTCCTCCTCCTCCTCCTCCTCCCCCTCCCTCCCTCCCTCCCTCCCTCCCTCCCTCCCTCCCTTCCTTCCTTCCTTCCTTCCTTCCTTCCTTCCTTCCTTCCTTCCTTCCTTCCTTCCTCTTTAGTTGATCTAGCTCTCAGCGATTCATGTTTTTTCATTCTCTTGACTGTGGAAAGGGAAAAGGGAATCCCATCAGTTTTCCCTATCTCTGTCCTCTTTCTGATAGCATCTTAAAATATTTAAAGAATCTTTCATATTCTATGTTGAAGGAATGCATCTTAGAAGTTTACCTTTGATTTGCCACTGGCTTTTCTGTATAATCAGAAAAGGTGATCAGAAAAATAAAATAGGACCAAATCTGCTTTTTATAACTTTATCTGAAAATTGGTCTGCAGGAATCACAGACAACTCTTTCTCTACTGTGAAAATAAATATTCTCACTCACTGCTGTCTACCCATCAGGCTGTTTCTAACAGAATAATTACAGTGGTCAGTTAAAAGATTGGTGACCTATTCAAATGTACAGATGCATTACACACTGAAAAAGCATGTGGAACTTCTTTCAGAGCTTAATTCAATTCTATTCCTAGAATCTTGGAACAAAGGCAGAGAAACGGATTTTGGATAAACATTAGGAGAAACTTCTAAATGGTCAGAGCTGTTTGGCAGTAGAAGAAGATTCTTTTGGGAGATGGCTGGGCATATTTAAGGAGAAACTGAACTGCATATGCTATAATGACATAGAAGAATCCTCACATAAGGGCTGGAATGTATGAGGCAAGAACCAGTGATTCTCAGGCCAGACAGAATTGTTATGTAAACATATTTCAGCTATAGCTACTTCCCATGGCATTGAAGAGAATGATTAAGTATCCATTAACTCAGAAAGGCTGGAGGAAAAAGCCTAGAATTTAAACCCTGGAGCAGAGTTTATATATATGCATGTCTTGATTGCTAGTGAACTAAAGTAGTCAGACCCTCTGTGTGTATATGACTTCTTTATCTGCCATAAAGCAACTTATCTACACATGTCAGATTTGTGAATCCTCTGATCTTAATTGTGTAAAGAATACAGGACTGAGATTTTGGTGGGTAGAAATTTATTGGTTTGGCTGGGATGAAGTCTGCAACACACAGTGCAAGGAGTTGGAGTAGATAATGTTCCTTTTCAGCACTGTGATTGGCAAAAGGATACAGGTCTATTTAAACTTACCCTGGAAACATGTATCCTAATTGCACCCACATTTTTGATAGTGTTATAGTTTCCAATTATAGCTTTCTCTTTTAATAAGTTAAAAACAAAACCCAAAACACAGAAATCTCACATTTTTATTTTGCAACTGGAAGCAAACTGTACAAATACTGATTATAGCAAAATAAAAGCCTATTTCAAAAAGAAAAGTGAGTATAGAGCAGCAAAAATAATTTTTATCACAACAGATAAAAATGGGTCATGCTTGATGAGACCAATACTCTACCTAGTCTGGCATTCTATTTTCCACCATGGCCCCAGAGATATTTCTGGAAAATCACTAAGCAAAGCATAAATGTTTGAGCACTTTAATATCACTTGCAGGTATTATAGGTATTGAATGGAACATTGTCCCTGATAATGAAGACAATGTTGACCATTATAGTCTCCTACTTAATGAATTAGTCAAATTCTTTTTTCCAGCTTCTAAGTCATTGCTTCTTCTGGTAGCAAATTCCGTAATAACTATATGCTATCTTTCTCTCATTTGACTGGATAACCATTAAGAAATGTTGCATATAAAGTAGAGATGTACAGTCTGAAGCCCCAGGGCTGTATAGCCCCCCACCATCCGAATCTGTAAAAGGCCTCCAAAGAGTTTCAGATGTTATTATCAAGTTGTAATCTTCAATGGGACAGAAGGGATACATATTCAGTAAATGATTGGAGTCATATTATGGAGATTGAATTTCCATTAAATGCAAATCAAATGAAATCATATTTCTGTTTGTCCTGGTCTCACGTATCTACTTTTTTTTCAAGTGTGACTTTCCAGTATTCCATTCAAAGCCTGGCATTCTCAACTCTTGGGTTGGTAGGAACATAAATGGAAGGCTCCGAATTTGATATGATAACCAGGCAAAAGGGTTGCAATGCTACTTTGGCATACATCTTCATTTGTTTTATCACAAAGGCAGGTATTTATTTAAAAGACAGGCTTTCCCAAATTTCTGTCCTAGATATATTATTGATGCTCTGAGGAAGTGTTTCTCAACCTCAGCCACTGTGTGGACTTCAACTCCCAGACTTCTCCAGCCAGCATGCTGGGAGTTGAAGTCCATGCATCTTAAAGTGGCTAAGATTGAGAAATACCACCCTAAAGAATTCATAAAGCTCTTCTGTTTAATCAAGGGGAAAGTTTTACTTGCCACTAATAGTTCACCAAAAGTCAAAGTGAAGGGAAATCTGATGATTCTCCCTTTAAACTTCTGATAATTCTGAACAAATCCAAAAGCATACAATAACTAGTAAGAATAAGAGGGTGTTATTTAGGTGGGTAGTTGCAGAGACTGCATATCTCTAGAGCTCTTAGCATAATTTCTCAGATGAATTAATTCCTAACTTTAATGGAGCAGGAACATTTTTAATATATTTTTTTTAAGTGGCTCAGAGCTTCACCAGTCCAATGAAGGCAACACTGTAGATACAATGCTTCATAAGTGAATGATAAACTTCTCAGAATATTGGAGCAAAGAAGATAACTATATTGACTTTTAATACTTTTTGAATGCCTATTCTTGTGTCATTTCTTACCAATTCAGTTTGAAATGTGGCACCTCAGCTGGATTTCCCTCTAGAAGTTTTAGACTTCTATTGCCCTGTGTCCATGGTACCTCTTTCACTTAAGAAGAATTTGTGGTTGAATTGTGTAGATGGATATATCTATTGAGGGATCTGTCATTGTATTCTCTGAGGTGGAAGCTAGGGACAGTCTTTACAATTTTCTACCTGATAAGAAAGATCGCACTTACCTTGTGGCTCCCTTGAATATTCTTGAATGGTTTTCTGGAGCCTTGAGGCAGCATTATAATTTAACTTGAACTGAACTGGAAGTGTCTGCTTGTATTTCCTATCCTGCCTGTCTTTTCTTCCAGCCACATCTGTTGGCTTTTAAGAATAACTTAAGACTATTCCAGAGGCTTCAGTCTTGATCTCTATTCTGTCAGATTTAGTTATCTGAAATAAATAGAAGAGGTCAGAAAACCCATCAACATTAGCTGGTATAGTTAGTGGCCAGGGATTGCAGAAGTCCTGAACATCTGTGGGATTGTGGGTCTCTGAAACATATCATCAAGGCAAAGCTTCAAGTTATTTTGCTCAACTGGCACCAATTTCATCCTAATGTTAAGCCATATTTGCAGCATGCATTTGTATGATTGTGATTAAGAAGATGCCTATGTTCACATAACATGTTTAGCATGTCTAACTTACTCATAATATACTTCATTTTGTACAACACAATGAAACCTAAACTAATAGCTTGGCCTGACTTTGCACAACACACTCGGCTAACATATGGTAGGCTTGTTTGTGGATCATTGTGTCATATGAACATGGTCAATGTTATGTACACAACCTTGCTCTCTTTTGATGAACATGTCTTAACATCTTGATATATGATATATTCTAGCTGATGCAGTTGAATAAGCATCTGAACATTGTGAAATTAGCCCACATACATATTATTTATTCCATTATGACATTCATATATCATAACTTCATATTTTATTGATTGAATAGCCTGAAAGTGGTGTCATTTAGTTAATTATTAGTATAGTATATGTCATGGATCTACAGAGGGTATAAGAACAAATAGATACATTTACTGAAACAAGGTCTGTGCAAACTGGAAATGTTTGGTTCAATTAATGTCTTTCAAAAGCCATTACTGGTTCCAGATCTGGTCCAGCTAGTGGAAGAAAACTGAGCAGTTGAAAAACCCCAGGCAGTTGCTGCTGCTGCTGCTGCTGCTGCTGCTACTGCTATTACTGATTAAAGTATATTGAATCTCTTGTGGTCCTTGAAGCAAATTATAGGAGAGCAGACCAGTTTTGTTTGCCAGAAGCACAACCTTTGCTGAGTTAGACAATATTCAACTTCCTCCCCCCTTCACAGCATATAAATTACCTTGATTTTATCTACATTATCCATATTATGCTTACTTTTTCTTCCTGCTGCCACCACTATTACCAATTTACTATTCAGCAATTGCTAAATGCCAAATCTCTTAGAAGAAAAGTTGATAGAAGACTAGATAATTGGCATGTGTCATGGTCATCAACATTCCTTGGCCCCTTCAAGAATCACATTCAACAAAGAGAGGTAATATGTGGAATTAAGTGGAAGGCTCCTTGTTCTCCAATACAGGCATTTATGTGGCAGCTTTGTTAGTGTGGGTAGCTACAGGATGACTGAAGAGGAATTGATCACCATGAGAGGGTGTGAAGAAAACAATGATTTGATGTAGCACACTTTGCAAAGGTACTGTCTCTGAAGAGGCTAGAGAAAAAAGCAGGAACAAAGGTCAGCAGTAGAAAGAAACCAGCATGGAGGCATAGATCTGAGAGCTGCACTATAGAGATGAGAAGGGAAGAGAGACACCAAGTAAGAGCCTCATCCAAAAGTTGCAGAGAAGTGGAGTGGATGGCTGGAGAGGATCTCAGATTCTTAGGGGTCCTTTAGATCAAATTTCTCAGCTGGGACAAAGAACACAGTGGAATTGGTTTCCCTTCCTACTACCATATACTGGTTCTTTACATCTAGGGGTGGGAATGTTTTGAAGGGTTTATTTATTCATTCAGTGTTGACTCCAACTGGCCCTGGGCAGCTCCCAGAATTAAGAAAAATATAAAAAATACCATAAATTAAATCAGAGCAAATTAGCAGATAACTACAAAATAATTACAAGATGGCAATCCAGACCACACATCAAAAGATATCAAAATATTGTAAATGAGGGAATCCCGTCCTCACTGCTCCAAGGACTGGGAGAACAGCCAGGTTTTCAAGGTCTTCCAGAATCCTATTAGAGTGTAAGCTATATGGATCTCAGAGGGGGACTTCATTCCAGTGGGGAGGAACTGCAACAGAGAATACACACTTGCTGGTACCCAAAGGATGACAGTATTTAATCGTACTGACCAGGCAGATAGCAATTGGTCTTGCTGAAGTTTTGACAGGCTGTATAGAAAAGGAAGTGCATTCTAAAGGTGGTTGTGTGTAGACTGGTGGGTGAAAGTCTGTATAAGGTCTGCATAAGTGTCCTGCACACAGTGGCCAATGCCAGTGAGATGTTGCCGGGACCTTGTGGGGAACAGGGTGGAAAAGGGATAAGCGCAAGGTATCTGGGGCATTATGATGGGGGGTTATATTGGATTATAATTTGCCATGGTCAAATCACTTTCTCATCACTGTAGGTCACAGTCTTCCTGGGCCTCTGCAATAGAAGGACCTATCTGAAAGCCAGGCACCTAAGGATTTCCCAAGAGAACATGGGATTTTTCTGGCAATTTGGTGATCACTTTGATTGATCTCTAGAATACAAAGATGACAAGCTTCCTGGACAAGATTGTCTCTGAGCAACCTCTCTCCAGTCATTAATCCAAATCAGCTCTTTGGTTTTCCAAGGATCAATCCAAAATTAAGCAACTGAAAAGAAACATAAAACAATGATGACAGAAAAAAAAAAATAGTGAGTGTAACCAAGTACTGGCATGAGCTCAGTTTTAAATAGCCAAAAGGGTAGTGAGGTGTCAATACTTCTCCATAATTATCCACAAGTTTCCCACTGGCAGTCCCATTCAGAGTAACCAGTCTCTTGTGGGAAAGGATTGGTGAGCAAGATGACAGCAGACTATCCAGTTTTCTCAGAGATAATGTTGACGGTATTCCAAGTGAGGTGAGGAGGTCCATCTTATGTTATGACCTGTTTTTTTTTTTTTTTTTTTTCTTTTAGCTTGTGGAATCCAAATAAGTGGGCATGATTTTCTGTTGTATAAATTCTGTTACCTGTAGGCTTGATTCATGTTCCTAGTGGCTTCTTCTGGTGAACAGGTATGGCATGGGCATCTGGATTCATGAGGTGGTTCTTCACCTTCTCCTGAAGAAGTCAACTTTCAATCAGGTGTTATTTGGCAACTATTGTTTTTCCTCCAACCTTCCCTTTTTGGGGAGAGTTGTTGAGAAGGTAGTGTGAGTCAGCTACAGAAGATCCTAGAAGAAATTAATAATCTACATAACTTTCATTCAGGGTTCAGGCCAGTCTTGGGGCAAATAAAGTATTTTTCACTAGTAACCTTTGTTGGGACTTGGATTGTTAACTCAACAGAGTGTTGCTCAAAAGATGTTCTCCTAGTTATTATAGATCTCCTCTCCCCATGACACTTCAAATCTGCTCTAAAAGTTGGGGACTAATCAGTTTGCTTTTCCTCATCCTATTGAGTTTCTTGTGGCGGGGGGGGGGGGATTGATACAATCAAAATGGTATCTTGCTGAATTGTCTGCAAGGTGAAAGACACTATTTTATGGTGATTCTGCTCTTAACTGAGTGGGTTCTTAAGTCACAGGGGATGAATGGCAGGGCCCTACAATGTTCCAATATAGGATACTACACAGCTTTGTCCTATTTCTTATTTTATTTATCATCTATATCAAAGCACTGAGGAGAAGTTCTCTGTCAGTTTGAGGTGAGTTATCATCAATATACTAATGACAGTCAATTATAGGTTGCCACCCTGAACTGAACTGGAGCTGCTAAGGATTTCTTGAATCAGTGTCTGGAAGCTGTAAAGGTTTGGAGGTGGAGAAACCAGTTCAGATTAAACCCCACCAGGATGGAGTTGCTGTTCATTAGTCATCATCCAGAAATATCAGTCCAATGGTGGCTTTTGACAGGGTCATGCACCTCCCAAAGGAGTTGACTTGGTGCCTTCATGGACTCACAGTTCCTGCTGGAACACAGGTGGAAACTGCAGGCAAACGAGTCTTTACCGAGCTCTGGATGGCTCCCCACTTACAACACAACCTAAAGCAGTAACTTGTGTCACGGTCATCACACAACTAGAATATTGCAGTAGGCTCTATATGGGGCTGGTTTTTAAGTTGATTCACAAGTTGTTTCTGGTCCAGAATGTGGCAACCAGAATGTGCTAGCTGGGAAAACCAGCTTGCTGACATGGTTGCCAGGAAGCTTCCCAATCCCAATTCAAAGTATTGATTATTACCCTGTCTGGCATGGCCCTGATTTTACCTATCCAGTCCACTCTTCAAGAAAGGGCCTGATTCTGATATACCTACAATGGAGGAATGGTTGGTGAAGACGATGGAACTTTATAAGAGATGGCAAAATTAACTTGCTTGCTTAGAGAAAGATCAACTATTATATTTATTAGTGACTGGAAACCTCTTATGGACTTGTGGCTGAAAAACTAAGAAAATGAGCTTGTGATTTATGGGTCTGAGGATTAGAAAGGGTAGTTTAGGGAAGAAGGAAATTATGATGTAACCTTAGAGAGAGAGGATAAAATATAAATGCATTTATAAACACTGTCAAAAAGATTGGAAGCCTCTGTTTTGCTTTGCTTTGCTTTGCTTCTGTCATTTCTATTATTTCTATTTCTATTTCTATTTATTTCTATTTATTTCTTACTTATTCACTATTCTTCCTTATTTTCTTTTGTTTCTAATATTTGTATCACTTTTATCTTGTTAAAAATGTATTCAATAAATGTTTATTAAAGAGAGAGAGAGAGACTAATGAATTTATGAATGAATTCTCCTTTCATTTAGAAAGTCTTTTTTGTTGATTATGATATGTATGTATGTATGTATGTATGTATGTGTGTATACACACACACACACATACATTTTGTTTCTTTTTGTTTATTCTGTACTGCCCAGAGTCCTAGGGATTGGAACACTATTCAAACACTGTAAAACAAATAAATAATCCAAATGTTGAGTTTCCTTCAATGCTGTCTAGCCATTCACAGCTCAGCGTAAACATATAGTTCCAAGTGCAGATTCTGAAAACAATATATTCTTAGTGGAATACACAGATTTTGTTCACAGAAATTAACAATATTTGTTAATCCAGTTTGATTTCTACTAGAATCCCATAGTGGGTCATGACAATTGTTTATGGAACCACATCTGAGACAATTAACAGATTATGGAACATGATATGGGCTTAGGATGCCAAGAAGTATACAAACAAACTAATTATTCAAGAAGAGGAGGGGAAAAAATCACATTATCCTCTGAAAGGGGAAAAAAAACCTCAATGTCAGCCAAATGTCATTAATTTGTATTATTTGAATTTCAAAGAGAGTGAGGATTAAAAATAAATTGGACTGAACTAACATAGCGCTTTAATTTCAAATACCATGAATTCACCCTAGGGGCCTTGTGATCTACCCAATGCTTAATTACACCAGATATGAAACTGACAGAGGCGTCTGAGCTGATAAAGATCATCCTTTTTGATTTACATTATCTATGCTGCAATGCTGTGTACAGTTCAGTTTTAGATCACGCCCTCATTATGCAACAGAATTGAAAGGTGACCAAGCCAGGGGATTTCTAACTCTTTGTAATATATTTCTGTAGCAAAATATTTTGCTAATTCAAATACAAACATCACTTTATTGAACAAAATGTGCAAACTTACCCTACAATTCCAGTTTTCTTGTGCTTCTTATTTTCTCATTTTAAAGTGCTGGGTGAATTTTCTGCATCATCTTTCTGCATGAGATGCAGAGGCCCAGTTCAAATGTCATGAACTCGGACTAATAAATCACAGTTTCTTCTGCTTCTGTGAAGATATTCTGGTTTGCCAAACTCCATTGTAACAAGAAACAAGAAACGTTTGGTTTAAGACCTTCCTAAGATGCTAGCTTCTTATGCTTGTTTGGAAGGAGGCCTTTAGTCATTGGCAAATTCCAATGATGGTTTAAGAAGCCAGGAGATCTTCACTGAGTTCAGAGCTTTAAATGACATATCTTAGGGAATATTTTCTGTGGTTCTGTCATGAAATCCTTGTATACTGGGAAATATTCTGCATCATACCATAGAAATTTACATTTTATAGATGTCAAATGCACCTTGAGATTCTTTGAAGCCTCACAACAACTGTACTTAAGATGCTCTTTACCCTTGCATATGCATATTTCAAGAGAAGATACCAACAGAGAAGTTCTCTTTCTGGGAAAATATGATTTAACAGGGACACATTCTTATAGGTTTTCAAAAATGGCAATGGAAACTCTTGGCTCAGTACAGCCTATCCAGGGCGGTAGCATAGCCCATGCAATATCAGCACTTCTAGCCTTTCCACAAGCCCAAACTGGACAACCTGAAGCCTTAAGGTTGTATGTGGATTCCAGGTTCTCCTTTTACAGCTTTTGGATCCCCACCCCCAAACATGATTACTAAAACTTTACAGTAGTTTCCATCATTCCAATACACGAATTAACCTCCTCCTCACAACCAGTCTTATCTGCAAACATGATGTGACTCCCCAACCCTGCTTTTCCTGCTGTAATTTGCCCACCCCAAAAGTTAAATGCTGTTCCTGTTGCTGAGAAGCTGATTGGTATGTTTGTAAACAAAACAAAGAATTCCAGTTTTAAAAAAATCAAGAAGGAAAGGAGTTATTAGTAGCTACTAATCGTAATGGATGTGTGTTATTTTCAAGTTCAAAAGCACTCCCTGCAAATGGCAACAGGGGGATTTTTTTTTTCCAAAGGCCAAATAAAAGTCTCATTTATTTTAAGTTAAAAAAAAAAAAAAGATTACACAAAATGTCTCCCAAAAGGAAAAGGAAAAGGAAAAAAATAACAAACAAGAGCAAACAAATAAAAAAAGAATATATACAATCTAAGCACACTATGTATATATCAAATATTAAATATTGTATGAAAATGTCTTAGGGAAGGAAGGATGGAGGGACGGAGGGAGGGAGGGAGAAAGAGAAAGAGAAAGAGAGAGAGAATTAGCCATAAGGGCTGTGTCACCCTTTGGATTTGATTCCAAAATGTTGCTTGGGGTGCAAATACAGTAAATACTGATTACAGTGGTACCCCGCGTTACGAACTTAATCCATTCCGTGACTCTGATCGCAACTCGATTTGGTCGCGCCGCGAGGCAAATTTCCCCATAAGGTTCAATGTAAATACTGCTAATCCGCCCTCCGAATTGGGTCGCACCACGAGGCAAATTTCCCCACTTTTTTCTTCAAAGCCTTATTCTTGCCAAGCCTGCTCTGCATTTTCTTTGGAGCCATGCTGACAAGCACACCAAAAACCTTCCAAACGCCACAAAACACACCACAAGCCTCACCGAACGTCTCCTTGCTACCGCGATCTCGCCCACAGGAAGCCGCGACCGCGTGGCAGCAGGGCAAATGGCCGTGGATCCGGTTGTAGCTCAAGGCGGAGGTCACACGGTGTGGTAAATTTTTTGGGCCAGAGCTGGTCGTATCTCAAAAAATTCGTAAGGAGGGGCGTTCGTAACCCGAGGTACCACTGTATTTGGTTAAGAAGCCATATCTGCTTCCAGAATGGAGCAGCTGCAGCACTTCCAAAATCATGCAGTTGCTGCTGTTTCAGAGGCTCCTTAAAACAGCTGCAGTTGTTTCCTGAAGTCAAGCTCATTCCTACAGTGGGTCACTGACAGTTGCAGCATTTGTTCTTTTACATGTTCCAAAGCAATTTTCAAAATCAAATTTGAAGCACTGCACAATCCTAATAGCTTAATTACCATCTGCTTAGTAAATTAAATACGCCTTTGATCTGAGTCAAAGTTTTTCTTATGTCCATCTTCTGAAATCATTTCTTGAAATAATACTACTCAGACTAGGAGTCCTAGGACATAGGACCCTGGAGGAAGTGGATTATTTAGACAACTTTCAGTCAGGGTTCAGGCCAGGTTTCAATAAGGAGACAGCATTGATCATGTTTCTTGATGACTTGTGGCAGAGCTGGGGTGGGATGATTCATCCATTCTGGTGCTCCTTGATGTCTTTTTGGTGGCTTTTGACCATCCGTTGTGTTGGATTAGGAGACATTGTTTTGTGGTGGTTCTCCATTTTCTCTGTGGACAGTTCCAGTTGGTGCTGACAAGAGATGAGAGGAAACATTGAAAGAAGGATGAGGGAGCTACTTGGATGCCTGCTGGCGAGATAGATCTGGTCGACAGGTGAGCCGTCCTCCTCCCTCGAGGGAGGGGGCCCTTGGAGACACATCAAAATGGGCAGCAGGGGGTGTAGTTTTCCTTGTGGTCCATGGCTCCCTTTGTTTCACCTCCCCCCAGCAAAGTGGCAGGCAGTTCCATGGGTCAGCCAAGGAGGAGGAGGAGGAGGATTCACCAGAGCTCTCCTGAGAGTTGTGAGGGGAGGACAAATGGCGCAACCCTATATTATATATGGGAAGGAAGGAAGGAAGGAAGGAAGGAAGGAAGGAAGATTTCTGACGCTTCCTGCCAGCTTCAACAACAAAGTCAAAGGGGAAGCCAGCAGCAAGTCGTAAGTCACTCCCACTCTCACTGCTTTTTTTTTTTTTTTTTTTTGCCTTTGGTCATTCTGTTTCTCTGTTTAGGTAAGGAAATATGTCTGAAACAATGACCCAGCAGGTCATGGGTTGTCTAGTTATTTTTTATATTGGAGCCATAGGATTAAGAAGAAGCAATGTGGATGTATTGTAAATCCAAATGTTCCAAGACCCCTAACCACATGAGTAAAAGCAATTCAGTACTAAAATGCATTGTTCAAATACCAGTGTTTGAATAAATGAATAAATGACAATGAAGTATTTGTAAAGAAAAATAGAATTTCATTGTATGGAGGTCTGCACTAGATAGTGTATTTACTAGATTATCCCCTCCTCATGAAAAGTTTCACTGATATCATAGCATCAAATATCTAGAAGTTACATTTATTCCAGTGAATGCTTCAATCGTTTTTGAAAGCCAGTATGTATGATGAATTGTTATAAAGTATCATTAACCAACCACACAAATATCTTCAGTTTTAAACATGGCTCCTTATCAATGATTTAAAATTACCATTGAGGGAGAGAGACAGACAGACTTTTTTTTTTCTCATTCATTGCTGAATGGTGTTCTCAGCAAATTTCCAGATTAGGAAATAAATCCTTGAATGTATATAATATTACTAATGCCATTATTTTCTGAAATCTTAGGATGAAACATAGGGCAGCAATTCTACAGCTCCAGGCTCTTCCGCATCTAAGAAAGCAGTCACTGAAAAGAAAAACACCAATCTGAATTAGTGAGATGAGAGATGTATAGATAAACAGTTTAATGAGGACACATTTGTACATTGTTCAATCACTTTAAAATGCTGCCATCTTCTGGATGTTCAATCAAACCTTGATTAAACATCCAAAAGAAAAATCAATTACAGTTGTTTTTTTTTTTAAGTCAGTAAGATAACCTTGATATGATCTGATAGCAATTTAGCAGACTATCCGTAATTCTTCCAATTTACAGTAAATCCATATACTTTTTTGATGAGGCAAAATTATTACAAATACATTTCAAGGAGAAAAGGGGAGAATGAGCAAGATGGAGGAAAATGGGATGCACAGAGAGACAAAGTAAAAGCAAGCAAACTGCTCACTTCGTTCTTTTCATCAGAGATGATAAGTTTAAAGGAAATGTTTGGTCTTTATTGGGAGATTATTTCAGATTGGTTGAAATCTAATTGATGTGGGACTTCAGGACATTGCAGTTTTTAAAAGCAATTAAGCCTGAGGAACATCACCTGTCTCCAACAAAAATTAATTTTGAATGGCACATTAGAACTACATCTATAGCAATACCTTATAATTGGGGTGGGGGGGTGGGGAATTTGGATTTTTTTTCAATCCTACCACATTTTTCCTTCCTTCCTCCCTTCTTTCCTTTCTGCCTGCCTGCCTACTTGCCTTCCTTGCTTGGAATAATGTAATTAAGTATATTTATTCTTCAATCTCACAGTAAAGAAATATGAAGTCATTGTCTTAAGTGAAATCATGTGGTCCAGCCAATTCTGTGATAAAGCTTGAACTTTAATAGCTGAAAAACAATTAAAATCTATTACTTAGATTCTTCATATTGTATAAAAATAGCATACAAGAATATAATGTGATGCTTTCTGGTCCAAATTAACTCTGTTAGATTCTACAAGAAAAAAAAAAGTACAGCTACTTTATCGGACACATTTTACTAGAGATTATTTGAGTTTGGTCTCTCCTGATATAGTGAGATCTATTAAAATATGTTGTGTGGGGTGGGGTGGGGAAGAATTGGCCTTCTGTTTCCTATAAGGTCTTCATATGGTTCAGTTCTGACTTAAAGATGTGTATACTGGATACACACACACACACACACACACAGAGTTATTGTGGCCAAGTTGTCTTAGGGATGGGTGTGTGTGTGTGTATGTGTGTGTTGACTCCTGGCAACTGCCTGAACCAGTCCCTGAAGTTTTCTTGGCAAGGTTTTCTGGAAGTGGTTTGCCATTCCCTCCTTCCTAGGGCTGAGAGAGGGTGACTGGCCCAAGGTCACCCAGCTGGCTTTGTGCCTAAAGCAGGACTAAAACTCACAGTCTCCCTGTTTCTAGCCTGATGCCTCCACCACTACACCATATTGGTTCTAGTTATCATAGCTGATGGTAAATAATAACATGGTAGATGTGGCTAGATCTATTGCTGATGCATAAATGACAGATTTTGGAGATTGTAGATCAGTTTTGAACGTGCTACTTAATGGACCCATCTGAGCTACTATCTACTGCATCAGTGAATAGGCCTGCAAATGCACAAATGTATTAATGCCAACACTAAAGTGTTCAATTACACAACAAATAATTTTAACAATCTATCAAACACAAATAATTTAATTCAGATTTTCATTAATCTGAATGCTAATAAAGAGTATTGGGGCCAGTTTCTGATTTTTCTATTTTTTAAATGACTTACTCCATATCCATTTGTAATTTGGCCCATAAATGTGCAGGAAAGTGGTGGTACAACTTTGTGACTATTTCTTCTACTATAATTATTTTTCATACATTTTTCTTAGGGTGTAATATTTTTGCAAGCAATTTTTTCCATGTTGTACAGTAACCATTTCTTGTACCTAAATTTCTTCTAATATGTACACTTATGCTCATATTTTCTTAATCTATGCCAGTCTCCACCCCTCACCCCCCAAAAAAACTGCATTGCAAAATTCTGGTATACAATGTATTCCAATTGCATATATTTTATGGGGAAGGAAACTGGATAAAATTTGCATAACAATGAATTAAATGGATTTCTCCTGTCTCTATGGTAGTAACTGCAAAGCTAATGCACTGTTAGTTAAATAGTAATCTTGAAATTAAGAGACACCTAATTTTGGAAGTGTGCAATCATTTTTTTTTTTTTTTAAGAAAACACATGTTCTAAGAATGTTCTTGTTAATCCTTTTGGAATTGTTTATCAGTAAAAACAGTTCTAAAAGAATTGTCTGTCTTTTTCAGATCCCAACTTCCTCCCTGCAAGTTTCCTTTGCTTGTAACATCAAAGCCAGTAAAATAATGCTTCTGCTAGTGACACTCTATTATAACATCATGGTATATTATCCAATAAAATTAAAGAAAAATAGCACATGCAGAGAATGCAGATGTCAGAAGATGGAAGTTCAACATTTGAAGGGAGATTGGTTAAAAGATGGTTAATGCAAAACAGATGGTGGGCAATAAATATACTGGAGGTTGTTGTCTATGAACTGTGGGCTTTTCAGTTTCCCTATCATTACTTGATTTAAAATAATGCCATAATTTTCTTTAAACAATTGCCAAGTAAGTAATGAAAAGGTCAATGAGGCGAAGGATCATTATTAAGTTCTACCAACTAAAATGAAGATTCAGGAATAAAACAGAAGATGTATTGACTTCCCCAGCGTTTAGAAGAGGCCCAATATTCTCCTTCAACCTCTCACTTTTAGGAAATTTAAATCGGGTCAGGTCAGTAATTATTCTCTCTGTTCCAAGAGGCATTGATTTTATTGGTTCTTTTAATATAAACCATGTTTGAGATTATGCCCACAATAAAAGGCAGTGAGTAGAAGAATGGGCTAAAGGATGCTGCATTTTTATTGATTTATTATGGAGGTGCACAGGACCTCATACAACGTCCAAAATCTTTGGGTGCTATTCCAAGATATCTCCAAAATTAGCTCCAAAATTCTTTAGTGTGACAGACCGTTCACAACTGCATGGACATTAAAGGTAAATGTAAAACAAATAAAATAGTTTTCCTCATGTTTTGACCACAACTTTGGAGAAACGTGGCCTTCAGCATGCTATTCAAAGACCCAATGCAATTATCAGCCTGGAAAAAATAATGCAGCCCTGATTTAAAAGGAGATTCACAGTTAGATCTGAGTCCAGAGATAGAACAGTGCTCTGCCCTGGCCCCACTTTTAGATCTTGAGGATGTTGTCCTGAGTCCAGCTCACTTAAATGTCATGACTAAAAGCACATGACTGGTTAAATCCCCAAAGAGTTCTCTTTTTCTGTCCCAAGGAAAAGGATGGTTAAAATTCAAATATTCAGGATCTACTGATTTGTATACACATGTAGCAGAATCCACAGAGATCAGATACCACCAACTTAAATTTATTTTCTGATCTTTATAGTTGAATAAACAAATCAGAAAGTGAAATGAAAAACAACAAAGCCACTGACATCAATAGCTACAGCAGAAGTCCATCTTCAGTCATATTCCTGAGATAGTCATATCTGAACCATGCAACCACTACTGAACAATTGCGTTCTTCTCAAACAGTGCTGGTGTAAATGTACAGTACAGATTTGCTGTAGATTTGAAAATAATTCTGCTTTAAAATGAGGAGACTCACATGAGCCCTCCTTCCAATGTGTTGAATAAACCAGTGCTAACCTCTGTCTACACATTGGAATGTACCCTGTTTCAGGTTTACCTTCACATATTTTCAATCTAAAACTTACATAATCTTCCATGTTAGATTAAATTTATGAAGTAATTGCCTGAACACGCCTGCTGGTACAGAAAAATGGAATGATGGAGCTGCTATATATTTTTAGCACAATGATGTTCTGTCCTATTGTTCCTCAGAGTGTTTCCGGACCCATTTCAAAGTATAATGCTTCTGCTACCCTAAATGCTCAAAGTGGCTAGAATCTGTAATTAAAACTACAAGTCCTCAAAAGCTTTTGATGATAATGTAGTAGACTACATTAAGGGAAAGACTGGAAATTGCTGGGGGAAAAGATGCAGACGCATTATGTGACAGTAATCAAATCTGTCTGGAATGTGGATTGTGTATCAGCACCTGTGTTGAAAAAATAATCCACCCCAAATGGAGCCAAGTGAAAGCAGATCAAACAAGCTCTTGACTTCCTAACTAAAGCAGAACATTCAGGAATCTTTTCAGATAATTGATTTGAAAGCTAATATATTCTGGGCTGATAGATACAATGACATTCTGTTAAAGACCTTATGTCCTATGGGGAAAACTTGGCTTCCTGATTGTTAACATTAACTGACACCAGTGATTGAGTTAGTATGGCAGGGGTGGTGGTGCATTTTTACATTGCCAATAGGATATGACCATTTTCTATCTTGGATTCTCACAGCTGCTAAAGAAAAATCTTGCATCAGTGTATAAAGGTTTCAGAAGATGAAAATATAGCTTTGAATGTATTATTTACTGCAAAAATCCAGAGAAGAATAAATAATACATAATAGGTCAGTGCTTCCCTTCTTATTGAGGGCTTCTTATTGAGCTACTAATCTTTAAACAAGGAAAAAACCTTATGTAAAACTTAAGGAAAAACCAGTTGCAGTTTGCATTTGATGGAAATAGTTACCTAATGTCCTATTTCACTTCTATTGCTAACTGGATTTCACTATACACCAGAATGTTGGTCTCTTACAGGCAGAAATGTCAGCATCGTTCATGCTCATATGTGGAAATAAACCTAGTATAAATATTCTCATCAAGTATAGGTTTTTATTTGTGGTGTGATTAAATAATGCTCAGGATTTTGAAGACTATTCCTTAAGATCTCAGTATGTTTAGTAGTCATAGAATATATCAGTGTTGGAAAAGGATATGGTACACTTATGAAACTCAGCAATATTTTTTGCAAGTCTTACTTGTTTTATGTAATGGTAAACCTAGTTGACTGATTTCACCACCAGAACACTTCATTGAGTGTTACATACTGTAGTATCATGTTACAAAGTTTGAGAACAACCTTTTACTCTTTCAAGATTTGGTAACTTTCAGTCAGGGTGGTGGGATAGTGGTGATGGTGGTGGTCATGGAAACACTAAACACAGCATTTCTTAATGAAAAGCAGTAAGGAAAGTCTTCCCAAATGATGACTTCCAGCAGTACACTACAATGTTATTTTCATTCTGTTTCATAATTGCCGACCATTTTGATAGATGAAAAGACAGGAGAAAACAATAGTAATAACACTTCTTTTGTTTGTACAGTTCTAATAGATTTTTTTTTTTTTTTGGAGTGGGGTGGCCACAAAATTTGAGAACAACTTTTTACTCTTTCAGGATTCAGTATCTTGTGAAAATGCTTTATATGGGCATTTTTGACAAATGGAAATGGCGGTGCTTCCCTAGCATTCATTGACAGGATCAAAGCAATAATATTGGTATAAAGGGAAGAAACAAAAGTCATAACCACTGTTTTCATTAACCAGTGTCCTCCCCTGGACCTATTTAGTACATTTCCTTATTTTCATTCAGTAGCGATAGTTTCCTTTTCTGAAATTTTCTGAGCCAAAAGTGCTGATCAAGAAACTTACAACTGAGAACTATTCAAAATAGGACAAACGATTCAGCTGCTAAGCCAGAAAAAAGGGAGACACACAAACACAACTGGCATGGGGCCATCACAAAAGGCGTAAGCTTCAATGTTCATATAGGATACTGATGTCAGATGGAGTAAGAGGCACACACTTTCCAAATTTCCCCTTTAATTATTTATTTAACCAATGTTTAAACCACCTCAATCACCACGGTGACAATGCACAACCATATAAGGAACGCAACTTAAAACAACAGAAAGAGATGTAGAATAGCAATAACAGAATCATGATCCCATGTCTAGGGAACAAGACAAACATTACACAACCTACACATATTGATCAATCATAAACAACTCAATATCCAACATGAAGTTACAAATCACTCTGCACAGTGTGGCAGTATGGCCAAATGAAGTTCTGCGAAGGTCCCTCTGCCCTCCCTTATCTTCCATATAAGATGCTCAGAAATTGGCTAGAGGGACATTCAATTCTCCTAGTGATAAATGGGAATATCTGGCATAACAGCAATGTCACTGAGAATATAATAAGGACGGGTGTTAGCTTTAGTGTTATTTAATATCTTCATTAATGATCTAGACGATAGAAGTAAACAGAACATTAATTAATTTAATTAACAGATTATGCTAAGTCGGAAGGTGCTGCAGATACTAGAGAGAAATGAAGAGAACTGAAAAATGCCATGAGGGATTAACTAATTGAGATATAATTCAGACCATGGGGTGGGGGTGGGGATTAAGATGTCAAAAATCTAAGAATAGGATTACAGTGCAGTATTTCTTATCTTGGTGAGCTCATACCACTTGTTGGAATCATGTTGCACTGTATCCCAATATCTAAGGCTATTTTTCATACAAAAATGATGCTGATGATGAAATTGAAAATTAAAGTAATTGATCTGAGGTTCTCATCAGTTTTATGATGACTATTTTTTTCCATGTCTTAATGACAAGGAGGAGCTAAAAATGATGTGAATGAATGGGATCCAGCAGAATAATATAAATGAATGTAAAGGGGCTGATATCAGTGGTCCTTCTACTGAAAAGAGGAAGGAAAAAGAAAATAGATTTAGCTGCTTCCCACAGCAACCCAGCTACTTTTCATTCTGTCTTGAAGTTCCCCAGTTCCCTGGAACAGTTTTTTGGAGGTTGGCAGACCCAAGAATGTCCAATTTCATAAGAAAAACTCTGCTTACAAAATTCTAGATCTTGTCAAATAATTTGAATCCACTAAAAGCAGTAAACACTTTCTAATTTAAGCTTGATTGATTTCATTGGGATTTAAGCACTATAAATGTTGGCTGAAATAATAATAATAATAATAATAATAATAATAATAATAATAATAACAACAACAACAACAACAACAACAACAACAACTGTGTGACCAGCAATAACAATAATAATAAAGCACCACTTGAACACCATCAACATTGACAAAATCACCATCAGTCAATTGCAAAAGGCAGCTTTACTTGGAACAGCTTATATCCTGCGACGATACTTGTAAGACCATCAAACAACATTTGCCTATCCCAGGTAGGGAAGACTCAATAGGTGGACAAAAATAGGTGGATAAAAATGCTAAATCCATCCTAAATATCTGGCTGAAAATAACTTCTTCCTCTTCCTCCCCTTCCCCTTCCCCTTCCCCTTCCCCTTCCCCTTCCCTTTCCCCTTCCCCTTCCCCTTCCCCTTCCCCTTCCCCTTCCCCTTCCCCTTCCCCTTCCCCTTCCCCTTCCCCTTCTTTCAGCCAACAATAATAATATACAAAGACCTAGTAATGAATAGTCATTCTACCAGAAAACACAGGCAGATGTGACCAAGGGTGAAAGCTAATTGATAGCACACATATTTCTCATCAGTGCAGAATGACATTCGTTTGATAGTCCTTAAAGATCTTAGATGTGAATGGGTGGCTTTTTAACGGAAATCATTAAAATCATCATTCCTATTTGTTAAAAGGCAAATACCTGTAAAACACTAAGGAGCTTACTGAGTTTGCTTCAGAAAACTGAAGAGTTTGCAAGCTGGCTATGTCCCAATGTGTTGGTCTCTAGCTGCTATCTTTCCTGCGAGATTGGTAGGGATGATGTGACCTGGAGTCTAGTATATTGGGAATGGCTTAGCTGGAAAAAGGAGGTTTAAAGGAAACATGAGCTTCATTTCCTCATAGGAATCCCTTTCTTTAAAGCTAGGATCCTAAACTCATTTTAGGTGGAAAAATTATGCATATTTAAAACTCACCAAATATACTTGAGCATAAGCCAAGAATTTTAGGTGCCAAATACATCCCCAAAATTGGATTTGGCTTATCCATGGATGGACATATCTACTTGTACATATGATAATACTTTTTAAAAGTACCATATATCCCATACATACTCATGTATAAACCCATCTGTGGATAAGCTGACCCTTGATTTTTAACCAAAATGCATTGAAAAATGCATCACCCATGGATAAGCCAGTTGTGAAAATTAAAACATATGAAAATGTCAAGGGTTGGCTTATCCACAGATATATGCAGGTATATACAGTAATTCAAAAGGAATATATGTTCGTAGAATTATGCAGCTGTTTCCTTATATCATCTGGGTTCTGAGAGCCATTTAAAGATTGCTAGTAATGCAGAAGCATGCAACTGTTTCCTCATTGTGTGCTTCTGGCAAGTAGATATCAGGGTATTCTATACTAGTAATGGGAGACAAAGGGTGAATGTGGAGAATGTAAGTCCCTGGTAAGTTTCTGTGCAATGCGCATGGACAATTAATACAAAAAATATTTGTTAGGATTTAAGACCTTTTTGAGACATTCCATTCCAGGCCCTTGATTCTGGATTCTGTTGTATATGTCTTTCCCTCATTTCCACACTTACTATGTCAATAATGTCTCAACATTTCTCAGAATTCCCAAAAGCACCCATCACTCTTAAAATGGTAGCTCCACTGCAGAAAATAGTCCTTTTTCTGCTTTTCCCCTGAGTTGGGTCTTAACATCTCAGAAGTACATGATAAGACAAGCCTGACAATTGCAGCTTTACAGGTATATTCAAACATGTTAATTCATTGATGGAACGGGATCCGCTGGTGAAATGGGTTTCCTTTTCCTCTAGTCCCCCTCTTGGTACATGTTCCAAATCTTTTCCAAGAGATTGGAAACGCATCTATGGCAGGTTTGAGAGGCATGCAAAGCTGGAACAATGAGAAAGGGACCGAGTTTGAGTGATCAAATGTCTAATCACATGACCACAGATATACCTTAAAAAAGTAATCACAAATTATTAAAAGCCCTCTTCTGGCATTCTTACCTTTAAATGAGTAACAAATCAGGCGTATTCCTGGATTTGGCTGTGTGGCAGATCCTACAGAGTTGACAAAGGAACAGTCTGGATTTATTATCTGGGCTGAGTTTGTTTCTGCTAGCTATGGACGAAATTTTGGGGGCTTGGTGATGCATATACTAGATCCATGTCCCGCTTGAATTGGTTGGCTAAGATTTTTGAGGAAATAATGTGTGTCTGGGTCCAGCTGGTGGCAAATTCATCTTTGAGAAAGGGGGCAGTCCCACTGACATTAATGAGGTACTAATGTGCCCTCTTCTCAAGAAGCCATTGAGGGACTCAACCATTTTGGACAATTTCATCCTGTCTCCAATCTTCCCTTTGAGGTTGTTGAGAAGGTGGTTGTGCTGTGGTTTCAAGGAACCTACCCTGTCCACCCAAAATATTGTTTTCAGGTTCAAACAGGACTTTTTAAACACAAATATGTATTTGTCCTTGTGAGGGAATGGTTCATTGTTAGCAATTGAAGCCCAGATGATGATGCAGGAATTCAGAAGCCACACTAGTGAAAGTTTTGACAGTTTGGATCTAAGGAATTGTTGGCATCTAATTCAATACCAATACTGTAAATCAGGATAGCTACACTTTGGTGGACTTACTTAAAATATTTTGAGATGTCAAGGTTTGTGGTGGCTGGAGCAATGAAATGGGAATATACCGACATCCCACACAAGGAAAAGGGCAAGGCAGTCTACTTTGTTTTCCAGGTATGGGAGAGCATTTATTTTGTTAGCTTATATTAGGGGCTTACACAACTCTGCTGTGTTTCTTACCTCTAAATATCAGAAAACCATGTCACTGTTGTATGTGCCAGTGAAATTTTCTAGTGCAGTCAGCGGCCATAATGAGGATCAGAGGCCACATGTGGTTCTCAGAAGCCCCAAGTGCACAGATTGCCAATTTACTGCAAACAGTCAAGACAGCCCAGTTCTGAATGTTATTTATCAGTCCCCACTGAAATGTACAATGAATTTAGAGTTATGACTAAACTTTAATTTCTGTCTAGCTCTCATACTACAGCAGGCACATCCACAGGGTGGTGGAGTGTCAAAAACTCAAAATGGTAGTTTCAGCTGCACAACTGAAGCTCTGCCCCTTTTTCACATGGGGAGGCAGAGTTTCCATCATGCAGTTGTGGCTGCCATCTTGACCTTCTTGACTCCCATGGATGCCCTTGTTTATAGTCTGTTTCTTTCAGAGCCTCTCAAGGAATTCCCCTTCATGCTATAGAACTGGGTGTGTGGGAAAGGTGATAATTAGCTTTTCTTGAAGGAACTGGATTCTCTTACTGCATCAGCCAAGGAGGAAAGGATCCTACATCCCTCTGTGGCAGGCAGCCATCACCTTTCCAAGGGCTAATGTGCAAAAGCAAATGGTTATTTTTGTCTTGGTGCAGACAAAATGGCAATCAATTGCTCTAGATTAAAAGAAAGTTAGTATGGGAGGGAACAGAAGAAAAGGCCTTGTGTCATCTGTCAATACCGTAATGCAGTGAAACAACTGCAGTGTAGTAATCATGAAAGGGCTACTGTGGCTTTTTTATCACCATTCTGCTTTGCTTATTCCCAACTACTCTGTTGCCTGCTGGGGTATATTCCACCTGCTGAGCTGTTGGACTTCCTGAGTGCTTCGTATTTTTCCAAGGATTCCAGGGGAGAATAAATGGAAGGCAAGGAGCACAGCAGGAATGGCAGAGGACCACCATCGAAAGAATTTAAAACATAAAAATAATATTGGGCTGACTCCTGCAGAGAGTTGAGGGTTGTATCAGTTCCACTGACCTGTCAAAAATAATAAACTACCCACAAAAAGCAATTGGTGCACAGAGAGGAACCATTTCTACTCCTCCCGATAGTACTTATGAAATAAGAACCAACTATTTTATTGGGGACAGAACAATACATACAAAAACCACCTCAATGTCCACGAAGAAGTCATGTTCTCAAATGTTTTCATTCTTCATGGAGTGTATGCAGAATATGTTGCTGCTTTCTTTAAATAAAGCTCTGAATTTCACCAGCAGGTTTGTCATAGAAATGTTTCATTTTGGCAATTAATTGTTAATAATAATAATGATGATGATGATGATGTATTTATATGCAGCCCAACTTCATGTACAAGGAACAGTGAGTAATCTGCAGCCTCACCATTGCCTGAAATCCCTTGCTAAGGCTCATCTGGAACAAATGACCCTTCATAATTCTCTTTGAATTTCTGGCCTTATATTTGGGTCCATAATTTCCTACAATTTGAGCAGGAAAATTCTCCAAAGATCTCCAACAGAAAGCTTCCTGTCTTAGCAACAGCAGTAATCCTACTGAAAAAGCTGATGTGGAAAGTTTCCTTCTGGTGGTTTTCCTTGGGATTTGAGGGAAGCCCAGAACAACAGAAGGCTAATGATTGTAGAATCAGTGGTTGTATCTAGCTAGTTTGACCTGGTTTGTGAGAAATGATTATTAAATCACTATACACATTACAGGTAAGCAAAAACAAAAACAAAACAAAACTTTCCATCTCTACCTGGAGAATCTGGTTTATCCAGGCAGAGTAAAAGGAAAACCCGGAGCATATTTGACATGGATTGGGCTTTGCATGCATAGGCAAAGCTAAAGCCCTAAGAAAATTACACTCCAGGTTTTGCAGACAGCCAGCTTCTCCAGGCAGAACAGGGAAAATGTGAGTTTATATCTTGCTCCTAATTGTATTAAATTACAATTGGGAAGATTTAACTTCTACTGATACTTTTAAAATTCAACTTGACATGCATAGATGTGATTTATAGAAATTTCTCTTGAGTATTATATGTACGTTTTTCTATTTACAGCAGGTTATCTGAGGACCTGCCTCGCCCCTTATATCAGCCTGCCCCACTCAGTCCTGCAGAAGAGGCATGTTGCAGACCCCACCAGTCAAGGTACTTCAGCTGGCGGGTTCTAGGAAGAGGGCCTCTTCTGTAGTGGCCCCTGCTCTGTGGAACAACTTACCACCTGAGGTGTGATGTGCCCCCACTCTCATGGCCTTCAGGAAGAGCATGAAATCCTGGCTATGCCAGATGGCCAGTGGAATTGGCTTGTTTATTTAATATCAATTAATTAATTAATTAATTAATTAAATATCGTTCCAAGATGCCATCTTTATGTTCACATTAAGCAAGTCACACAGCCATTCTACAAGCAAACCTTCAGTCTTTTACAATTTTTTAAAATATTCTCACCACATTGATGACTTCCTTGTCATCATTTTAACAGATATTCATATTTAAACCATCTGTTTCAGCTCTACTCTGACATCACATTATCGTTACCATACAAATCTGTTCCTTTCAGCATTTCCTCACTTCAGTGTCATCCCAAATTTTTGATTCACTGTCCTATGAGTTCCTTGTATACTCAGCTCTTTTCACATGAGTCATGTTTTGTATGTCTGTTTCTCTCTCTCTTGCAATCCTCACACTCTTTGCCCTGTTTGACTACATTCTTTGCAACTAGAATCTTTTTCTTCATGTACATATTTTACAATATCTTTCTCTCATCTTTGCTTTTACAGCATTCTTTTATTTGCATGTATTCTCATCCACAGCCTGTTTCAGTTTGTCATTCCTTTGTCATACATCTGACTAGAGTTGCTCTGTATGCTTCCGTGGCATTTGGTATCATAATTCTTTTTACTCTAGTCTAAGTATCTTCCACATTCTCTTTCCTTATGTTATTTTCCCCTTTATTCTGTTTGGAGATTAATCTATCTTCTAATACCTTTTCAAACATGACTCAAATTTTCCCTTTCTGGAATACCTCTATTTTCCCTCTTGTTCTTTTTTCACTTCTTTCATTTTATTTCATGTCTATTTTTTTCCTAAGAGCCAAACTTCATACTACCAAACAATGGCCTGTTCCAAGTTCAGAATTTCTCATCAACCTTGTATCCTTTATGGATTTTGTTATTTTTTTCATTGCAAGCAATCAAATCAATCATGCTTTTCAGTTTATTTCTTTCCCATGTGTACCCATGAATAGACTTATGCATAAACTGTGTATAAGAAACAGAGGCCTTTTTCTAAACAGCTGCTCAGCAAATAATCAGCATTCTTGTTTATCCCTGAGTCTCTGAATGGCCCAGTCACTTGCCCTGTACTCTCTCATTTCATTACTACCCATGCATTCATGTCATCTAGCAGAATGACTATTTCTCCTGGATTGCATTCATTCAGAATATTGCAGTTTACCTCTAGAATTTTTCTATGATTCTTCCATTATCTTCTATTATCACCATCCACTGGACTGAACATGCACAACTTTCACTAATCTATGAATTCCTAATTCCTAATTTCATACATACTCAAAACAATCTGGGTGACACCAATTCATACTTTCCGGCATACATTTCAGACTTTTCATTCATAAACACAATTACCTTCACTTTCTTGCTTTAAGTCATCAACTCCATTTCACCAGGTAAGACCACCCCATTCAGATCTATTTCATTCTTCCCTTTTCTCTTAGTTTCACAAAGAGAAAACTTCCTTCCCATTTACACCTGTTACATTCCAAGTCACAATCTTATTTTTTCCATTGTTATCACCAGATGGATCCATAGGTACAGTACTTAGCTCTACCATCCATCATGACTTTGGTCAGTCAAGGCTTTTTCACATAATGTTTTAGTAATAAAGATAATGTGTATATTAGGTTACTAGACTTTGTAATAATCATGCCACTTGCGATGTTTCATGTTCTTGCTAAATGTGTTTGAGCACATTTTCCCATATACCACAAGCACAGCAGTCCAATTTTTACCCCAGGTATGTTCACACTGTTGCATACAAATCAGGATACCTAATCTGGAAAATACTGTACAAGCCAACATACTGTTGTCTACTTCCCCCCAATTAGAAAGTGCATGCAGTACACTAAGACACTCCCTCAAATTACTATTTCAACAGATTGGTTGTAAATTTCTAGAAGGAAGATGTACCTGGAATTGATTTCAGTGTATATTTGTTTTCAGAGCAGAAAACTACTCACACACTGTTTGTCTTAATATTTAGAAAGACATATTTATTAAACATTCTAATTTTTATGTATGCTTCATATAAAAATATGTTTACTTAAAAGGAAAGGCAGATGTCAGTTTTTCCCTACAGATATTAAACATTTGTGCAAAGGATATGGAATAAAACAGAAGAATACATATGATCAGATAATGAGCAGCTAAAAAGAGGAAAAAAAAAAAAACAATCGGGGAGATAGAAATAATGACAAATCTAGCAGTCTTGTTCTTGCAACCTGTTAGTAGGATTCAACACTCAACAGGCATAAAACAGATGTTAATATTATTTTTCTGTAATTTTTTTTCTGTTCTTGTCAACATTATTGAGAGGATGACCTGAGTCTACATAAATGATTGCTGAAACTTATTCATTGGAAGTGCTTCTTAAATATCCTGCACATGGAATTATTTTCATCTGTGGTGTTTTCTGCATACATTTCTATATGTAGAACAACATTACTCCTATGTAAATGTAAATGGTTTTTGGTAGGTTCAGAGATGTAACCAACTGCTTGGATCCTGAAGCTTTAGAACATTTGATACTGGCAATTGATACCCTGACAACTATCTCTGATAGAAGAAGAACTGGTTTCTTGGGAATGATGATATCTTGGGAAAGCAATTGATTTCTGGAGACAAGAGTTCTTGAAAACATTGCTTTGGTTTGGGACTTTGGACCTCATGCCTGATTTAGAGGATGAGAGCAAAGTTTTACATAATTCCAGGAAAATTAGGTGGGTGAAAGTTCTGGCCCAGTGGAGAAATGTGGGGCCAAGAAACATGCTTCCAGAAGAGAGTAGGAATTATGTAGGAAATCAATTTCACGGAAGTCTAAAACTATTTTTACGGAGATTGGCTATAATAAATCTTAGAAGTCTGATTGTAAGACTTTTTTCTTTCTCCTTTTTATAATACAGCAAATAGGAAGGCTTCTTCCTGAACTGCTTCTGAATGTTATCTCATTGTTCTGGACTTAACAAAAAATAAAAAATAAAAAAAGATGTTTCATCCCTTTTGCCTAGGTAACATTTGCTGCATATTTCTGTCAAAGTCATCTTCTTTACTTTCTACAATCTCAGTCTCTGCTGTTGTATTTACAGTCCTGGAACTCACTTGGACTCTGATTGCCCTGATTTCCTTGCTCCTTGTTTGATCTCTCATGATTAACTCTTCTTATTTTCTCACCACATGTGGAACAGATAACCATTTACAGAACCATGGAATCAGGAGCTGGATATGACCCAGTAGGTCATCCAGTTTCTATTCATGTTTAATATAGGAAATCTAGTGGTAAAGCACCACAAGAAATAGTTACCTAATTTCACCTTGATAACTTTCAGTGAGAGAGAGGACAATGCCTCTCTAAGAAATGGGTTCAGTTCTTGAATGTACTAACTGAACTTAGTTTTTTGAGATGTTGCCACCTAATTCAGCACAGTTAAATGTACCTGAAAGCTAATGTTGAGTGACCTTTCCTTTTCTACTGCCATTACTTTTTTATGAAGTAGTAGAATGGCGGGGAAATTTCTTTTAAGCGTAACCATTTTTAAAGCTTAACGAGATTTTACTAATAGCCCTTTCATGTGAGAATTAGTTCACTCAGCATATAACCTTTGATTGTAGAAGTGAAACAATTGATTCCTAGGTACTGTATTTCATGTTGAAAGAGGAAATGGCTTTCATCAGTCAAAACGTCCCCTACTGTAGTGTACTAATAATTGTGATTGTATTTTATGTTTCCATGCATGGTTTATTTTATTCCTGCATATTTCAAAGAAGAAACTAGTTCCTTATTTGCAGGACATCTAGTTTTATCAATTCGAAAAGGGTTCTACTTCTGCTGATTAACTCCATGCCACGTTCTGATGGAGTATGTGAGCCTTGTACTAAGGAAACGTATCTCAGTTATGAAAAGAACCATTTGAACACTAAATTAATCCATTTTTAAAATACAAAAGGGTCATTTATTTCTGTCATTCAAATCACACTGAAAGCACTAGATCAGTTGTATGGCTGTTGGTAACAATTTATTGTGCTTCACCATGCCTTTGATGGGTGAATTACAAGATTCCCCCCCCCCTTTTTTTTTTTTTTTTGATCAAACGCTTGTATTTGAAAGGAAATGAGTTTTAGGATACACCCAATTTCCCATAAATACCAAACAAATTGACCCTCCCCCATCATTTATTGCTTTATAAAATAGAAACTCTTTATAAATGGACAAGGAGACAGTTAAGCTACTATATAATGCTGAATGAACTTTTGAGTTAGATGTTCGACAGTTTTTAGAGGGAAAACTTGTAGGATGAGACCTGGTCAGTACTTGAAGCAGGATCAGACCTGGTCAGTACTTGAAGCAGGATCAGACCTGGTCAGTACTTGAATGGGAGAAGTAAGAAATTCCATGGATGTCTATCAAGCCACTGAAAGTTGAGCTTGACTCAAAGGAGACAATCATGCTACTACATAATGTTAGATTCTGAAACTAATGATATTATGGAATTTATTTATTTAATAAATTTATAGGCTGCCCATCTCATATACATGACTCTGGGGGATTAACAATTAAAACAGAGTAAAAACAATCAAAACAACCAAATTTAAAAACAATAGAAATAGCATAAAAATAGCAGCCAGGAACACTCACAAACAGTCAAACTAACCATGAATTGGGCTCATTCATACTATCAGGGTACCAGGCTTAATGGCAAAGCCAGGTTTTTGGTGCCTTGTGAAAAGCTAACAGGGTGGGGCAAGTCTGATTTCCGAGGGGATGATGTTCCAGAGGGTACCATGGCAGAAAAGGCTGTCCTCCTGGGTCCCGACAGATGACCCTCTTTCACAGATGGGACCGAGAAGCATGCCTCTCCTGCTCAATCTAAGAGGATGGGTAGACACTACTGGGGAATTACTTCCCTTTACTTCAAAATATAGTAAGGCAGTAGGGTGCCTATTTGTACATTTGGCTGAGTAGGTCTGAAATGACTTGGTATGAATGCATTGTTGCATAACTAATTCCATGTGACTCCCAGTAAATTCCAGGAAAAAGAAAATAGGACATCCTAAAACACACACACATACACACACACACAAATACACATAGTAAGCATAATTAAAGAGAACCTTGGCCAATAGTAACTAACATTTCATTTACAGTCATAAGCTAAATTTCATACAATATGCAATACAACAAAGCACATGAATATAACTGTATTAAAATTGTAAAATACGTAGCTAATCATATTTTCAGTGTAAAAGTAAACAGCCAAACCCTATTTAAACCCTGAGTTTTCTTTCAATCTTCAAGGCTGCATAAACATTTTCCAGGTGTTTAGAGATTTCTGAAGAATTATGCACTAACAAAAAATGTCATTCTCTTCCGTAGAGCCATCTAAATAATCCACAAGATGGGAGAATATTGCAGGTAGTCATATGTGACATAATGGGCACTTCAACAAATAATCTGATAAAGATTCCACTATATCCTCCAGATGAGGGCACATATGATCTTGGAAGGAGATGTGCAGTATAAGTAACTATCTGGAAGATATTATCACGCAAAAAAATAGCTAGTGTTTGCGTATGTGCCTTCTAGAATTTATTTATTTATTTGTATTGTCGAAGGCTTTCATGGCCAGCATTCGAAGGCTGGTGTGGATCTTCCGGGCTGTGTGGCCGTGTTCTGGAAGCTTTGTTTCCTAACGTTTCGCCAGCTGGCGAAACGTTAGGAAACAAAACTTCCAGAACACGGCCACACAGCCCGGACGATCCACACCAGCCTATTTATTTATTTATTTATTTATTTATTTTTCAGGCTTGTATGCCGCCCATCTCCCCCAACGGGTGACTCTGGGTGGCTCACAATAATAAAAAAGAAGAAAAAACACAAAAAACACAAGTCTCTCCAAACATGGCTAAAATCTATAAATAATTAAAAAAACATATATTAAAAATGCCCTAAAAACCTCTTCTGATTTTAGCCCTAAAAAACCTGTAAGGTGCTGTGGGGGGGGACAACCCATCACCCCACCAGCCATCTCCACAGGTGCGGGCCCCCCTCTGGCCCCCAGGCCTTCTGGCAGAGCCAGGATTTGAGCCCTCTCCTGAAGGCCATGAGGGACGGGGCACACCGCACCTCAGGAGGCAGGATGTTCCATAGGGCGGGCGCTGCAGCTTGGCCGTCACAGTAATTATGTCTTATAAGTAGTAATTGCATGCAAGAAGTACAGTTTTGAGTCACATATACTTTGCATGGCTAACCTATAAAATCCTACTTCAGTGTATGAGACATGAGACGTGGGATATGGGGTTCATCAAGGGGTTCCATAATGGATGCAGCTAGCTCAGGAACCACCCCAATCTCAAGGTAATGGCTGGTCCTCCCTTGCAGATCAATAGATAAGAGAATATATCCAATATTTTCCTCTCATTTAAGAGTGGCTATAATTTTGGAATCTCTTGAAGTAGAGCAGGGAGGTGGGATCGTATGCAGCACAGAGCGTTCCACTCTCTCCTTCCAGTTAAGTATGCAGCAGAGAGTGACAGAGCTGTTCAGGGCACTTTCTATGCAATTAACACCTTTTCACCCATTGAGTGTTTTGCTGCCTACCGAGTTTCCTTTCCCTGGTATAATACAGGATATTGCCATACCTCCCCTCTAATAACAGGAATTAAGCCTAGCAAGTGAAAACATTATTTTCTCAGGAGAGGATGTTACATAGGTAATTAGAAAAAGAAAAGGGTATATTCCAAAAGATGTTGTTATACTAATAGTGATTCTACTTCAGTCCTCCTGTAAATCTAAATTCAGGATATGATGCTTAACCTCTTGTATAACTTTCTCAGGCCCCATATTATCAAAGATTGAACCAAGAGACCACAGCAGGCCAGATCTGAAGCTAATTTTTTTCCCCATTTGTCTTTGCAGTTAAAGTGAAACCAAAAGGAAACTAAGTCCTGTAAGAACTTAGAAAACCAGGAAGCATTAAGAAGGGAAGACTGAGTGAAAATATGTAGCATTTGTCTGAAGAACTATTACATAGAAGTAGAACATTATTTGTTCTCTCTTAACTGAGAACACAGGACATGAACTAATGGTTTTTCTTAGCAGGAAGATAGATTGGTGCTGAATGTTAAGAAAAAAAATTCTTAACAATAAGAACAACTCAATAATGAACAAGGAAGGTAGCTGGCTCCCCTTTTTGGATCTCTTCAAGTGGACAGAATGGGGGACCATATGTTGGGATGCTTTAAATTGGAGTCCTTGGAAGACAGAAGTGGGTAGTTTCATTATATAATTTTTGAAGCTTTCCAGAACCCCAAGGGACAATTAATCTGATCCAATATCAGCTTGTTTCTCTTATAATCATACTAGTTTAGATGATATGTTGATGGGGAATTGCTTCTATCGGATTCAGATACGATTCAGATTCATACTCTATTTGATGCACATATGTCAATATTAAGCTCTAAACTATTATCTATGTTTTATTTATTTTTCTAAAAAAATCTCAGTAGTATATTGTAGTTACAATTTTAATAGGATGATAAAGATGACATTTTTATAACAAAAAGAATTGTGTTAATGCATTATGCTAATAATGCTTTTCAGCCTATTTTTCTCATTTTGCTTTGTGTTCTACCTTATAGTTGCATTTTTTTGCTCACCCACTGGCTGATTCAGTTGCTGAATGAATTGGATCTCACCTAAAAAATCAGGATGAATATTTATAAAAATTCAATCCAGTTTGTTGAAAGACACATAGCCTTGTAGTACTACAGAAACCCATCCAGGTATTTCCAAGTAAGTGACACTATTTTGAAATTGGATAGGATAATTAACTATGTCACACTCATAACACAGAACAAGACTCTTTAAATCACTGTATTCTGAAAAAGTAATTGTGGCCTGTTTAGGACACAATCCTAATCAATAATGAGTTGATTCACACATTATATAACAACACAAATGCACAAACCACATTATGGATAGTGTTATTTACAATCCAGGCCTATGCCTCATTCTGACAACCAGTTCCATCCTTATTTTCATCAAAGTCCTTCATACTTTTAGGGAAGAACCTCTCCAGTACTTTTGTAATCACAGTGAACTGTTTGATTCGTTTCTATAAGTTAATAGTTTTCTTCAAGAAAAACTTGGAAGGAAAGTGTTGGTAAATTCCTTTTGGGAAGCCATATAATATTTATGATCTCTTACCATATTGAATAAAGTAAATTGAATTAACAAATATACATGACTAAATTGTAAGGTGATAGGGAATCTATTTATGTATTCCTGTTACTATTTTTCTCTTTGCATTTTTATTGAAGGTCTCTGACTTCAGGGTGCATTTCATAAATTGCCAGTTGTTACTATCCTGTTGCCTGAATTGCTTATATAATTTTATGATAAAGCTGAAAGCAGGTTATTTGGTCAAAGGAAGGGTTTTGATTTAAACTGTTTCCATTATTTCTGATCGTTTTTGTATAACCTCAAGTTGTTAGACTGGCACATCTTACATGTGTGTGTCTATAATCAAAGTATTATAAGTTTCCTTCCAATCTACCTACATTAGACAGAGTTATACTTTTAGAACCAAAGAAACAATATTAAAGCCAAGACAGAAATTTCCTAAATTTTAACTCATGTAAGGATTAGCACCTAGTTATTGAGAAGAAATTTGAGACATAGAAAATCAACTTTTATTAAGGGCAATTGAGGATAGAAGGATCAGAGAAAAGAAAGAATATTTTAAATACCAATTACTCATCTTTCTATCATTCAAGAAAAAGGGGCCTGATCATTAAGGGATTTGAATGTACAATATTCTGTCTATCTGAGAACTGTAAAAGAATATTAGACTCAGAATGTAAGATTTTATACGATATTTTAAAAGAGCTCACTTTTGTCTTTTGCCTGATCCAATGAAAAAAGTCAAAGCCTATCCAGAAAACTTTTAAGAGTCATCAAGAAGTGGATAGAAATGAGATGACAATTTTTATGTATAAATTCTGGAAATATGCACTGCTCCGCTAAAAATTTCAGTTAATGCACAACCCAGCAGTGCCAAATTTGCTAATAGGCTATCAAAGGGAGTGAAGTCTCAATCCCAAAAGAGCTGTATTGGTTGCCAGTTAGTGCTTTTCCAGACTCAGTTAAACTTTGGTTGGCCCTCACCTTCAAACCAGATGTGGACCACCTATAAAGCACATAGAACCATCTCAAAATTTGCTACTAAATTACATTTTTTTTTGTTTTCACACAAAAAGAAAAATATTAAATAGGTCAGGAATAATCATATCAACAGTACTGAATTAATGCAATGTGATTCTCATGTTTAGATTTTAAATGACTTAAGAACTGGCTAACTGAGAGGCTAGATGTCTCATAATTATAATTATATTAGTTAATAAGCTCTTCAGGACTCCTTGTTTTGAAGACACCTTTCTTAAAGAAGGTCTTGCTTCTGGATTCTTCCCAAATGGTTGACTGTTCTCCTTTCAGTGCTAAAATTGATCTCAATCTTCTCAGTTGTCCAATATTGCTAATAAAGATTTTTAAATTGCTTAAATGCTTTTTAATTGCATATGATTCTATTGTTTTACTTTTATTCTTAATTTGATTTATTATGCACTGCCTTAGTTCATAACTACATGTGTTCTATAACTTGTAACTTAACCTCTACCAGCTGCCCAAGGAAAATCTACTATTCCAGGGACTGAGCATTTCCAGCTTCCCCACACCCTGCAGATTTTATAAAAAATTAGGATTTGTTTTTATTTCCTCACATTTCAGAAATGAAGTAAAACACCTCCTTATCTCCCTAACCAAAATATGTATTTTATTTTTTTATTTTATTTTTAACTCCTATGAGTCTTTTCTGAGCAGAAAGGTAGGATATATACTAAGAAATATATAATAAATAAAACAGCAAAATATATGTAACAGTGTAAATTGCCAGTGGTAGGAATTTCTTTTCTTAAACTAGGAACTATAAATGTATGGCTCTAATTAATTTTTAAAAGTACATTTTGCCTAACATCTCAGTGTTACTGTCATCATGATGGAATCATGCCATTACCATCAAAAGAACTGAAGCAGTCAATTATATATTGTATACTGCAAAATCTTCTAGAATTGCCCTTTCAGTATATTATCTGGAACACATTTTCAGAAAGAATGTGTTTCATCAGAATAGAGGTTGGTGAGAAATAAGCTTTATTATCAGTACAGTCACTGTGGTCTTTTCCTACACAATAAAGATTTATCTAACTTAATATTCTTTTCATTTGAATGGTTGACTTGCTTTTTTAATGGATGTGCCAGAAAGGTGTATCAGTATTCTCAGACACATAATAACACGAGTCTCTTATTTAAAAATACTGACTGAGCAATGTTAACAAAATGATATAAATTAACTCTGTGGGTTGTGTGTGTGTGTGTGTGTGTTTTACCAAACTAATCTTGTTTAAGAATAAGCCCACGTGAACCTCATTAAAATGAAGGTGGGCTCCCTAGCAGCAGTTCTTGGCTGTTTATTCTGTCAGTCTGGCAACATGTTGGACAATATATGAACATAAGTCAATTCTTTACAGTTCTAGAAATCAAAGCCACTCTGAACTTTTGACCAGCACTTGGTATTTACAAAAACAAGTACACCGTTACTTTGCTCATTTTCTGTGTACTGGATGTAAAATCTTTGGGATGATGTGCAGGCAGCATATATGCCCACAGTAATTCTGGTTTATATAGTCATTTAAAAAATAATAATAAGAGTCAGTCACCTATTTTGCCAAGCAGAATAAAATTGGATAAATTAAGAGAAAAAGCTGCAGAGCATTAAACTATATTAAAATATAGTTCTCAGGCACCCAAGACCTTGGTTCAAGTTCACATTCCATGATAGATTCTCAGGTGATGTTTTCAAGATCGTCATTAACTTTCAGTCCAATCTGGTTCACAGGGTTTTTGTTTTGGAATTAGAACTGAAGAGAGTATACGTGCAATATTGTGTCTTTAGCTCCTGGAGCAAAGATAGGGTGCAGTTTTAACAAATTAATTAAGAAAAATCAAGGAGTGACATTAAATACAGTGTATTTGCCTAGCTTTCTATTTTTACACCTAGTTAAGTGATACCATCTAGCCACCTTGGATGATCTCAAAAAAACCAAGTAGGGTCTGGCTAAAATATCATCAGGAAATTCCAAAGTTGTAAGGAAGACTGTGAAACTGGAACAAACACATTCTGGAAGAAAGTAAGGACAAATTACTTCTGTATTCCTGCCAAGGAAACTGCATGAATGTGCCTATGTAGTCATGAGGACTTGGTCACCTTACCAGTTTTTAAACTAGTCATAAATAAGCCAGTATGCGCAATTCAAATCCAAGGAAAGTTTTATTCCTTCTTTTTCAATATTCTCCATTGAAACATGCTGGTGTAAAAGTCAGAGGACCAAAACTGGTGTCAATGAAGACTCCTTCCATCAGTGGTATCTTCCATGCAAGTTGTAAACCAAGTGTTTATACCGATATTTGAATTCCCATAACACTATGGGTTACACATCTATTTTCTGGTGGTATTTTCAGTGATTACAATGATTCCCCTTAGCTATTTTATTCAAAAGGCTCTGGGCTGATGTGAGTTAGTTAGACTTCGGCTTCTGGATTTTTTTTTTTTAAAAAAACTCTTATTTTCATACTCCCCGATCAATAATTTGGACATTAAATAATATGAACAGAATATTTATATCTGTATTAGAATGTAAAAGGGTCACTGGTGAAATCTTTGCAGAATAAAATATTTCAAATATCACCAACAATGTAGCAAAAATATCATCTGTATTAGGCAATTTTTCTGCAACCGTTTTTTCCTCTTGTGTTTTCCTGTTAATGTTTAATGGCAACTGCAGTTAAAGTCCCATATGCCATGCTCTTTCTATTCCATGTATACAAATTATCTGCCATATTTTAATAGTATAGTGCTTACACAATGCTCCAAAAACTGGCCCTGTGCTTATCTAGAAGAAGCTATTTATTTCCAAAGCTGCTGGAAACGTATGCTGAGGACTGACTTGAAATCTTCCTTAAACTCTTCTTTTTGATCATCTCATTTGTCTGCAACTTAAGAATTGAGAATTTCCAGTACAACTCTAGTTCTGGTTTTCATACTGCTGAAGAAAGAACTAATTTATCATTCCATAACTCTTTCTTTATGTATCCACCAGTACAAACTTTGTCTAGATTTAATATTTTTAAAATTCCCTATCTTGTGCATAGGTCCAAACCTGGATTGGAGGTACAATTTATGAATGATGACAAAATAGAGAGAGAGAGAGAGCTATGCATAATTTTTATAATGTAATATGAAATTTGGCCTGTTGAGTACAGGGGCAGAGAGAAAATATTAGTTCGGGCCCATACACATATAATTCTTGACAGATTGTTTCCAAGATGAGCAAATACAGAGTAAACATCCAATGCATTTTTTTTTTAAAGATAGTTGCTAGCAAATCAGTGAAGTACATTGATCTAAGAGTGCTTTCCATGCTATATTTTGCCAGTCAACAAGTAAAAATTTTACTTGCCCATTTTCTTGTCACTTTGTAAATTTCAAACATTTAATAATAATGTTTTTCCCCTTGTTTCTTAGCATTCAAACATGTTTAAGATGCATTGTCACAAATAGTAAATAAATCCTGCAAATAAAGAAAACTACCCATAAGGATAAAGATGCACAAATAATGTATGATGTAATGGTTGGTTCCCAGACTGATAAAAATTCAGGAGACCATCATGCAAATGCCATCTACAAACGCCACTGTTACCAATGAAGACACCTCACCACATTATGAAAAAGCTCTTGAAAAGAAAATCATAAACTTTCTGCCATAATGTAAATGGATATTATTGGGTCTAAATGGAATATAGTACAGTTGCTATAATTCTTTAAACCTCATCTCATTCTTCTCAATAAATTGTATTTATTGAGTCTTTGAAAATTGTACTTGAAAAAAATTACTTTTGGGTTTAGGAAGCTGCCAAACAGCCTGACAAGTGGACCAAAGGTGGTGGTGGTGGTGGTGGTTTAAGCTTTAATTTTATAGCTTCTGATGAGGACGATTAAGAGGATGCAACAGACAGCAAATGCCAGCTCTGCTAAGAAACTGAAGAAACAGTGGACCACCTGGTTAGCTGCCGCAAGAAGATCACACAGACTGACTATAAACAACAGCATGACAAAGTAGCAACAATGGTGCATTGGAAGATGTGCAAGAAATGCCATTTGTCTGCAAAGAAGAACTGGTGGGACCACAAAAATGAAGCAGCTAAAGTACTGTGGGACTTTAGAATTCAAACAGACAAGCACCTTACACATAGCACCCCAGACTTAACAACTGTTGATAAGAAAGACAAAAAAGTCTGGATAGTAGACATTGCATTACCTGGAGACAGCAGAAGAGAAGAGAAAGAACTGGAGAAAATCACAAAATATAAAGACCTGCAAATAGAAGTAGAATGACTATGGCACAAGAAAGTGAAGGTGGTACCAATAGTAATAGGTGCATTGGGTGCAATCCGAAAACATCTGGAGCACCACTTGAACACTGTCAGCATTGACAAAATCACTTTTTGTCAATTGCAAAAGGCAGCTTTACTTGGAATAGCTTATATCCTGCAACAATACCTTTAACACCATCAAACAACAACATCTGCCTATCCCAGGTCCTTGGGAAGGACTCAATAGGTGGATAAAAATGCCAAATCCAGTCCAAACATCTGGCTGACTTTGTAACCAACCATAACAACAATGGTTGCAGTCAGCCAGATGTTTTGTGGTCCCACCAGTTCTTGTTTGCAGACAAATGGCATTTCTTGCAGCTATTCCAATGTACCATTGTTGCTACTTTGTCATGCTGTTGTTTGTAGTCAGTCTGTGTGATCTTCTTGCAGGAGCTAAGTAGGTGGTCCACTGTTTCTTCAACTTCTTTGCAGAAGTGGCATTTGCTGTCTGTTGCTGTCCTCTTAATTCTGGGTTTGTATGCATTTATTCTTAAGGCTTGTATGTTTCTGTTTTTGAGGCTAATTATTATGGTTGGTTGCACAGTCAGCCAGATGTTTAGACTAGATTTGGCATTTTTATCCACCTATTGAGTCCTTCCCAAGGACTTGGGAACTACTACTACTTCTATTTGCAGGTCTTTATATCTTGTGATTTTCTCCAGTTCTTTCTGGTCTACTATTATTATATTTTTATCCTGCCTTTTATATATTTGGTCAGGACTCCAAGTCACACGGATGCCTTTGCTTTTGGGGGTCTACACAGGAGGTCTACATGCTTCAAATATGTTGTGGTTCTCATGGAGATCACCATTTCCTGGCACCACTGGCATGACTTTACAAAGGGGAAGTTCTGCACATTACTGCCTACATGATGAGTTGCACATCTGTGTAACTATAATGGTATGTGGGAATGACCTTGGGAGACAGGGTAAAGAAATACAGCCAAGGGAATGGCAGATAAAAGGCAACTTAGCCCACAGTAGGAATGTGGGTGGGGCAAGAGGCTCAGATGAGACCCTCCCTAGTTTCTTGAGCTATAAAGGGGACAGGGGAGAAATGTACTTTCAGATATACTTGCAAGATTTTGTTAATGTAACCTTACAATAAACTAGAATTAACTATCTGGCCATGTTTCCTGTCTGGCCTGCCTCAGAAGGCTGACAGTAGCACCTCAAAGAGGCTTAGTTTACTATGTTACAATAACATATTCTGTACCAGGAAGACTCTGACTTGACATAAAAGGGATCTATGACAGATTTTTTTTAATATCCTGAATAAAGTTGTAGCATTTATCAGGGCTTCTGAGGGCTAGGCAACTGAGGGCTGATCAAGAACTTTATAGACTTTCTCTCCCCTATTCTTATAGTCTTTATTATAAATCCCTGACTGTTCAATATGATATGCTGTGGATTCCTTGTTTGGTTATTCCCAACTTCAGAGATTAGATGTTTGGTTATCATTTGTAATATTTGTGCACATACTCTGATTAAGAGGACTGTGCAAAGCTTCAGAGGGGTGCTTTGCTTTGATGATATTTCACAAAGCAAAGCATTACATCCTCTTCCTGTTTCAAGTAGCAAAATGAAGATGCTCTGGAAGAATCACAGGACGTATTAGGTTTTATCAGATTTGAAGGCTAGCAAGCACAACTTCAAGAACACGGCTCTTTGATAAGCTAGCTTTCTTACAGAAACTAGAAAAGACATAATTAGTATGGAAAACCTGCAACTGCCAACTATAAGCCTTAAAGAGAGCTAGACAGACAGATGAGAGAGAGAGAGAGAGAGAGGGAGAGAGAATCCATGGCTTAAATACTACATCTCTTTTTTCCATGTGTTCACCCTAATGGGCTGAAAGCTGGTTGATCCTCAGCGAGTGGGGTGGTTGACATCTGTGCATTGCTACTGTAAGAGACCTATCTGAACTTATGCCCTTTGCATGTGACCTTGGTCCTTCTAGCCTTCACAGGACACCCTACAAGCAACACAACCTGCCTTAATGGCATTGCACTTCATAAAGCTATATCATGCTGTCTCTGTGTTGAGAAATGTCATACTGAAGCAAAGTACACTGGATTTACACAGGTCTAGTAATTAAGTCATTATTGTTGCATTTGTTCTGTTAGCTACTTGACTACTTTGCTTCTCTAATGCAAGTAATGCGGAAAATGTAACCTTGCTAAACTGGAGGAAAAAAATGGAACTTAAGCTGATGTCTGCTTTATGTTGAAGCCAATTCTACCAAAAATTGAGTATTAAAAAAAAAAAAAAAGGAGAATTTTATATATTTTGGAAACCAAAATAATATTGTCATTCAATACAGAGGTGTTTGAGAATTCCTTAATATGTGATCTAAGTTACAAAACTCGTAAATAGCTCACTTTGCCAGTAAGCACTTAAAAATGCAATAAAACACAATTGTTTCATGGTGTGATATCATGCTTTGAAAACACATTAAAAATATTAAAGCATGTTAAAAGGGGGATCTGGGATCTTTAGTACTCTAAGAAAAACACAGAAGAATATAGTAGATTTGTACAGTACATCTATTTTTGTTTTATAAGAAGGGAAAATTGGATTGATAATTAGCCTGCAAAGCAAGTCATTTTTTTTTTTTAAAGAATAATGTTTGATTTTCAAGGGTTAAAGCAGGTACTAGTTTCGCCTTAATCTGCCTCCTATCTGTATGTAATATTTAATGAGCCATGATGAAATAGGTTTGCTCAAAGCTAAATTAGTGGTAATTAAATAGAAATTTAGATTCATATTTAGCACTGTACATTAGATGCTAGAACCATAGAGAAACTTCTTGAATTGTTTCCAAAATCACTAGTACTGTTAAATTCCTAACATTCTTACTGTACCACAACCACGTGTGTTGATTTTCCCATTTCCTATGATGATGAAAAGAATACAATATTTTAGGGTTTTTTTTTTTAATGAACCCTTCTACTGTATAGACTGGAATGTAGTTCTCTGTGGCCCCTCCCTGGGTTTTGCAAAGCAGCTTTAAACATGTACTACCATAATATAACCAGTTACATCTTATGTATAAAATATCTATAAACATGCACTTTATAGGACAATATGTTAGAAAATGTGTTTTGAAATGTTCCTTTAAATACAAATATCTGTTTAAATATATGAAATAAATGATTCATTAAATTTTAGGTTAATGCAAAAAGGAGGCATAATGGAAAAATGGCACAATTTTATTTCCAGCAGGTACCAGAGTAATGAATTAATTAATTATTTAATTCCAGCAGGCACCAGATTCATTTGTTACACTATATAATTTTCATTGAGTTGTGCCAGTTGAACTGGGCTAGTACAGACAAGGAAGATTTGGTTCTATTTATTTATTATTACAACTTACTAAAATTTGCAAGTGTATTTATGAACAAAATGTAAGAACTGGAGTTTTTGGTTTTTTTAAATACATTCATCCTTTGTAAGCTGACCATTGTTTTGTTTTGTTTTGTTTTTAAGCATTAATTTTCTACGATTCTAGCTCATCCTTTTCTTCTTTAATGCGATGTCTTTGAATTTAAGATAACCAAGAGCAATATCAGCTCTATTATTTTGCTTTGTTACATTATATAGTTTTCCTGGTAGAACCATGTTTTGAAATATTAGAGCCTGAAGACTGTCTTTTCCATTGTTAAGGTTGCTGGGGCATAAAGGCTATCAGGAAATACTGGAACCATGGCCAAATCATATCGTGGCTGTCCACGTTTTCTAGGGTTGGTGGAAGTAATTTCATTAAAGATAAGTGAGTTACTTGTAATTTGCTACAGCTACATTCTTGGTTGTTAAGCTGTTCAAACATAGTCACAATTCAGCCAAATATCTACAGAAACAGAGTAAAAAATTAAAGCAATGATCATAGCTCTTACTTACTAGGGAAGTCTTATTTTGCTCAGCGTGGAGGCTGGAGCGGGTGAAGGCTGAGGTCTAATGAATAAATGCAGTGACAGAAGGAATTTATCTCTGAGTATCAGGGAAAAAATTCTAGGGGCAAGCAACAGTGGGAAGAATTTATCAATGCAATGGAGGAAGAAGGCCTTCCATGGTTCGCATTTCTAACAGGTCTGTCCCAGTTCATTTAAAGGGACTGCACATGCAAGCCTGCCCCTCTTTCTTCACATGAATAATGTTTCTTTGCCCGCCATCCCCATAAGATTTTGTTAATGCATGCAACTGTTAGGGAAATTACTTTTTGTTTTAAATAGTCCTTCTGTTTTTGGCAGTTGGACATCTGCCCAGTTTGATGGTGGTGGTAGGAATGTGATGAAGATCTGAAATGCTGGAATGGGGACTTCCAGTAAGGGGTCATGGCAAAGTTCAGCCCAACCTGGGAGTTATTGGGTTGCTAAAGGGAAGCATGTCATCTGTTCACATTTGGGCATGGTCCAACCCACCATATTCATAGGCTTCTCAGCCTACCTTGCTAGGAAAAGATTAGGCTGCCAGTTAGTAGACCAGCAAAGTAGAGTACATGTTCTGTGCTGCATCAAAACTTCATGTTAGTTGTAACCAATATTGTTGGAGGCAATATTTTTCCTATTTCTCATCAAGTTGTCAAATATCATCTTTGCCCCTTCTCCCACTGCCATTTTTAATGCTGCCAGACAAATACACAATCAACTCCATTCTTGCCATAAAGCTCAACTGTGGACTTTAAAACAAAGGAGCATTTTGGAATCAGACCAAGGATCTATGTAGCTCAATGCCCTATGTCCAACTATGGCTAGCCAAAACTCTTTGGAAAGTTAAAACTATATATCATATTCCTGTTATATGCTTCTAGCTGTTTTCATGTCAAAAAGTAATTGATAAATCCATCTTCCATGAATGTTTTTTTTAGAAACACTTTTAATAGCTATCAAAGATAATAGCAATATTGCATCAAGTGGTAGCAAATTCTGTAAGATAATGAGATAGTATATGAAATAGTACTTCCTTTGCCCTGTTTTAAACCTAAAGCTAATCAATGTATTGAGTGACCTCAAACGCTAGTATGTGAGAGGCAAGGGGGAAAAAAAACCTCTCTATATGCATTGTTCATTGGTAACTAAATATTGCAAGCCTTCACCCTCTCAGCCAATCACTGAGCTTAGCCAATAAAACTGCCATAAGCCCAATATGGGGCATAATTTAACTATAGTTCATTGAATATAGTATTGGAAGGTGCTTCAAAGGTCAAGCTAATCCAACTCCCTGCTGATGAAAAGAAACCACAGCATTAGCTTTCTTGATATATGCCCAGCCTCTGTTTAAAAATAAAGAATCTGCTATTTTCCAACTAATGTACTGAATAACTTCTACCTTCAGAAAGTTTGTTTTAATTCATAGTTAGAGGTTTCTATCTGACCATGATGACTTCTCTTAAGTTAATATAACTAAAAAAGAGAAAGAAAGAAAGGAAGGAAGGAAGGAAGGAAGGAAGGAAGGGAGGGAGGGAGGGAGGGAGGGAGGGAGGGAGGGAGGGAGGGAGGGAGGGAGGGAGAATAGTTTTTGGTGTCCAGGCCCCGCACTAATTTTATTGCAGTCTTTAGGATACATTCCCATTAATAATATCCTTCTTAAAATTATTATAAAAGTATAAGTATTTAAAAATAAAAATTAAGAACTAGGAAGGGATTCCAGAGGAGGATTGCCAGTTTTCTCATAGTCTAGACACTATAATTATGATGATACTTTAATTTCTATTAGCTTTTTTAGCTATCACATCACACTAGTGAATAATTTTAACATGTTATTTACTAAATCCAGGACTGTAGCTATCAAGACAGACACCCATTCAAAATTTGTGCATAGGATTCTATTTCTATATAAATGCAGGGTTTCACATTTACCTTTGTTGAAATTAATTTAGGTCAACTTCTATACCCTGTCAAGATCACCTTGAATTTTACATCTTTCTTCTAAGGTATTGTTTTGGTGTCATTTGCAAATCCATTCTAAATTCCTGTATAGCTTTCTCCTATTAATATCAGTGAGAATCAAAAGGTCCATTTGAAAGTGCAGAATATACACTTGAATTGAGGGGGAAGGAACACCAAAAAATCAGGGCAATAATTTCAGTGGGGTTACTTTTAGAAGAGGTTTGGATAGGTACTTACCATTAGTAATGGTACAACAGAGTTTTGGTTTGTTTTTTTCCATTCCCCCCCTCCCCCCCCCCACCAACCAAGTATTATTACAAGAAGAAACATCATGGAAATAACAACTGTAATTGCCACATATAACCCAGGCAATGAGATCCAGATTAGTGCAGCTAACCAGGCTAGAAACTGGGATGCTGTGAGTTCTAGTCCTGCCTTAAGCACAAAGCCAGCCCAGTGATCTTGGGCCAGTCATACTCTCTCGGCCCTAGGAAGGAGGCAATGGCAAAACATTTCTGAAAATCTTGCCAGGAAAACTATTTTTTTGTAGTGAATATTGTAAGACTGACTTTGAAATGTCAAATGATGAACATGTGATTGCTAAAATGTATAAACTTTTATTGAAATTTGAAACAGAAGAAGAACAAGTAAAAGAATGTATGACAAAGTGGCTAAAAATTTTAGTTGTAATATGCAGATGGAACAATGGGAAAATACTGTTTATGTTTGAGAGGATTGAAATTTACACTATGTTGTAATCTTAAAGAGAACTTTTATAAAATGATGTGCCGATGGTATATGACACCAGAAAAATTATCTGGGATGTATAAAGGTACTTGCAGGGACTCAAATTGAGGTACTGCCTTGACCAGAAAAATGGAATTGTTCTACCTGAGCATTCAAACTGAAGCATCAGAATGTGCCATCTTGATCCAGTTTTGTTCCAGTGGAAAGAAAGCACTACCAAGATGCAATGTACATGCAGAAGCCCCGTTGGGCATGTAGCATGAAGGGACACCGCTGTTTAAATGTGTTCTTCAAAGGAAAGTGTTGCTGTGACCCAACTCACTCCTTTAAAATGGTGCTTCAGTCAAACTTCGTCAAACTGAAGGGCTCCTTCAAAGGTCCTCACAGCCCCAGTTGATATATATTTGAGACAGACAGAATCTTCAACCTGTTCATTTTATCACAATTTGTGAAAGTAAATAACCTGTCAAACAGAAACATTTTCAATTTGGTTCAAACCTCTTTATGCACAGAGAAAAAAAGAATCACATCTGGAAAAATGTACATACCAATGTACTCTTAAGAAAGTGCAGATAGTCTTTTGAAAGTCTCCACCAAATTTTCCTTTCTGATTTCATTTAAACATGGGAAACCAGGGAGACTGCAGGCCACTGGAAATTTATTAGACAATGAAATGACATTTCTATACATCCCTTCTGCATGTTTTAACCCCCAAAATACAAGAACCCCATTCTCTACTCACAAGAATTATGCCAATAACACCAACTTTTCATTCTTCTTTGAAAAAAAAATGTTGAAAGAAAATTATCTTTCATCAAGCTCAAATTAGTAGAAAAAAGAGTGGAAAAAATATCTGCCTGGCATCAGCTGGTATTGATTTGGGCTTATGGTTTGCATTCATGATAGGAACAAATACTTAGTTCATAAATCGCCCAGGCACATGGATTCTCACTTATCCTAGGTATCCTTTGCCATAGGCTCCTGTTCTGAAGAACTGTGTCCTCCTTTTTTCCATCTCTTGTTGCTCTTCCAGGTAAAACATCATAAGTTAGTGAAGTGACAAGAATGGAGAGAACTACAATGGGATTATGTTCTCATCTTGTTCTCTTTTTTATTTGTTTCTTTTATCTTTGCAGACTGAAACATGAGTATTCTCTCTGTCTCTGATATCAACAATTATCTTCAATAATAAACCATTAAAAATTAAAATATTCCTTCCTAATAGAATCCATCTATTAAACTACAAAAACACACACATAAGATTATTAAATTAATAAGAGATATCATTTGTAGTCTGCACATTAGGTTGTCTATTATTATTGTTGGTCACACAGTCATCCAGATGTTTAGACTGGATCTGGCATTTTTATCCACCTATTGAGTCCTTCTCAAGGACCTGGGATAGGCAGATGTTGTTGTATTTATTACTATTATTTATTTATTTAGAACTTTTACATGGCTGCCCAACTCAAACTATGTGACTCCAGGAGTCACACAAAAGAATTAAGCAAAAATACGGTGAAAGAAAAATAGCACATACCACTAAAGCAAACTAAAAGATGATCCTGACTAAAATATATTGTATCTCTTCAGTAAGGGAACTATATTCTTCCTAATCCAAGTTCCTGGGAAAGAGAAAGTGTTAAGTGCTTTTCAAAAGGTCTGCAGAGTTGGACCAACCATCTAACAGAGAGATTGTTCCAAAGGGCAGGGGTCATCACCAAGAAGGCCAATCTCCTGGGTCCCCAAAGGTGACATTGTTTCAGAGAAGGGACCCAGAGTGTGCCCTCCCTGTTGGAGTGTGTGGGACAGGGAGATATCGTTGTTTAGAAAGCCATGGAAATGACCTTGAGGGAAATATTCAGAAGTGGTTACAAAAACTAAAAGGACAGAAGCATTCCTTTAAGCCCTGAGAAAGGAGATAAGATTAAGAAGAGACTCAGGCCGGCTTGTCCCTCACTCATTGGAGTACAGTCAGGAGAGGAGATTTGCAATATTCTGTTAATATAACTTATCTCAATAAAGACTGTCAATGTGGGGAAGACAGTGAAATGTTGGACTATGACCAGGAGATCCAGGCTCAAACCCCCTCTCAGCCATGAAAAGTCACTGGCTGACATTCTTAGGCCAACCTTACAGGGTAAATAATGCAAAAAGTTGAGCAGGAAAAGCTAGGTATACTGCTTAAAATTCTGGAAAAAAGTAAAAATATAAACCTAAGAAAACATCTTAAATTACTTATCTTGTGGTTATATATAAACTGCGAAACAACTTGCAGCAATTAGGTAAGACATATCAGAAAACTCGTTTCTTGAATTGTTTATTCAATAAGGTTCCCCCCCCCCTTTTTTTTTTCTTTTTCTTTAAATCACCATTGATTTCTGGGGACTGCCTGAACAAGTCCTTGGAGTTTTCTGGACAATGTTTTTTGGAAGTGGTTTGCCATTGCCTGCTTCCTAGGGCCAAGATAGAGTGACTGGCCCAAGATAACCCAGCTGGCTTTATGCCTAAGGTGAGAGTAGGACTCATTATCCCCTGGTTGCTAGCCTGGTGCCTTAACCACCACACCAAACTGGCTCTCAGTAAGAGGCTACCATCCCCTTTGTTTCTCCCATGAACGATGAGATACATAGTTCATTTTAAAAACTCTGCTGATAGAACAATATGCCATTGGGGCTATTTAGTTTCTGTAGACAGTTTCATAAGCATACATTTGCAGTGTCTCTTATCACATGAGCTATGAAGCCCTACATGGCTTAGCTACCAGATAGTTCCAGAACTGTCTCCTTCAAATGGAATCTGTCCACCCAGTTCATTCAATATGGGAGATGATGGCCCATGTTTCCCCTCCTTCAACTGTGGCTAGAGAGAGAACCTGGAGGAAGACCTTCACAGCTGCCTGGAATAGACTCCTTCTAGAGATCCAAATGGCTCCAACAAGCTGGCACTTAGAATAGCTTTAAACCCGGTACTGTCACACAGGGGGTTTGAGTTGTGATTGATGTACTGTCCTTTGGAAGGGGGCAGTGGTTGACTCTTACTGTTTATCTATCTTTCATGTAGGATAGAAATCATCTTAGTGATTTTATTATTTTGGGGTCATTACTTCTATGGAAATGTCTTGGAGTCATTCTAGAGCACAATAATATGTGCAAAACTGTATAGATAATAAATAACCATTTGTAAGCATCTGCTCATCCAGCTGTTGATTTTTTTTAATCCATTTTAATATTATTTCTATTTTTAAAATTGTGATATAAATTTAGGTGCAGATTTCCCTAACATAGGGTTCTTTTAAAAATGTAACTACTGCTTTTTGTAATAATTAAATAATCCAGCAGCGTACCTTATTCTCACATGCTGATTTCATGAGGGAATTTCTTTTAATTTAACAGGGATTTAATTTTTTTGCAGATATTTAAGTGGCAGGAGATTAGATTTTGTTTGATGTTAATATTTACACTACTGGGAAGTCCATCAGGAAAAGAATCCATGGTGAAAGTATTTAACATTCATAGTTCTGATATACGTTATACACACACACACACACACAGGGAGACAGAGAGAGAGTTAGTTAGTTAGTTAGTTAGTTAGTTAGTTAGTTAGTTAGTTAGTTAGTTATTGTGGCCAAGTTGTCTTAACGATGGGGGATTTTTTGTGTGTGTGCCTTCAAGTCAGTTCTTGACTCCTGGTGACTGCCTGGACGAGTCCCTGCAGTTTTCTTGGCATGATTTCAGAAGTGATTTGCCACTGCCTTCTTCCTAGGACTGAGAGAGAGTGACTGGCCCAAGGTCACTCACTTGGCTTTGTGCTTAAGGCAGGACTAGAACTCACAGTCTCCTGGTTTGTAGCCTGGTGCCTTAATCACTACTCCAAACTGGCTCTCTTAAGGATGATACACTGTGGGTTTTGTGAGATCTTTACTAGACCAAACATTTACCTAGCTTCCCTCTTTCCTCTTTTCTCCCATTTCACCAATCTTTTTCTATGTATATAATTGTGTGTGGATATGTGAGTGCCCCTTGGACTCACTTTCCATCCCCTTATTTGATGTTCTGCATAGGAAACTGTGCATAAACTGTGAAAGGTTGCACACATTTTGAGTTTATGTAAAGTAAGGTGCATTTTAACAAGCATCCATGCACAAAATTCGTAAGTAAGGCCAGAAAATACATTTTGGTTTCATTTTCCACATATTTGGCTTGCCTACACTGAGTTAGAGTCACAACATTTGAGATTCAAAACTTGCCCCTAGTGAATAATGACAGTTGCATTATACTGTCATACTTTTAATCTGAACTGTCATTACATCCGGTCAAAGCTTTAATGCAGCTTAACTGTATTTTGGGAAACAGAACATTTTTTTCCCCAGGCATAAAGAGATGATAAAAAAAAAAGAGGAAAATATGAGATATGTGTGGGTGTGAGTGTTCATTTGTGTGTGTGTGCATGTAAAACATTTTCTTTTAAAAGTTCATTTTGTAGTTATTTCTCTGACTTGAGGTTTTATCTCCTAATCATGCACCTATATCTTACTTTAATTAAAATATTTTGTATCTCCAAATCTTTTTCCTTCTTTTCTTTTATTTCCTTGAGTGGTATTCTAGAATTACTTTGTAAATTCATAAAGACACCAGCTTTCTCATTCATCTAGTCTGTTTGGAAGAAGTCAATTTTAATTTGCAGAGAACAGATCTCTGATAATGAGATTCTCCTCTACATGTCTTTTGCTTTCCCTATAGTCCTGTTGAGCCGACAAGGATATTTTTTTGTAATTATGATTTAATTAAGTATTCCCAGAAGAATTGATGTCTATAAAGCTGCCAGTGTAGCAGAACTGTCTTTTATTTAAAACCAACTCTTAGGGATGACATTTTACTGACCTGCTTTCACTAAACCCCACCGCCTCAAAAAACAAACTTGTAAAACAAAAGAAAATAAAAAGCCTTCTGTGAATCAAAAATGAAATCTTAAGGGATAAAGGAGCAAAGAATCTTTAGCCCTCGAGGAGCCTTCACTGAGACAGTTCTTTATTTGTTTTAATGCAGTGTTAAAAAATAAACAATATGAAAATAACCAATATGAAAATCACCAAGAACATATATTTCTATTCCTCGTTCTTCCCTCTTTCAGTATGATCATGTGAAAAGGACTCACATGAGAAACATGTGTTTCTTTTCCTCATTTTCCATGTGTTGGACGGTGAGGACAATCAGTCACACACACCACTCCACTGTTGAAATGCAGAAGTGAAACGATGTAAACGAAATTCTTCTCAAGATTTAAATCTGGATTGGCCAACCTTTTTTCTTTTTCTTTTTTCTTTCCTCCTTTATTGTAAGGACATATCTTCAATTTTATAAAATATAAGGTATAAGTGAAATTCAGCCTGCTGGGGAGACTGACTGTTGCTTTGCCCAGTGACTCCATCTATAATGTCCTGGGTATAGACAGCAGATCAGAACCTGGTTAACTCCCTAATGATCCTTGGGGGAAATATGAAAGCAAATTGTAGTTTTCCCCTGCTTTAGTACAAGTGGGACTACCTGGGAAGGGTTTGTTTGAGGAACGAAAGGTACATTCTGTCTAATCAAGACTATCAGCATAAGATTAATTTGACCCATGCTTTAAGGGGCACTACTATTCCCTATAGAAACTGGGGGGGTTGTCACAGTGGGAAAGTATAGGAACTATGCTGCCTGCTTGCTTTAAATAATGGGTCAGGGTTTGGCGGTCTGTAAGTAACGAAGTTGTGCCCAGCTTTTCTTCCAGTAGTTTTGGGAAATCTTCCCGATCCTAATATTTTTGAGGGAATCTCATCATACAATTTGCTGCTAATCAAGTGAGAAATGAGAAGATAAAGTTGAGCGGTTTCTGAACAAGAGCAAAATTTGTTTCCATCAACATTGACCTTTTGTTGCAGTATATTATTCTCTCTCTCTCTCTCTCTCTCTCTCTCTCTCTCTCTCTCTCTCTCTCTCCCCCCCCCCTCTGATTTACATTTAGAATTGATGCTGTTCTGCAATCCACAGCCCACCTAACAGAGGAAAGCCAACAAGGTGAGATATTGTTAAGTCAAATTAGTTGTTCATTGGAGGATGCATTCAATCTGGTAAGTGTCTTGTATCTGTCATCTGGGATTATCATCTTAAAATGTCTTTTCTAACTGAAGTACCTAGAGGTAGAACTTCCATCATCAGGGAAGCGGATACTTTACCCTGTATGCTAAATTTCTAATTTTACCTCACATAGCAGGGTGATAGAACCTAGCCACTGTTGACCAATCTCAGAAAGCTAAATAGGGTTGGTCCTAATTTGTACTTGAATGGGAAACCACCAGAAAATTCCAGGGCTATAGGGTAGACAGGAAAATGGGGGGGGGGGGGGGGATGATAAAAAGGAATGGTAAGCTGCTTCTCTATTGTTTCCAGAAAATGTGCATGGTTGTACCCACAAAGTCAGTGGGAATGAAGGTTTTACCTTTGCTTTCACTTCTTTTTCTTTCTTTCTTTCTTTCTTTCTTTCTTTCTTTCTTTCTTTCTTTCTTTCTTTCTTTCTTTCTTTCTTCTTTCTTTCTTTCTTTCTTTCTTTCTTTCTTTCTTTCTTTCTTTCTTTCTTTCTTTCTTTCTCTCTCTCTCTCTCTCTCTCTCTGTCTCACACACACACTCTCTCTCTCTCTCTCTCTCTCTCTCCTTCCTTCCTTCCTCCCTCCCTCCCTCCCCTCTCTGTTCCCACTCTAGACAACTTCCCAGATATTTATCTGAGGTAGCTACTACCCAAATTGCTTAAGAATAATCACAACCAAGATGGATCACTCACCTTGAGTCTTCATCTTGGTCTACCTTTTATATATATATATATATATATATATATATATATATATATATATATATACACATACATACATACATACATACATACACACACATACACATACATACATACATACACATACATACATACATACATACATACATTTTCTATGTGTATGACAGACTCCTGGAAATTATTGTTCTTCTTAAATTAATTTTGCAAAAATGCCATTCCTAGTAAATAATAATATTTGTGATCACTACTTGTTTTGCAAGTAGAGAAAATAAGTTACTCTGAAATCTATCTGGAAATTATTTTGTAACATATAAAGACTTCTTCAGAATCCACACTGTACCTTAGCATTAGTTCTAACTCTATTTTTTACAATTATGTTATGCATGACCTGTTCCCATTTCATTGCCAATTGTATTCTCACTGATGTTTCTAGTTGATGGTTTCTATTATTATTATTATTATAGTGAGGAAGTTAGCGGTAATAAATTTCTTGTCTAAGTACTTTCATATTATTCTCACTATCATTTTTGTAAAGCTATCTGTCAAGTCCACAAAGTCCAAACCCCAATTTAGAAGAATTCTCGTGAAACCAGGCCTGGACACTATCAGTCTTTTAAAGAAATATGCAGATACCTGTAATTTTGATTAGAAGTGGCTGATGTGTTTGTTACCTATCAGAAATACCATTACATAGCAGCAAAAAATAGAAATTATCCTGGCTGACACAGTTTTTCCATTGCTGATTCTAGTTAATGCGTACTACATGTTCATATGTTTTATGTTTCTTTCATGCTTTATATTTTGTAGCATACAACTACTCTGTCTTTACACAATCAGTAAAAAGATGAATAACCAATTCCCTGAGAACTGGTTACTTTGATGAAATAGAAGAAGAAGAAGATTGCCTGTAGAAAGCAAACTAAGGTATCACCAAATTTATCCTTGGATTTGGAAAGTCTAGATTATCTAGCCATTATTATGATTATGATTATGATTAAAATTTATATGCTGGCTGAAATCCCAGTGGTTCTGGGTGATTGGCCTTATTGGTGAGAACATTAGGAATTGTTCATTGTTTGCTTAAAGTTTGTTGTATCTTACAATTCCTTTGATTTGTTCGTCTGCTTCTCCTACCCATTGGTGATGCACACATGTACATTGATAATATGGCTTTACACTTATGATTAACATTATACACGTATTTATTTTTCCAATTGGTAGCAATGCCACGTATAGAGAAGTATTTACTCTTTTTTTCTTCTATGAAAATCATAACATACTCCTTGAAAAATTGTCATTTGTCACAGAAGAGAACTTGCCTAGAGATCACCTAAATGAGAGAGAGTAAGCAATCCCACAAATTAAGAACATGGCTCAGCTTTTCAAGAATGTGTCTGGTTGGCAAAGCTATAGGAAACATATGTGGGAACCTTCCTTAAAATCATCTCCATCTGCCCCTTCTGAAGCAGAGAGAGAGAGAGAGAGAGAGAGAGAGAGAGAGAGAGAGAGAGAAACCCAGCAGTGTTAAAAGGGGAAGTTTAGATTAGTTTAATTCTTTGATAATCCAAATGAGATTTTTAGAAGAATCAATACAGGCATTTCCTAAACCTGTTCTTCCATTTGCTTCTAATTGCCACAAGTCACTAACACGAACGAGAGAGAATGGTTTAATGTGCTATCATAATGCCCATCTTTTTTGTAGCCTTTCAAAGACAATGGATTCCCTGCATGTAAACAGCAGACAGACAGAGAATGAGAGATGGATTTCAGAGCTCAGATCAGCTTCATCTAGGAGTGCCTATGTCAGATGAGGCCACATGAGTATCCAATGAAGGCAGATCAATCATTTTATTCCCACCTACTCCAAAGTCATAATTGTTTGGGAACATTTGAGTATCAAACCTTTTATCCTCTACCCTAGAAAAGGTTGAGGACACAGACAATAAGTAGAGCCATGATGCCCACCCACTAATGTTCTGATATCTGGACATCTAAATTGAATCTTACTGGAATTGAATTAATCTGATATCAAGATGACAGAACAATTCCAGAACGAAATGTTCATTCCTAATAAAAAGGAACATGATTGTAGCAAGATAACTCTATTGTAGTTGATGCATGAACCAAACTATTTTGGTTCGTGTCAATTTTTCATGTATTCAGTAAGGGTATGCAGCAGTATCTTAACTGTCCTTGAAGCTACATCCAAATTAGTTCACTCCATCCCATGTTGGCCCAGTAGTAGATTATCCTTACTCATTCCTGATTCTGGAGTATGATTTGGAAAAAGAGAGCTCCAATTGCCTATTATCTTGTCTGAGAAAAGTATAAATTTTTATTGGCTGTTGTTGTTGTTCTTTTATCGGAATGAGATGAACTAAACAGATAATCTATTATGAAGAAATAAAGTACCCCAAATTACTAGAAATGACCTTCCTTTAAAAAGTATTTTATTAAAATGCTTAGTAGTAGTAGCAGCAGCAGCAGCAGCAGCAGCAGCAAAACTACTACTTTATTTCTCTCAAAACTGAGATGCTATTTAAAGAACCATTAGTTTGTCATGAACTAGGAAAAATGCCAAACTCTCTCTAATCCAGTGTAGGAATGCTTTTTGAAAGGGCAGTTTGACAGAGATCTATTTCTATCTGTTTTTTGTTCATCTCTCTCCCAACAACTCTCTCAAGACACTACATAATACACTAACACCTGGACATAGATGCACACATCTGTTAGTAGTGCCAAATGGGATGCAGGAGCAGAATGTTTACAATGTCAAAGAAATATGCACACAAAAAATATTTACCTTTATTATTTACAATTATTTTACATAATAGAGAAAGGGAAGATATGGGGAGAGAGAAAAAAGAGTTGAATAAAGAGGGTAATTGGGCTAGAAACCAAGAGACTGTGAGTTCTAGTCCTCCCATAGGCATGAAAGCCAGCTGGATAACTTTGGGCCAGTCACTCTCTCTCAGTCAAACCTTTAGTTGACCAAAAATAAAGGCAGGGCAAAAGTCAATCAGTCAAACAAAGAAAGTTAATGAAGGAGGCTCAAGCAAAAATAAGTGAAACAATGGATTGAATGAGGCTTTTTTTCAAAAACAAAAGATAAATTTGTTTACAAGAGATTTTAAAAAAATAAACTTCCATGTGCTTCTGAGACTTCTCTGGAATATGCAGAATGAAATTCTGGAAGTACTAGAAGAAACATCTGCACATCTATAGCAGCTACACTAAAACCTCCTCTGGCTAATGGATATGCCAGAAGAGGCCTCAGAAGCAATGCTAAGCACTACAATGTGAACCACGGCATTGTTGTGGCTCAGCTAGGCAAATTGAATTGTATACACAGCATAGAGCCTTGTTGAGGTCTATATTGTCTAAGCCTATTAAATCAGGTCATTTCCAATCTCTCCCCATGCAGACTGAGGACCAATCAGGTCCAATTAAAAGATCCAGGCCACTTGGCAGTGATAGTCTATTCTTGAGAAGACCATTCCAGTCAAGGTGTCTTTCCAGAAAACTGAGCATCTTCCTTCTGTCTGCCTTTTGGTTTTCCATATAACCACCATCCTGCCATCAGGTAGGTGGTCAAATTTTAGTTCAGAGTTTAAAGCATTGGAAACATGAGCCAGTCTTGTTCTTGATGTTATCCAGCCTCAGCCCTGGTTGATACATCATCCATCATCTGGTTTGTCTTTCTCGTCCAAAGATTACTGGTATTCCTGGTCCATGACAACCAGTTAAATAGAAGGAAAATAGTGAACAACCCCACCCCACCCTACCCCACCCCAATAAATATCTATTACAAAAATTAGGCACAAAGAAGCAATTATGATCTAAATCACAGTGGTGGTGATGGTGAGGATGATGATTCGATCCTCCCACCCACATTCTTGGAAGGAATATAGATCAAGGATTCAATTACAATCAAAGCTAATTTATCTTTCTTCTCTAGACATTTGAATGGTTAACCTACTGTGTTTTTGTTAAGAGTACTTTAGCAAGGCCTGATTTCATTGTGAACCAATGTATTGGAATGATGAAGAATTCAATTTAAGTAATTTATACTAAAGCCCAGGATTTTATCCTCACTGCAGCCTGACAGACTGGTAAACTTTTGAAAGCCTTCTTTAGCATGGCTATATTGTTTACCACCTAGAGTTGTTTTAATGTGATATATTGGAAAACTCTTGAGAGATAAATATGTGGCTTATTATAAGGTCTTGCGAAATTTATGTGGCCTCCAAGCTGTATCTAGAAAGGCCCAGCAATGTAAGGATACATTCGGTTTGCACTGTATATGAACAAAAAAGCAAGATATGACAAAAGCTAAATATATAGGGAAACTGCAAATAGAAGTGTAAATCTTTTTTGTGTTTATTTTGAAAGTTGACTTTAAAAAAGGCAAATAGATGGAAAAACTAAGTAGACCTTCATGGTATTTCTAGAATCCTTTGTTACTATCTCCTCATGAGGAAAAGTTCTGTCACTGGGACTTGGAGTTGGTTTCCTTTCAGAAGAAATGGAGACTTATGTGGTGTGCATGTATCTGTCTGTTTTGATTGATTCTTTATTTACAAATATGCTACTAAAATCTTAGGATATAATATACACACAAATATAAAAGGCAGAAGGCTAACTGTGCCACAGCATAACCCTACTGTGATGGCTTTCCAGAAAGCAATGATAGAAGAAATCTATCAATCAAGTAAAGAAAAGAGGTTTTAATTTAGGTATTTTGCCATGTGTGGCAACTCCCAAATTCTTGAAGGTGGCTTCCAAAAACATAAATAGTATCATAAAAAGCTCTAAAACCCTAAAAGACTGGGCAAAAAGATAGATTCTGAGCCTACTCCTAAACCGTAATGGGAGGGTTGATTATTAATGTTTAAACATATCCATGAAGAGATCTTGAAAAGTGTCATAATAAATACCTGTAATTTCAGGTATAGGGTGGATATTACAGTACTAGGTGCTAGTAATTTAGCCCTAAACCATTTAAGCTTTTGCACATCAAATTGTGAGTTCCTTGAACTATTTGTAGAAAGCAAATGGCTATCAATGTAGCTGTTTCAACATAGGAATTATGAGACATCTCTGAGATGCCTTGGGTCAACAGCATTTTCCATACCCTCTTGTCAGCTTATGAAAAGGATATTGCAATAAGCTCATATGTCATTGCACGAGTTGTCTTTTCTTCAGATTATTGCATAACTATTTATCAGGAAAAGCTGATAAAGAGCTCCCTGGCCTTTGGAACAGATGTTCTGTGGCTCTTTCAAAGCTGCAATCCTGTTCCTTAAGGTGGGGTGTGGGACATATTCCTTAAGAGGGAATCAGAACAGATGTGTCTTCTAAAATTTGAATCCCCCCCTAGAGTCATCACCACTGAAAATTTAAATAGTAAAGATCTTAGTGCCCCCATTCCTGTAGCCAACTTTAGCTCTATTTGTAAGCAGGTGCATATTTCCACAAGGTTGTGATGTTCCTGTTATCCTTACCCCCATATTTTGCTTTGTTTAAACAATTAGTGGACATTGTAAACTCTTCCTATACATCACTGCAACTGATTTTGGAAAGAGGATATCTAAGTTTCACCCAGAAAGAGAATTTGAAAAATTGTTCCTCTGCAGTTTTGTTTAGATCTGGAGCCTTGCAGGAAAATCTTCAACCTTTCACAGATTGAAAGGAGATTATGTTTTTGACTTTAATCTGGATGAAATGGCAATGATGGCCAGATTGGCAAGAAGTGATCATCTTCAACTTCAGAATTTCTTTATGCTTTTTCCCTTCCTTTCCAAATTTAGTTTTGGTATAATATTGTCAATTGAAGAGTGTGAAAATGTTAAAAGATGTTAAGCAGATTAAAACCAGATCATGTTGACTTCCAGCAAACTTAAACAGCGAAGCTAAAAATCAACATGAAATATTACTTATTGATTTTTTTGGTTTGGTTTTGCTTTCTTTTGTCTGAAGCATTTGTATACTAACAAATCAACAAAAGGACTCTCTTTTAAAGAAATTACCTCAAGGCCAAACCTTCAATTAAAAAAAAAAAAAGTTATCAGGGCAGGTTGAAGAAGGTCAGGAGATAATGTAAGAATTTAAGATGTGCTTGTTATTCATGCTTCAAAACACTGGAAATAAGAAGTACTTGCTAACACAGTAATTTCTGTTTGTACTATCGAGTTTCTCTGTTAGCTCCAGTCTTGTCTCTTAAAGGGGTACACTTCTCTTGAGAGAGCTGGTCCATGCTTTTCTGGTCCTCTTGAATTTATGGCTAGTGTTGGATGGGTAGGTGGAGACCATGGCCAAGAAGGGCCTTTGCCCAGCTCCAGCGACTGCGCAAGTTGCCCCCTACCTCATAACAGTGACTTACTGGATCTCTGGAATATGCTATACATGAGGTTGTCTTTGAAGACCACTCAGATATTATAACTGGTCCAAAATGCAGTTGCTCAGCTGTTGATTGGCATGTAAGTCAGTGAAAGCATTTGATATTGGTACTTCAGGCCCTACGCTACCTTCCTACTGCCTCCAGGTGCAATTCAAACTGCTGTTGAATTTGATCTATAAAGGCTTTTATGCCTTCGTACCAAAGTATTTAAGGACTATTTTCTTCAGCCAGGTTCAACCCACTCAACACAATCACCCTGGGAAAACTATTAGTGAATCCCTACTTTCTTGAGGTAAGAGACCAGAAACATGCAAGTGTTGCTTCTTAGTGGGGCATCTGTGTTATGGAGCTACCTCCCCACTAGAAATTAGACTGGTCCTATACTGGGGACTTTCTATAAACTTTTAAAAACTGTGCTGCTCAGGGGAGCTTATAGAAGATGTTTTAGGTATGGTCGTGTTTAACAATGTTGTTATTTATACTGTAGATGTTTTGTGATAATATATTGTGTTGGGAACTTGTTACCCCCAAGAGTCTTATAACTGTGATAGACACAAATTTAATAAATGAATTAATAAATTAATAAATATAAGTCCCATTGCTTAACTTATGCAGACACAATTGATTTCACTGTGGGGAGGGTCAAAATTAGCAAGAAGGTAGTTGGAACATTGAGACACAAGCCCCACCACTTTTGTATATGCAGCAACATCCCAGATGTATTCAAAAGTGGTGCAACTCACTTTGCAATGCTCTATGCAACCATCTTGCTGATTTTGATTCCCTTACTGCATACACTACTGCTTATGGTTATTATATTTCCATTCTGGAAAAAGAAGACAGCCTGGAAAAAAATGTTCTTTATGTATAATGTGCTAAATGTATTTATGCTCTCTCTACCATGCTGAAATTGCAAGAGTTTCTTTAGAGTCACTGTAATTCATAATGGTTCATCACTGGACCTGAAGCAATTTTTCAAAATAAAAAGTTTCCACCACTTATAAGCCATTATTTGTTATGAAATCACAAGTGTCTACCCCTGAAATCAATGTTTATGGTATGAAATCAAAGAGTGGCACAATTTAAATCAGTGTTTGTTATATGAAATCACAAATCTTTATCACATGGACTCCCTCCCTCCATCTAAATCTTTTTCTCAGTAACCAATAAAAAAGACAACAACCAATCCCAAACCCCAGATGTTTCTTTCTGGTGCCTCCTGACAAGCATCACCTCCACTTAATGACTATCACCACTTTTTCACAATCAGGGACAACGTGTCTTTCCCAAAGAAAGTGCCACCTCTTTTCAATTGATTGATCTTAGCTGATTGTTTCTACTATACCTCGCTTATTTTAAGCTATTGTTTTCTCCTAAACAGAGCAAGCCATCAGTGGAAACAAAGCCAGATGTGTCAAGGAAATTCCAGATGTAGACTAACTCACCTAGTTGACATAAAATGTTGCTTTACTGAAAGCTTCCCTTATCAAATAAATGTTCTGACAGCTTGGTTGGAGAACAAGGAAGTGATGATTAGGTCTACTGAGTCAGACAATTGCTTGCCGTCTCGTTCTGCTTCTGCATTAATCTGCAGTTATTTTTTAAAAATCTGCAAAAAAGTACATTATAAATCTATATTTAATGGCCTATTTATCTCAAAATGGTTATGTCCAATCCCATTTTGAAATATTGTTGTGCCAAGAATTGCATCAATTCATTTAAGAAGCATGAAAGTTGGTAGATCAGTTCTGAATTGCACTTTAATCAAAGAAGGATTAATCAGGTCTACTCAATTAGCAATTCATAAAGATCAGATTCTTCTGCATCCCTACAATTTTTTCTTTCTTTCCTGGATTGGGTGATCCAATTATCCTAAACATCAAACTGTAAAAAAGACAGATTTTATTACACTGCTCCCTTGTAGAAACACATGTTTACTGCTGGAATAACTGCTTCTTTCATGGACTTGTGATATAAGAGTTTGGGAAAGGAAGATTGTTTCTACTTTAAACAAATAATGTTTGGTTACTTGCAATACGAAGGCACCATGGGTGTCCATACAAGCTTCTTGCTTTTGTCAAGATAACAAAAATGGTGTCACACCATCTCACCCCAAACCCTGCTCTTTTGAAGGAAGTGAACAATGTCACAATTCATATTCAAAGGATTGGGGGTTTTAGCACAATCACACAATCTTACTTTTGTCATTCTGCCCCCTCCCCCTCTGTGGATGTTTCTGGATCCCTTTTGCTTTTTTTGTCAAGGGATATTGTCATCATTATGTTATCTGCAAAATATAAGTAGAGTTTTAGATCTGGCTAGCAAAGAATGAATGTTACTATTTGCCTTTAAATTAGAATCATGTATACTATTATATTCTTGTTTCTACATTTAATTTCATTTAATCTTTTTCTTGATGGCATTTTTTTAAAAAAGAAGAGTTTCCTTCTTTTATATGGCTTCTTGGAAAGGAAAAAAACTTTGCTTGTGGAGGCAAATTTGGTAGAAAACAGAATTGTCTGTTTTTGAAAGTTGCAGGAAAAATGTACTATGACAGACTGCATTCAGTAGTAATATTACAGACAGTTATATTTTGAAAGATGTTTGTATCTTGGAAGTGTATGTAAAAGTTGTCAGATTCAGCTTAGGAAGCACACACTGCTAGTGCAGAGCCGTTGGTCAGTTTCACCGCCCATTGGTCAGTTTCACGGCCTCAGGCAATAGGTGATCAGGACAAGGAAATAAGGCAACTGCAGCTAAACTACTGACAGGGGATGGGCAATTAACTTGCAGCAGGGAGTCATCTAGAAGTGGCGTACTGGAGTGCAAACAGCTCCCCAGGTGCCCTGGGCAACTCCGGCTTACAATACACCGGGAGCGCAGCAATCCAGAGGCAATCAGCAGGCAATTAAAACCAGATTAAAACAGCCACTCCAACTCACCACAAGAAAAGCTCCAGGAATGCAAGGGCAAGGCAGACAAAGGAAGAAGATTACAATACAACAGAAACCGGCTGAATCTGCCATCAAGGCAAGGGGAAGGAAGATCACAACGGACAGATGGGTAGCCCAGGGCAAGGGCAAGGGCAAGGGCAAGGGGTGGAACAGAGGGGTACTGCAGGTAAGGGGGGAACCCTACAAAACTATTGTAAGAAACCATACCAGGCCAATCCTCGCTTTGTCTGTAACTGCTGTGCATTATGCCTGAATAAACTAGCTTTCGTCCAAGCCTATGCCTCACGAGGTTTCTGTTCAGTGGCGAATGCAGTGAACCTTATAAAAGTGATGCACGGGAAAATAGTATTAAGAACTATAGTTGTCAAAATTTGCATTAAAAACTATATATACTAAAGAAAATTGCAGAGTATAGCTCTAGATAGTTTGAAAAGTTGCGCATAATAAATGAAACTTTTTACACAAAACTATTTTTTGTAAAAGAAAATCCTGACAGATCTGAACATTGCCTTCACTAAAATAGATTAGATTTTTCATAAGCCACCCAACTCTAGATGTAACAGAAATCCATATTTTTCTTTCTTGCATGCATCATAAATACCTAAGGATATAGAGAAATGGAAAATTCTTCTCTGTCCAGAAATTTGTCTATATAAACAAGGGTTTCTTTTTCCATAGTCAATACTCCATATCCCTGTCCGTGGTTTGAAGTTTAATTTGCCTATTTCAGAATGCTATTGATTTTTCATTTCCCCTCTTATGTATAGGATATAATAAGGCACAAGCAAAACAAATTATTCTGAAATCATCAACATTATTTAGGATTTTATTGGAGAGAACATGCAATTAGTAAGGAGAAAACAATGTTGTGATGATATGGATACGGTTCAGTTCTCTATGCTCTGTGGCTTTGATTTAGATGAGATCCCCATGCTAAACCAAAATTGGGTTCACTCATTGTGCTAGATCATGAGGTGGTTGGCTTGGTTTTGGTTTAGCAGATGTTAAGCCACCTATTGTGGCTTGTATGCCATGCTTTAAGGCACTGTATTCTATAAGCTGAACCAATCGTGGTTTTGTTAATAAACCTGGATTTAAGAGCCATGGCCTAGCAAGATATAAGAAATCAGCCACTGCGTCCAGATATAAGCATATGCTTTATGTCAAATCCTATATTCATCTTTGCATTTCAGGTAACTAATATGCAATAGACTAAATTAAGTTCTTGTAACAGTATGGAACCACAACATAATGTTAAAGGTTGTGCCTTAATTTTCATGAAGTTCTATTTTCTATTTCAGTATTTTTGCAAGGCAGATTTCAAACCAATTAATTTCCCATTAGATAGAAGGCAAAAATTGCTATGTTGTTGAAAATATGTTCTATTAATAGTATATTCTTGTCAAGAATGAGGGAGACAAGTAGCCAAAAAAAAAAAAAGTTATCACCATAGATACATGTATTTTATTTATTTGCTGAATTTAGATCCTGCCTTTTATTTAAGAGTTCACACTTCTAAGTTTCCTCCAACTGATTCCTATGAGTTGGGTTGGACTGAGACATTGTGATTGGCCAAATTTATCCAGTGAACTTCCATGACTCAGCTTCTAGATGGACCATTTTTATTTGAATATCTTACTTTAGGTGTTCTCTAATGTAATTCTGTTACAGCTGGTATCAGCACCTAGCAAACTTTTAAGTAATAAAATAAAGAAATCTACCAGAAATAATGTTAGTTGCAATCTGTTGACCTTTTGTTGTGTTTCAGAGAACTTGCCAAAGATCTCTTTAACTTCTCTTAATCTGATACTGGAATCATTGGGCCTTCTTCTTATGCAATTAGAGTACGTTCCCAGCATAAAAATACCTGAGTTGATCACAGACTGCTAATGCGTATAAAGTACGTATTGATAAGTATGGTTGTTCTATAGTAACGGTTAGTACTGTTATACAATAGTTCCATAAAGTGTCTGATTACTGAATTGGAATAAGTACCATATACTTCTGACAGTGTGCTGGTGTTCCAATGAGAATGTGTAAGGCTATGTCTGCACTTGAAAACTTTTGTAATAATTATTCCAATAAATTGCAAATTCATGCACATTTTCCCCTGTATTCATCTCTGGTTCTTCTATTTTCATCAGTCTCTGAAGTGTAACATACAACTGTCATTAGCCTATGGGTACCTACTTTCATAAGTGACACCAGTTCAAATTTTCTGGTATATATTTTAGTCCTTCCATTCCTAATTAAACCTAAATCTTCATTTACCTGCATGTATTCATCAACCCCACTGCACAAGGTCAAACCACGTTACTTCAAACCTGTGACATCTTTCCCCTTTCTCTTAGTTTTACAGACACCCAGCATATCTATTCTTCTTTTTTCATTTTAATCATTAATTCATGTTCTTCACCATTTACTCCTCTTACTTTCCAAGGTGCAATTTTCTATTTGCCATGACTGTCTCTGATACAATATATATCTTTCTAAAATGTTTTCTATAGGTATATCAAGAAATATATCTCCATTAATTTTTTTAATAAAATATTTCATTTATTTATTTATTACTTGGATTTATAAGGTACATGTAAAATAGACTCCTTAGGAATTGTACAATCAATTAAAAATAATAATAAACCAATAACATGTAAAAATATAGAAGCACAATAATTAAAAGGACAAAGTGATAAAAGTAAGAAAGGAAATAGAATCAACATAATTTTCTCAAATCTCAATTGGGTAATACTTTTATTAGGTCCATTAAAAAAAAATGAATTTCACACATTCTTACTATAATCATTAGTCATTGTTCCAAAAAAATACTATTCAGTCCCAAGAGGATGAGTTTTTAATCTCACTTGCTTGCCTAGAACTGGGGAGACAAATAACTATGCTAGATGAGAAGAAGGCAAGAAATATTTTATATCCCCCTACCAGATGAATGGGGGGACGCAGTGGCGCAGCGGCTTAATGATGCTGAAAGTGCCGGCCAGAAATGGCTGAAAGCTTCAGCGGTTCGAGTCCAGCCTCGCGTTAACAAGGTGAGCTCTTGTTTCTATACCCGCAGCTTCTGCCAACTCAGCAGATCGAAAACTTACGTGAGTAGATAAATGAGCACTCTCACTCCGGTGGGAGGAAAATGCTGGCAGCGGCTCCACAGAGAGACGGGACAGTTGCTGAAACCACGCTCGTCCGAAAAAGGGGCGCGAAGCAACGGAAATCCCGCCTCCTGTGCTGCCAGCTGGGCTGACGCTCTAGGAATTAGGCTCTGGCAAAGTCTAATTCCGAAACTAGAAAGATGCAATTGCCTTGGAAACCGCTAGGGGGCGGTCACTGCAGGGTCAGTAATGACTGTTAAGCAGATAAAAAAAAAAACAAACCAGATGAATGTACTATATTTTACTATATTGAATATATAGTAAAAGTCCAAGTCCAGATGGGAGATTCCACAGAAGATTGTGGAGAATAACAGGGCTAAGATCCTGTGGGACTTCCATATCCAGACAGACAGGCAGACATCATGGTAGTAGACAAAGACCAGAAGACAGAGGTAGTGATAGATGTAGCAGTGCCAAGTGACAGCAACATCAGGAAGAAGGAGGATGAGAAGCTGGAGAAGTACCAGGGCCTGAAGGAGGAAATCGAGAGGATGTGGAAAGTCAAGGCCAAAGTGGTCCCAGTGGTGGTAGGAGCACTCGGGGCCGTGACTCCTAAGCTGGGAGAGTGGCTCCAACAGATCCCAGGAACAACATCAGAGCTCTCTGTGCAGAAGAGTGCAGTGCTAGGAACAGCTAAGATACTGCGCAGAACCCTCAAACTCCCAGGCCTCTGGTAGAGGACCTGAGATTGTGGAAGACACGTACCACCCATAGAGGTGAGAGGGGAAATTTTTTTTCTATATTGAATATGTGTGTGTGTGTGTGTGTGTGTGTGTGTGTGTGTATTCAATATAGTAAAAGTATTCAAAATAGAAAAACAAAAAGATAGAAAGTGAGAAAAAGAGAAAAAAGAAAGAAATTAAAAACAAAACATACACTTATGCCTTCTGCCATTCTTTCTTTCAAGTAATTATTATCTTAATCTTTTCCCCATCTTCTTTGTCCCTTTTTAATCCCCAAATTGCAAAATCATCAATTTAATCTTTTTTTCTTTCAACAAAAATTCCATATAAGGTTTCCACTCTTTAAAAAAAAAAAAAAAAACACTTTGTTGTTCCCCCCTCCCCCCCTCTGACCAGCTTTGCCATTTCTGTAAGTTATTTTTATTATCCAGTCTTCCACTGTAGGTACTTCATTGCTTTTCCAGCTTTTTGCATACAGTAATCTTACCACTGTTACCATAGACAATATTAATTTCCCATGTTTCTTTTCTAATTCCTTGTCCGTAAAACCCAGTAGGAATCATTCTGATTTCATCCTGATGTTAGTCGGCAATATCTTTTCTATCATTGTATGGATGTACATCGAATTATTTATTTATTATTATTGTTGTTGTTGTTATTTTGCTTTTTCACAAGTTTACCATGCATGATAAAAAATCCCCTCTTCCTTTTCACACTTCCAACACTAGATTGATATTCCTTTATCCATTTTAAGCAATTTAGCTGGTGTCATATACCATTGGTACGTCATTTTATAAAAGTTCTCTCTTATCAGATGAATGTCCTGATCCTATCATGTGGTCACATACCTCAGGCATTTTTGTCAGAAGAAGACTGATTATTTAAAACATAGTGTTTCCCCTTTCAGAAAAGATGGGGAATGTTGATCATGCAAATCTGGTGTACATTCAATCAACCTTTCTTACTGATGCTTACTGGGAACATGTTTTACTTATCTGTTTATTAATTATCTGTTTATTAGTTATATCTTGTCTTTCTCATCTCCACAAAATAACTCTGTGATGTGGGTTGGCTGTGAATTATTGACCCCAGTTCAGTATCCAAACTCATCCTGTGCACCAAGTTCACCACCACCATTGGTCTGAATATTATTTGTGGCTTTGACACTTATGATGGTTGCTACAATATTATGTAATGCTGCAGAGGGGTGTTGTGGAACTGCACAATTTCCTTTAGGACAAGAAGAGTGATGATGAATCAAAGAGTTGACAAAGTCTAGGGAAAGCCACTCCTGCTATGAACATTCTAGCTGCAGCAGCAAAGAAGCAGAGAAAGTGACATAGTGTGTCACCCATGTTCTAATAATATGTTGTGGACAATGAATCAGTGGTGGCACACCATTCAGTGCACTATCATGGCCCAGTAGCTACGCATGGAGGAAGGAGTGCCTACAAATTCCTCCACCATGAGAATGAGTTTGCTAGGCACTAGTGATACAGAGGGTCAGAAGAGGGGAATTACTCTAGAATTAAGGGAATAAGGTCCATGTTCAATACTGACAAGGCTGTAAAAATATGTTCCCAAAGCACCTGTCAAAAACACAAAAGCATCTAAAATACTCTACCAAAGCAGTGTAATATGCAACTTGTTGTTTTGTTTGTTGTTCATCTCATAGTACTTTCCTGTACACTCTGTCTCCATCCATATTAAAACTATGTTTGTGATGTTTCTAGTAGTAAAGTATTTTATTTAATGAAGAATCCTCTCAGAAGGAAGATGTAATGAAGGTGAAATTGCTAACAAAGACCCTGACAAGCCCTTAAGATACAAGAAAAGTCCAACTGAAATACTATTAACCAGAAATTTGAACTTAGAGATGCAAAATCACACATTCTATTAGAAATGTCCCATATATTTTACATGAAACATTTTGGTTTCATGTAGGAATATGTGCAGGGAAGTGAATGCTTTTGATAAAATTAATCAACACTTATTTAAATAATTTTAAAAAGCATCTGAGGACTTAATAGAAACTTTCCGCTAGTCTCTCTGACATGTTGCTTTCTCTTTCCTATCCCAAACGTTTCTCAAAAGACCAATTTTAAATCAGAATTTTGATCAAGGGATGTGTTGTTTCTAACTGTATTCATTTGTCTCCTCATATCATAAATCAATCAACAAGAAAGTGCCTAACTAAGACAGTAACAAAGAAGTTGGAGAAAATCATAAGCCAATGCATATTAATAAAGTATCCACAGAAGGTAGCAGCATGAAGGTTGACTCTTCCATAATTAGTGTGTCTATATTTTATAAGGTCTTGCAAAATGCACTAAATAAACCCTGAACCCTACAAGCAATACATAGTCAACTCTAGAGAGCAATTAACAAGATAATTATGCTTCATCAGAGAGTGAAGGAAACTATTAGGCAAGGATATTGAAGCAATCTCCCACTGTCATTAAAATAGGCATAGGCTATTCAGAGTCAGATTATATTTCAGTGTATAACTAGCACTCTATGATGGTAAACCAGAAGAGACACCCTGGTCATTGACTACTGAGAAATACTCAAGGATAATTTGTGGCCTGCGTGGGTCTCCTTACTTCTACTTAGCTTCCTTTATTCATTCTGCTACTCTATTTTAATTATTTTGCCCTTTTTTTGAGGAGCTTTAGACATTTGTCAAAACACATGTGCACGCACACAAACCTTGATATCCATTTATATAAGCATAGACAAAATTTTGGATAAAACTCCATACTGAAGGCATAACACTAGAACACATTCTGAACTTCAATATATCTAATGATGCATCATGACATGGACTCAAAGGTTCTTATCTTTATTCAAGGGCTTTTTTGAAGAATAGTTATCAATTGGCATTTCAAGAGTCTTGAAGTCCTGAAGTGAAGGTGGAATATAAATTGTACAAACCAACAAAATAATTAAGTCAGCAAGAAGTAGGATTAACAATTAAAATAAACTGGGATATGCAGATATGTGTGTGTGTGTGTGTGTGTGTGTGTGTGTGTATTTATATATGTTCAAGAAAAATGCAAAAATTTTAAACATCCACATTCAAAATTTCTATTCAGAATATTTGTATGTAGTTATTAGAAAAAATATTTTGATGCCAATAAATTTATTGTTAATTGAAGGCTGTTTCAAACTGCTTCCTTCTTGTATTATTTTTTAGTCAAAATAGTTTCCTACATTTTCTTCCTAGAATCTCCCAGGTATATCCACTTGTTGCAGTCATACAGATTTAGTCTGGCAAGACTGATGTCAAGCCCAGCCCAAGAACAATGATGAAACAGTCTAGTTGAGTAAAATTCATTTATTTGCTTACACCTTCTAGACAGAATCTTGCCAGAGTAAATCTATACTACAGCAACTAGTGGATATATCCTGTGAGGTTCTACTGTAGGGAGTGGCTATCCTGAATCTCTTACTCTTCTCATGCTCCCCCTGCAGACTGTGTTGCCTCATGTCTCCTTTCCCTGCCTGGAATGCACCCCCTTCTTCCTGATAGCCTTGATGTCTCATATCACCATCCTCTTCATAGATACATTCCATCACAGTAAGGATACTGTTGTCACCTAATTCCCAGATTGCTGCAGTAGCTCCAGTTTAACTGCTATGGTCCTTCCCAGACTGGAATAGCAATGTAAGAACATCCCATTTTTTAACAAATGTTTAGTGATCAGTTTTTAATCTTCCAGGGCAATTATAACTGTAAGGGATAACTAGGTATGTGAAGAAATTTAATTCTGCTCTAATGTTGACTCAGGAGCCCAAGAGGATCTTTACAAGTATATGGCAAGCATATATATTTAGGATTCAAGGCCATGAGCTAAAGACATCTGTTTCAGAACTGGATCAAAGACTGCTTTTGAGCATGCCTGATTTTGCCTAAAAACTTTAGAAATGTGGATAGTCAAGAGTGTCAAATTGGTCAATAAGAGGGATGGAGTTATACCTTTACCTTTTCTTACAGAAATACTTGATCCTCCATTAAAATAACATGTCACAAAGAACAGTTGTACAGAGTTGTGGGTTACAAACTCAGCTCACTGCATCTAACACTCAAATATTTGCTTCCTTCTTATCATAGAAACTTAAGAAAGAATTTATAGAGAAAGAAGAATAGTCACATTCATGACTGACCCGGATACATGTGTTTCAAAATATTATCTGCTCATTAAAAAAAACAACGTAGAAGTGTGACTTTGCACAAATGCTTACGCCTAGGCAATGTACCTATAACATATTTCTCTCCAGTTTATTTGGTGGGCATGACAAACTACACAGTCAGTGAAAGATCCTTCCAAGTTTGACAAGCATTGAAACATTTTCTTTTATTACTTCACATAATTCTCATTTTTCCAGGAGTATGTGTCAATCATCTTTTCATTCAGCTTAAGCATGTAAAGAAATCTGATACAGTGCATACTGATACAAACCAAAGGTAGCAAATAAAGCTTATCCAACTGTGATGGCTTATACATTTAGGAAACTTGAATTCTACTCTTTCATTAAAAAGAAAAATAAAATAAAATAAAATAAAATGCTATGAAGTTTGACATCCTTAAGGGTTCTGATATCAGATTTCACACAGCTCCAGTGGAGGTTATCACTTCCTTTCTTGTGCTTAGACGGTTCTCTAGATGGGGGAACTAGATGTTGAGATTAAACAAATCAGTGATTTTTTCAGTATATTCTTTAAATAATGTCTATGCAAAGGGGGTGATGAAGCAACCTACACTGAGACCAGAAACTGGCATTTCTCCCAAGAATGCTGCTGAAAGATTTAATGGGAACAATGGAATTGTTAGAGTGTCCTTTAAATGATCTAAAATAGGAGAATGGTTTAACACTTTACTGAGTTTTAAGAAATCTCTGGTTCTTTGTTTCCTACTATATTGTAAATATGCAAAACTGATGTCATTGGAGGATTGGTTTATAAGCTTATAGGAACTGAGAAAAGGTTGAGTTCTATTACAATCTATTATTTTGAATTTTTGCACTGTATGTGTAATTTGCAGAGCCAAGGACAACTTTTATTTCTGTTCTCTGCACACTCTTGCTTCTTGTTGTCTTCCTACAACCCCATTGTTTACCTAGTAACGCTTTTGGTTGTAAAGATAATCACACTGGGAATTTTAGCATTGTATGGTATAGTCCTGTCATTACCACTGGTAAAGGACTGTGCAATCAGCTCACAGTTAAGCAGTCCAGATTATTCAAATTCACCAAAAGTGTGAGGGTGTTATATTCCATGCAAAACATTTGTATAACTGGGGGGGGTGGGGGTGGGATCTAAATTATTCTTTTTTGTTGTTGTTGTTCAGTCATTAAGTTGTGTCCGACTCTTCGTGATCCCATGAACCATATCATCCCAGGCCTTCCTATCTTTCACCGCCTCCCTGAGTTTGCTCAATTTCATGCTCGTTGCTTCAGTGATGCTATCTAGCCATCTCATCCTCTGCTGTCCTCTTCTTTTGCCTTCCATCTTTCCCAGCATCAGGGACTTTTCCAAAGAGTCCTCTCTTCGCATTAGGTGACCAAAGTATCTGAGCTTGAGCTTCATTATCAATCCTTCCAATGAGCAATCAGAGTTGATTTCCTTTAAGATTGACTGGTTTGACCTCCTAGCAGTCCAGGGGACTCTTAAGAGTCTTCTCCAGCACCACAGTTCAAAGGCATCAATTCTTTGGCGTTCAGCCTTCTTTATGGTCCAGCTCTCACACCCATGCATTACTACTGGAAAAACCATAGCTTTGACTATGCGGATCTTTGTCGGCAAGGTGACGCCTCTTTTTAATATGCTATCTAGGTTTGCCATAGCTTTCCTCCCAAGGAGCAAGCATCTTTTAATTTCATGGCTGCAGTCTCCGTCTGCAGTGATCTTGGAGCCCAAATAAATGAAGTCTGTTACTGCTTCCATTTCTACCCCTTCTATTTGCCAGGGATTGATGGGTCCAGATGCCATGATCTTAGTTTTTTTAATGTTGAGTTTCAAGCCAGCTTTCACACTCTCCTCTTTCACCCTCATCAAGAGGCTCTTTAGTTCTTCTTCACTTTCTGCCATTAGGGTGCTATCATCTGCATGTCTCAGGTTATTGATGTTTCTCCCTGCAATCTTAATTCTGGCTTGTGATTCTTCCATCCTGGCATTTCTCATGATGTACTCTGCATATAGGTTAAATAAGCAGGGTGACAGTATACAGCCTTGTCGTACTTCTTTCCCTACTTTGAACCAATCGGTTGTTCCATGACCGGTTCTAACTGTTGCTTCTTGGCCCGCATACAGATTTCTCAGGAGACAGGTAAGGTTGTCTAGTATCCCCATCTCTTTAAGAATTTGCCACAGTTTGTTGTGATCCACACAATCAAAGGCTTTTGCATAGTCAATGAAGCAGAAGTAGATGCTTTTCTGGAACTCTTGTGCTTTCTCCATGATCCAGCGAATGTTGACAATTTGATCTCTAGTTCCTCTGCCTCTTCAAAACCCAGTTTGTACATCCGGTAGTTCTTGGTTCACGTACTGCTGAAGCCTAGCTTCTAGGATTTTGAGCATAACCTTGCTAGCATGTGAAATGAGTGCAATTGTGTGATAGTTTGAGCATTCTTTGGCATTGCCCTTCTTTGGAATTGGAACATAAACTGACCTTTTCCAATCTCGTGGCCACTGTTGTGTTTTCCAAACTTGCTGGCATATTGAGTGCAGCACTTTAACAGCATCGTCTTTTAGTATTTTAAATAACTCAGCTGGAATACTGTCATCTCCACTAGCTTTGTTGTTAGCAATGCTTCCTAAGGCCCACTTGACTTCACTCTCTAGGATGTCTGGCTCAGGGTCAGTGACCACACCAGCATGGACATCAGGGACATTAAGATCTTTCTTGTATAGTTCTTCTGTGTATTCTTGCCACCTCTTCTTAATCTCTTCTGCTTCTGTTAGGTCCCTGCCTTTTTTGTCCTTTATCATGCCCGTCTTTGCACTAAACATTCCTTTGATATCTCCAATTTTCTTGAAGAGATCTCTAGTCTTCCCCATTCTATTGTTCTCTTCAATTTCTTTGCATTGTTCATTTAAGAAGGCCTTCTTATCTCTCCTTGCTATTCTCTGGAAATCTGCATTCAGTTGCTTATATCTTTCCCTTTCACCCTTGCTTTTCGCATTCCTTTTTTCCACAGCTATTTGTAAAGCCTCATCAGACAGCCATTTTGCTTTCTTGCATTTCTTTTTCTTTGGGATGGTTTTAGTTGCTGCCTCTTGTACAATGTTACAGACCTCCATCCATAGTTCTTCAGGCACTCCGTCTACCAAATCTAATCCTCTAAATCTATTCATCACCTTCACTGTGTACTCACATGGAATATCATCTAAGTCATACTTGAGTGGTCTAGTGGTTTTCCCTACATTCTTCAATTTAAGCCTAAATTTTGCAGTAAGAAGCTCATGATCTGAGCCACAGTCAGCTCCTGGTCTTGTTTTTGCCGTCTGTATAGAGCTTCTCCATCTTTGGCTGCAAAGTATGTAATCAATCTGGTTTCGGTATTGACCATCTGGTGATGTCCATGTGTAGAGTCGTGTCTTGTGTTGTTGGAAAAGAGTGTTTGCTATGACTAGCTTGTTCTCTTGACAGAACTCTATTAGCCTTTGCCCTGCTTCATTTTGTACTCCAAGGCCAAACTTGCCTGTTATTCCGATTACTCCTTGACTTCCTACTTTAGCATTCCAATCCCCTATGATGAAAAGGACATCTTTTTTTGGTGCTAGTTCTAGAAGGTCTTGTACGTCTTCATAGAACCGGTCAACTTCAGCTTCTTTGGCATCAGTGGTTGGGGCATAGACTTGGATTACCGTGATGTTGAATGGTTTTCCTTGGATACGCACTGAGATCATTCTGTCATTTTTGAGGTTGTACCCCATTACTGCCTTTCCCACTCTCTTATTGACTATGAGTGCAACTCCATTTCTTCTAAGGGTTTCTTGTCCACAGTAGTAGATATAATGGTCACCTGAATTAAATTCACCCATTCCCGTCCATTTCAATTCGCTGATTCCCAAGATGTCGACGTTCAATCTTGTCATCTCATGTTTGACCACATCCAGCTTGCCTTGGTTCATGGATCTTACATTCCACGTACCTATACAATATTGTTCTTTACAGCATCGGACCTTCTTTTCGCTTCCAGATACATCCACAGCTGAACGTCCTTTCGGCTTTGGCCCAGCCGCTTCACTCTTTCTGGAGCTACTTGGAATTGCCCTCCGCTCTTCCCCAGTAGCATATTGGACACCTTCCGACCTGAGGGGCTCATCTTCTGGCATCATATCTTTTAGCCTTTTAACATTGTCCATGGGGTTTTCTTGGCAAGGATACTGGAGTGGGTTGCCATTTCCTTCTCCAGTGGACCACATTTTGTCAGAACTCTCTGTCATGACCTGTCTGTCTTGGGTGGCCCTGCACGGTATAGCTCATGTCTTTACTGAGTTACACAAGCCCCTTCTCCACAACAAGGCAGTGATCCATGAAGGGGAAATTATTGTTTAGAAGGTACCATAAGAAGCAATTGCCATAACTAAAATATATAAACCAATGATCTCTAAAGAGTTAACAAAAGTGCACTCATGTACACATCAGATTCCCACTATATTCCACTACACTTCTCCTTCTCCTTCTCCTTCTCCTTCTCCTTCTCCTTCTCCTTCTCCTTCTCCTTCTCTTTCTCCTTCTCCTTCTCCTTCTCCTTCTCCTTCTCCTTCTCCTTCTCCTTCTCCTTCTCCTTCTCCTTCTCCTTCTTTTGTCCATATGTTAATCTCTTTTTTTCTGTTTCAATCAATAAATTATTATATGTAGGTGACAAAATTTTACCAGTTGTGCCTTCTACCTGGCAAATCCATAGTAATGTCCTGTTTTCTTAATCAGGTCATATCTTTTCAGCACCACTGAGGAACAATATGTTGAACTGAGCTAAGAAAATTCTCTGTCCGTTTATGACATACTGGATGAACAGGAGGAAGAGAAATCGTTCTGTCTCTTACAGGAAATTTACTGCATGGAGCAAGACCTTATAACACAGCTGGGCAAGAGACACCAATATCACCAATATCTGAAATAAAGATTGTGACCCAAGGCTACCATCAAGTCAGGGAAATGGTAGCAAGAACAGGAAGTTGATGAAAATGAAAACTGAAGGCAAAAAATGTACTACACATCTAGACATACCTGTGACCTTCCACATATAGAAATACTGCCCCATATTAAGCTGTCTTCTAGTGGAGACAAAGTTGAAATAATTTGACCTATAAACTTTTTATTGCTTTTTTTTTTTTTTTACATTCAAGAAGTGTGATGAGAAATGTTAAATTACTACACAATTAAAAGAAAACAATGGAAAACAATGACATGTTTAACTTCAGTGATGATGCAGAAGCTTACATCTCGGAATGCCATGAAATCAGCACCCGTTTAGAGAAAGGTAAAACGGCTGAGATAATTTAATTGTAATGTTATCACCTTTTAGGTTACACTGTCTTAGGGTGTAAACAGATGTAATGATGCAATCATCCACATTTCTTCCCTATGCACATATAATTTAGAGGTGAAAAGAAAGCTGTGAGGAGGAGAGCAAAATTTGTCTCTCAATCCCTGCTTTATCTTGTTGTGATCTACAGCTCTGTTTCCTTGCATACTAGCTTATTCTTGTTACCAAAGTTGAGGTGGCAGACAGGGTGGACAACCTCAATAAATCTTCATTAAAGGAATAGAAATGGAGATGTGAGGCCGGAATTTGTCTGTTATATCCATAATTTATGATCTTTGACTTTATGGAGGTTATGGCTGCCACTATTACTGCTACTACCACCATATCTTAGTAAGTGCTAAGTACTGTTTACCAGCTAGGAATAGTTAAATCAAATGAAGATTATTTTTATGATTGTTGCTGAGATTAAACACATCAATTTTGATTAAAATATGGAGGGAACGTCCTAATTTATGTTGATATAACTATGGTGGTGGTATGTTTGAAAGGCCCTGGCCTAGAATTTGACAACAGCTGATGTCCCTTTCTGAAAACATTTCAGGAAATGCTGAACATTGTGATCTGAGATCTGCTGGACTTACTGGTTAAAAAGGGGACAAACAATTCCCAAAAAGAATTCTTGAGTATAAGCATATAAACAAAACATGACCCACCGTTTCCTCCCATGGGCACAAGTGGCCCCAAAAGTTGCCTTCAGGCAAGGTAGATTGGAAGGAGTTCACATGAATGCCTTTCTATCACTCAGGTGATTGAGGCTGAGGATACAATGAGCTGTACTGTACTGTTCCTGGTACCACCAGAGTTATAAAGTGAGGGATTTTGCCAAATCAGCTGGCAAAGCAATATCCCAGATGTGCTGCTTGATTTCCATCTTAGCTTTGTGGCTCTTGCTCTGGAGTGACCTGTAGGTTAAAAACTTAACTTGAAGTGTCTTCTTCTAGGAAGGTTAAAAGTAGTAGCAATTCTATATCAGAGTAGAATATGTTAAAGAATACCCAGTAGTGTTATTGCATGGCACAGTAGAATCTGCATTAGAGAGAAAAGGCAAAATGGGCAAGAAATTAAATAAAGAACTGGTCTGACATAGAATAAAATAGGAATGAAAAAAATAAAAGAAAACAAATACAAAAAAATATTATGACTAAATTCATCATATTCTGTTCATCAGTAACAGTGGTGCTATGAGTGTATCATGTTTTCGGAAATATTGTTCAGTTTTTCTATTTATAAACCTTTTGAGAATAATTAACCTTAATTAGGAGATCTGTGAAAAATTATTGGACAGGTTCTGCCTTTTAGAAGGCCACATTAAACTGAATGGGAATTCTGGAAAAATATGCAACACTTAATATCTAAAATAAACGAGGCAATATATTTTGTTACCCCTTCATGGATCACTGCCTTGCCATGGTGAAGGAGCTTGTGTAACTCAGTGAAGCCATGAGCTATACTGTGCAGGGCCACCCAAGACGGACAGGTCATGACAGAGAGTTCTGACAAAATGTGGTCCACTGGGGAAGGAAATGGCAACCCACTCCAGTATCCTTGCCAAGAAAACCCCATGGACAATGTCAAAAGGCTAAAAGATATGATGCCGGAAGATGAGCTCCTCAGGTCGGAAGGAGTCCAATATGCTATTAAGATTAAGAAGAGGTGGCAAGAATACACAGAAGAACTATACAAGAAAGATCTTACTGTCCCTGATGTCCATACTGGTGTGGTCACTGACCTTGAGCCAGACATCCTAGAGAGTGAAGTTAACTGGGCCTTAGGAAGCATTACTAGCAACAAAACTAGTGGAGATGACAGTATTCCAGCTGAGTTATTTAAAATACTAAAAGATGATGCTGTTAAGGTGCTGCACTCAATATGTCAGCAAGTTTGGAAAATGCAACAATGGCCATGGCATTGGAAAAGGTCAGTTTATGTTCCAATTCCAAAGAAGGGCAATGCCAAAGAATGCTCAAACTATTGCACAATTATGCTCATTTCACATGGTAGCAAGGTTATGCTCAAAATCCTACAAGCTAGGCTTCAGAAGTATGTGAACCAAGACCTACCGGATGTAGAAGCTGGGTTTCAAAGAGGCAGAGGAACTAGAGATCAAATTGCCAACATTTGCTAGAACATGGAGAAAACACGAGAGTTCCAGAAAAACATCTACTTCTGCTTCACTGACTATGTAAAAGCCTTTGATTGTGTGGATCGTAACAAACTGTGGCAAATTCTTAAAGAGATGGGGGTACCAGACCATCTTACCTGTCTCCTGAGAAATCTGTATGTGGGCCAAGAAGCAACAGTTAGAACTGGTCATGGAACAACCGATTGGTTCAAAATAGGGAAAGGAGTATGACAAGGCAAGTATACTGTCACCCTGCTTATTTAACTTATATGCAGAGTACATCATGGGAAATGCCAGGCTGGAAGAATCACAAGCTGGAATTAAGATTGCAGGGAGAAACTTCAGCAACCTCAGATATGCAGATGATACCACCCTAATGGCAGAAAGTCAAGAAGAAGGTTGAACTAACCTTGCTGTCCTCTCTTTTAAAGACCATAGTTAAAAAAGGGGGGAGGGGTTGGAAATGTAGTGATCAACAAGATCGTGAAGACCACACTTCATCTTTCATTGATTTCTTCTAAGAAGGTCCAGAATGAAACACACAGATCTTCAACGTAATGTCCATTAGAGTGGTGTATGTAGACACAAGTTTGCCAATATGCCAAAAGGTAGATGAAAAGCCACTGTGAGATCAACACCTTGTGGTTATTGTGATGGTGGAAAAGCTGGCATTCATGGTGGCATGATAGCAGTCACATCTTTATCTTTCTTGTTTTCTGTGGCTTTTTACATCATTATCAATGATAGGTATTGTTCTTCACATTGCATTGTTTGGGAACTATTATCTGTATGCCAGCAAAGCCCCACAGAGATCACCAGAAGCCAAGCTGATGAACTCTTCCCTATTATAGTTTTATAACTATATTTTATAGTTTTTACTTGTGATTGTTTTTATGTATTTATTATTTTTAATTGTTGTATGCCACCCAGGGTCACTTTTATGTGAGATGGGCAGCTATATAAATACAATAAATAAGTCCACAAATGATACAGGATAGACTGTTCACTCCCTTGTTGTCACTCTTCTTCCATCCCCTTCCCTTCTATTCTGTCCCGATATTTTATAAAGAAATAGAAACAATTGTCAAACTTCATGGCAAGCAGTGCAATCAGTCTCGACATTCTAGACACTCAATGCTATGGGATTCCCAAATGTGCTTAGAGCAGAAACTCTCAGATACAATGTGGCTAGGTAAATTGCTTTCCTTCATACAGGAAAATATATACAGAAAAATATATAATATCCACCTTTCCAGGGCTTAAATTCTAGAACTTTTCCTGCTACCTTTTCAAGTCACCTCTTCCTGGGCCTGAGTTTGGAAGAGATGTTCACACAGTTTTCTATACACAGTTTTCTATAGAAATGCTTTATCAATTTCAGCCCTAACATCAGTATAGACATGGAAACAATTTTGCAAAATATCTACATTACTAAAAGACACAGAAGTTGCAAGTCATTCATAAAGGTTCCCAATTTTGTTTCAGTTACTTTGCAGAGATTTGATTTCATCTCTTAATCTCTGAGGAGCTGTAAAGTGATGATTGCTGCCTTTATGCTGTGTTCATGAGCTTTCTCGATCCATCTGCAAGAAATATAATGCTGAACTAGACAGACTGTTTCATCCCATGCCTCGTGCTTCTTCTTATGCTGCTATGAGATTCCTACACTTTTACTATGGCCATTTGGGGTAGTACTTGCAACCTTGACATAATACCTAGTTTGAACATTAGTGAGAACCTTCCAGTCATGGTCAAACTGTGGGCTTCCACATGCTTTCAGCTCCAGTTCCCATCAGTCCTTGTCAGCTGGGAATGACATAATAGAAGTTCTCATCCAGCTGTATCCATCTGTCCAATTGCAAAGTCCTTCACAGGATAGTGACAGATGTTCATCTGTGTAGCACTGGTGGATGCTGATAATCCTGCTTTGTGTAACCTTAAATGAGTGGATAGCACAGTAAAAAAGGGAAGTAATTGCAAATCAATTAATACAGTATTAATAACTGGGGGAACTCACCTTTGTTTGGAGGACTGTGAATAAATCTTTGTCTTAACACCTATACTTACTTTCAAAGACAGGAATATAGACATTAATACAAAGTAAATCTACAAGGAAACAGAGAGCTATCAGTCCATTGACATAGACACACAGTTGCTAGGCATTTTAATATCAGCCGGAGCTTTGCTGAGAAAATTAATTAGAGAAAAATCATCACTGAAGACATAATGTCACTGATCTTCATTACCCATTATCCCCCAAAAAGGACATACTTAATTTGATAAAGTTTATCATTAATAGGGAAACACAGATTCATATTTACATTATAATGATGAATTCCAGCAGAAACTGTCAGCTTCTTGAAAAATACTCATTACAAACTGGAAATATGGGGCATTAGAGATATCACAGTTACCTAAATTAAGTTGATTTGTAAAGAAAAGACAACATGCTAAGTTCCTAACTTTCATCCTTGCAGAATAATTTCTTCTTGTGTGCTAATTTCTGATGGGGATATTTTCTACATGCATATCTGAATTGTAATTTAATCTTTATTCTCTCTTCTTACTGTTGAAAAGTTTTGGAAAGGGGGGATCTGGAAAAGGATGGAGAGATAAAAGATTCAGAGTGCTCCTTACTCCTCCCCATGCCTTCCAGACTCACTGAATATTTAGACCAACTCTTAAATATATATCTAAATACATTTATATCTATTGCTTGCAATGTAAAGGAATTCATTTTCAGATAGTGATGGTGGTGGTGGTGGAGGAGGAGGAGGAGAGGAGGAGGGGTCAGAGGTGTTATTCCTTTCTGACTTCTGCTGGGTTGGTTGATGGCTATCAAGTCACTGGCAATTTGGATCCATCAGTATCACAGTAGTCAAACCAAGGGAATTGTTTATTCTGCCTACTGAATAAAATCATATGTGGAATTTAATCCAGGCTACATTGTGTTTCATTCAACCAAGAGTAGCAGTTCGATGTCTTCCAGAGGTCTTGAGCAGCATGACCAATATCAAAGGAGCGTGTGAGTTGAAAGTCCAAAAAAAGCTTAAGGGTAGCAAGTTGTATATTTCTATTTTAATATTAATTCAGCCCACATAAATGTATGACTCATAAGTGAGGAAGCAGAACTACTGTGGGCATATGTAGCATTTATGAGGTAGACTTAAAGATAGCAGGGTTATACATCTTCCTGACTGGCAGTGGCTGTAGAGTTTGGGGCCTTGGATGATGGTATCACTGGGGACTCCCATAGAATACATAATGGTAAATTAGTCCTCCCCCCAAGTGTGGTTATTTGGGTAAATGCATGATTTGTCCACTTCTAAAGCTACCACTATCGCTAGCTATGGCAAGTGGTTCATTTTGCTCATGCTGGGCCTCCAGTGGTGGAAGTTACTTCTGGCCCTTCCTTGGAATGAATGCACTATCCTCTCAAAATCATGGATGCCATTTGCCTGTAAAGAGATGGTTTGGTGTAGTGGTTAAGGCTCCAGGCTAGAAACCGGGAGATTGTGGGTTCTAGTCCCGCCTTAGGCATGAAGCCAGCTGGGTCACCTTGGGCCAGTCCTTCTCTCTTAGTCTTGGGAGGAAGACAATGGAAAACCAATTCTGAAAAATCTTGCCAAGAAAACTTCAGAGACTAGTCCAGGTAGTCACCAGGAGTCAACACACACATACATTTTCCTGTAATATTGGATAAATAGCACACTTTATCAACCAGCACATCAAATTCAGCCCAGTTGGGCTCAGTCCAACCCTACATTTCAATAGCTGGGCTTTTTATTTAATAGTTTAATGGGCATACACTTCATATGCCAGTACAACTGAGACCAGAATAACAGATTAATTCATTACCATTATTTATATCTTCCATCTCTTTCAAAATGGCTTGGAAGTAGCAACAAAATAGAAGAATAAATATACAATAAGACAATGCACGAAACATAATTCATCTGAGGTAGAAGTGGAGCATGCCTTCTTGTGAAGATAGATCTTGATGGGATTGAATAAAACATATGCTGATTTCCATTTTTTCTCTCTTTTTTTATTCTATATGGGCTTTATTAATGTGGTAGCAAGGACAATTCAATAGCAAATATATTTTCTGCATCCTATTCATAATTCAAAGGGTTGGGTTATATTTGATATAAATAAAATGACAGTGATATTAAATACTAAAAGATTTCTTTTTTATTAAATATAATTTTATTAAGTATTTTAATTATGAAAGTAAAAACTAATACAAACTAAACTTAGAGAAAGAGAAGAGAATGGAAAGAAAGAATAAAAAGTGCAGGAAAAAAGAAAAAGAAAGAACAAAAAGAAAAGAGAGACTATGATAAAAAAAGAAAAGAAAAATATAAAGAATGACTTCCAACCTTTATCTCAACAAATATAAACAAATTTAATAACTCTTCAACCCTTGTAAGGTTAAACAGATATGTTCATCCCTTACACCATCCTTTATATGCAAATCTATAAAACATCAACTTTTCAATCCTGGTGTCAGCAAAAAATCCATAAAGCGTTGCCAGAACATTGCAAAAAAAAAAAAAAAAAGAAGCCTTATTTTAACCTTGATCAAATAAACCAACCTTATATTCCTTCCTTTTACTTCTAACAATCTTAATATTTAATTCAATCAAATATTGTCATAGGATTTGATTTCTCTTCAATTTTCTTTATCCCATCACACAAGGCTTTAACAAGCCTCTTTTGCAGATCCAATAAGAAAACATTTTCCAGATCATTCTCTTGGTTTATCATTTGTATTTCCCTTTGAAATCCAGTTTCTTTTGTATAGCCAGTAAAGCATTCTTTTCCACATCATTCTCTTGGCCTGTCATTTGTAGTTCCACATTCTGTACTTTCTCTATCTAATCAAATAAATTTTGTTCCACATCTCTCATTCCTTCATTAACATCTTTTAGACATAGTCTATCCATAGAAGCAGATGTCATTACTGACAGTGTTGATACTGTAGTTATTAATGTCTGGCTCTGTTCTTCAAAGATCTCCTTTAATATTTCTGTGTTATAATGCTTTGCATCATTCTATAAGTCCCAGTATTCATTGACATCAGATATATATATATTCTGCTTAAGACAGAGAATAGCAGAATAAGCATCATCACAGTAGCAGACATCCAACAGCCGGTCAAGAACATGAAAAGCTGGACAGCACCTGGCCCGGACATGATCCACACCTACTGGCTAAAGAAACTAACAGCAGTGCATGAACGCCTAGCAGCACAGATGAACCAACTGCTAGCAGCAGGCTCCCACCCAGACTGGCTAACACAAGGAAAGACAGTGCTGATCATGAAAGACCCTCACAAAGGAACAGCACCATCCAACTACCAGCCAATAACCTGCCTCCCCACAACATGGAAAGTTCTATCAGGCATCATAGCTGCCAAGCTACAGGACCATATGGGCCAGTACATGAGCACAGCTCAGAAGGGCATTGGGAACAACACCAGAGGCTCAAAACACCAGTTACTCATAGATAGGGCAGTCACCCAAGACTCAAGGACTAGGCAGACCAATCTGAGCACAGCCTGGATTGACTACAGGAAAGCCTATGACTCAATGCCGCACACATGGATCTGTGAATGCCTGGCACTATACAAAGTCAACAGGACACTAAGGACCTTCCTCAAGCACTCAATGGGACTGTGGAAGACAACACTGGAAGTGAACTCAAGACAGCTCGCACAAGTGGCCATCAAGTGCGGCATATACCAAGGTGATGCACTGTCCCCACTGCTGTTCTACATAGGTTTAAACCCCCTCAGCCACATAATCACAAGGTCTGGATATGGGTACAAGTTCAAGAGTGGAGTCACCATCAGCCACCTCCTCTACATGGATGACATCAAGCTGTATGCTAAGAGTGAATGAGACATCGACTCACTGATCCACCTGACACAGATCTACCGTGAGGACATTGGGATGTCATTCGGACTGGAGAAGTGTGGCAGGATGATAGTAAAGAGAGGGAAGGTAGTTAAGACTGATGGAGTGGAACTACCAGTGGGCCACATAGCAGACATAGAGACCAGCTATGTCCCACAGTCACATGGGAACCATGAGAAGGAGGCAAGAAAGACAGCAACATCCAAGTACCACCAAAGGATAAGAAGAGCCAGCTCAATGGGAAGAACAAGATCCATGCCATCAACATGTATGCCCTGCCAGTCATCAGATACCCTGCCGGTATAGTGAGCTGGCCAAAGGAAGACATGGAGGCTGCTGATGTGAAGACCTGGAAGCTCCTCACAATGTATGGAGGTTTCCACCCCAAGTCCAACACTCAGAGACTGTACACCAGGTGCAAAGAGGGCGGGCGGGGCCTGATGAGTGTCAAAGCCACTGTCCTGGACGAAACCCAAAGTATCCAGGAGTACATCAGTAAGATGGCACCCAAAGATGAGCTGCTGAGAGAATGCCTCAGGCAGCAGCAGGCAAGGCAGGAGGTTCAAGCAGAGGAAGTGCCATGGCAAGACAAGCCCCTGCATGGGATGTACCATCGACAGATAGCTGAGGTGGCTGACATTGGGAAATCCTATCAGTGGCTGGAAAGGGCCGGACTAAAAGACAGCACTGAGGCACTGATCATAGCAGCACAAGAACAGGCACTAAGCACCAGATCCACAGAAGCAGGGGTCTACCACACTAGACAGGATCCAAGGTGCAGATTGTGCAAAGAGGCCTCAGAGACAGTCCAACACATAGTGGCAGGGTGTAAGATGCTGGCAGGAACAGCATACACTGAACAGCACAACCAAGTAGCTGGCATTGTGTACAGGAACATCTGCACAGCGTATGGGCTAGACCCCCCCAAGTCCAGATGGGAGATTCCACAGAAGGCCGTGGAGAATAACATGGCTAAGATCCTGTGGGACTTCCAGATGGACAGGCAGGTACTGGCTAATCAACCAGACATCGTGGTAGTAGACAAAGACTAGAAGACAGTGGTAGTGATAGATGTAGCAGTGCCAAGTGACAGCAACATCAGGAAGAAGGAGCATGAGAAGCTGGAGAAGTACCAGGGCCTGAAGGAGGAAATCGAGAGGATGTGGAAAGTCAAGGCCAAAGTGGTCCCAGTGGTGGTAGGAGCACTCGGGGCCATGACTCCTAAGCTGGGAGAGTGGCTCCAACAGATCCCAGGAACAATATCAGAGCTCTCTGTGCAGAAGAGTGCAGTGCTAGGAACAGCTAAGATACTGCGCAGAACCCTCAAACTCCCAGGCCTCTGGTAGAGGACCCGAGATTGAGGAAGACACATACCACCCATAGGGGTGAGAGGGGAATTTTTTTTTAGTATTCTGCTTAAAATCTTTAGTCTCCTCTAGTGTCCAGTTTCCAAAATCATTATTTATCATTTGTTATGACTTGCAATTACCAGGATAACCAAAATAAGTCTGTTTCCCATAAGAAGTTGTTTATTTTTATAGTTAATTCCAAAATCTTATAGTAAAAGTCAATATTCCAAATTTATCTGAACCCTTAATCTGTTTATTATTTTTTAGATCAAAATCTTATTTAGCTTTTTGCTATTTATTTCAAATTCTTTAAGTCCTTAAGCATCTAATTTATTTTTGTTTTGTTCAGAGTTGAAGATAAACTTACCCGATGAAGACTTTTCAAACCTGTTGTTCTGAAGGTCTCTAATAGCTTTATAATAGTTAATAGGCAATTTCCAAAATTGATTAGAAAGCGAGGTTTGCAAACTTAGTGTCCTTTAAAAGGCTTCACCATGGTTGCAAGCAAGGCAGCAGATCCTATCATCTCCTAGCAGAAAATTTCTGTTCTGTGGTCTCCTTGCAAGAACCAGCCATCTGGAACACATATTGGCAATCTCCTGTCCTCTTCTTATCTGAAGATGTTCCAAGAGACCGGTGTACTCACTGGTTCTTGGTCTTTGTTGTGATCTTCAGTTCAGCATACCTCCCCAGAAGCCTGAAGATTAAATACTAAAAGATTCCATGATCCTTTAGATTTTCTGTGACCATAAACAGACAAGAAAATAAGAATCAATCTTGGAAGATGATCAGTTACACTTCTTAAATAGTTTTGTTTGTTTTCTGAAGTGAGTATGGTGGTTCTTTCAAGGGCATGGGCTGACAGATGCAAAAGGGAGATATTAAACTGATATATTTATTGCCAAGCTGATTCTCCATATATATTGAATGTGATATTTCTTCCTCAAGATGGGTAATATAAAATGTGGAAATAACATTTTTGTTTTAATTGCTTTTTACTGGATTTAGTCTCTACTACAAAACTCAGATAGATTTATTCAGTAATTTAACATGGGTGAAGGTTGTATTCTATTCTAGACTTCTGTTTACAGTATGGTTTTTAATGTTGAATGTGTAGAAGCAGGAGGTCCATGCAATCAAGAACTCTGAAGTCAGAGATACGTAAACTAGATGCAAGGCTCTGCCATTATAGTGTAGTGGTTAAGGTGTTGGACTAGGATTGGGGAAATCAAGGTTTACATTCTTCCTTAGCCATAAAAGCTTATTGTACCAGTCATTCTCTCTCAGCCACCCAGTCTATATTACAAAAATGCAGTGTGGCGGGGGGGAATGGAGTACAGAGTGCCATAGACTCTTTTGTGAGCTTCAGAAGTAAAGGAGGGGTATCAATCTATGAAATAAATAATAAATAAGCAATGCACACTTGTATACCCACTTGAAAAGTCAAGTTGTTGAATTTCTTTGTTTCACTTCACTCTGCTTAACCTTCTCTAACACTTACATATATTGGATGGTCTGGAGAAGGGAATGGGAGTGATCCCTAGTGCTTTGATGAAGAAAGTCATGTCATATTTTTGATTTGATAAAGAATTGCACCACTTCCACTATTTAAAGCACTTAATCAAGGCAAATTGTGGCCCCCTTAACACAGATCTAGCCAGATTTCTCTGACTAGATGCTCTGAATACTCCAATGCACTTGAAGATCGCCTTTTGGGGGATGTTGTTTATATACTTTCTTCTTATCTTTTGATCTTCTAACTTAGTTCTGGTCAATAGGGACCATAGCCTGAATTTATAATGGTTAGGAGTAAAGTAAAATCCAACTCTCCTCCTTTGCATACACCACCATCTATAGAAATTAAGATGAAAAATCATTCAAATGTTGGCTCAAACTGCATCCAAGATAGCCATTCAGGCAATAAAACAATTTGATTTAAAGCGAAGCACTGGTAAGTTCCCAAAAATGATTTTCTGGCCCCCAAATTAATATTAATTAGCTTGCCAATTAACCTCACTTCTCAGTGCTTTGGAAGCATGGTTAGTCAAGACTGAGTTTCCCTCCTAGCTGAGCAATGGGGAAAGTGACTCAGCCTCATGAGACTTCTCTCTCCATTAGGGTTCTTCTCTTTGTCATCATCACAATGTATTATGGATATATTTAATGAATAGCTAATTTAATATTATTACTTCCAAAGCACCTGACACTACTGTGCTTATAAAACTGGCCTACTTTCCCATTATTATTGAATGAAATTCAAGGCTTTGATTTATATAGCTCCCTTCTAGTGCCAGCTGCATTAAAAAAAATGATTTGCAAAAGATGGGTGAGGAAATGCTGAGAGCTAAAGCAGAAGAGCAAAAGAAACTCCACTCGTAACTCTGGATGAGATGTAATATTTCAAACTGTGTGGGGGTGATTGAATGTTTGCATATTGCCATATAACAAGGTTTCCTACAGCACAGCAAACATGTTGACGAGAAAGTTTAGGTCAATGTTTTCAATCACATGCCAGCTTTGTATATTTCCATCAACTTGCTGATGAGAGCATTCAAATTCTGAATTTCCAACATGAAATGGCACTGCCCAGGAACAGGTGCCACATATGGCAATTCCGCTCACCCCCTTTACTTCCCAGCAACATACATTCAATAGATATAACTGTAAATGAGTTAGATGACTATGTAAGGCACTCTCTGAAAAACATTTGGAAACCCAGGCAAATTATTGACTGGAACCAATCAATATGTAATTTTGCAGCCTGCAGTGGTTGTTTCTTTCTAAGATCTGTTGTTTTAGATTGTTTAAGGCTTATGGAAGAGAATATATGTAGCTCAGCTTGGTTGTTTGCTTGCATTACCCATTTCATTATCCAACTAGGTAACGTCATCAGTGCTAGTGAGTGTGGGGTTTGCTCCCTGTTTATATACAGTAGCTAGCCTTGCTAGCGTGGTATTCTCCTTGGTAGTTCCTTGATTAGGGCATTGTTTTCTGCTTGATTGTTTGTCTGGTGTTAATCCCTGCTTATATGGGTGTAGGCTGCTGGAGAGGACACGTTCTGGTCTTTTTGTTTCCTTCTTAGGTTTCTTATTGTCTCTTTTGAATGGTTTAACTCTACGTATCTATTGATTGCTGATGTGTCTGAGTGCCAAGCCTCCAGGAATTCCCTAGCATTTTTGGATTTAGCTTGGTGTAGGATGCTCACAGTTTCCCAGTTGAAATATCACATTTCAGTTTCTATGTTCTGTGAAAGACTAAAATGGGAAAAAAATGATATTCTAAAGTGGTATCCAAGCTCTCAAGAGCCACCCAGAATAGCTAACAAAGCCCACAAGCACACCCAGTGTAAAAGAAAACATGCTGTCACTGCATTTTCAACTTTCTGGTGTTTAGTTGTGATCTTCAAGGGAAACTACGTACAGGTGAACTTTCCCACCTGTATTTGTGCTTCGGTTATCACACTTTTGGTAAGATTGTTTTGTAACCTCCATCACAGCCTTCAGGGTCTTAGATTATCCATCAGCTGATAATCTGCTTAGAAGATCTGTGAATATGTAATAAATCACTGTGCAATGATGCATATCATAGTTCAAACACACCCCAGGAAAATGTTCATGGGAAAAAATATATCAAAGTAGAATGTGTTATTTAAGAACAAAGAGATGCATACCTGTAAATGTTTACACAGGGAACAAAAATCTTCCCCAAATATTCAATGAGTCTCAGGACAGTTTTGAAGGTTCTACCTTTGTTAGTGCTCATACAGAGATTACTGTCTTGCTGGTTCTTGTGACCATTGCACTTTCTGGAGAAAACTGGTCAGAAAATGTCTTGTATATTTACTTACACTTAGTGAAAGCCTTAACTGTTTAAGCAAACAACACATTCTTTTCTTGTATTACAAAACTGTATGGATAGCAGGGATTATAGCAAGGATTAACTTTTGTATGATTGAAGGCTATATTTTAGAAAAATTGTCCTCCAAGAACCACATGGGATTATGCATCCACCCTCAGATGAGGACAGGCCATCTCATTTTGGGAGGCTGGGATATTTGAGGAAAGTTTCAGAAGCAAGATGGTGCCATCCCAAACTGGGAAAATAAAGGGTAGGGTCTTAGGGTTGAAAAGTTTAAAACATCCAGTTTGCCTTTTAAATCTGCTGCCCCCATCTGCCAAAATTGCTCTGTCTCTTACAGTCTCTGGAATGTAAAAAAAGAGCCTTGTAAGTTGAAAAACCATGCACAATTTATCTATTATTGTTGCTTTTAGCAAACAACAACAATGACAACAACAACAACAGAAGAGTGAAGAAGATCTTAAAGTCCAAATTCAGTGGAGGAAATACTATCAAGGCAATGAACACCTGCACAGTTCCAGTCGTTAGATACACAGCTGGAATAGCGGACTGGACTCAAGCAGAACTAGAAGCCCTGGATAGGAAGACCAGAAAAATAATGACAATGGATCCTATCCTTAATCCATGCAGCAACATTGACAGACTCTACTTACCAAGGAGCATAGGTGGGCACGGAATGTAACAAGTACATCAGACAGTTGAAGAAGAAAAAAGGGCATTAGAAGAATATCTGAAGGACAGTGAAGAAGATGCACTGAAACTAGTACACCATGAAGGCTTACTGAAGAGATCAAACTGGCCTATAAGAAAGACAAAATGAAGAATAGAAAAGAGACATGGCAAGGCAAAGTATTACACAGTACAGTACAGTACAGTTCACACACACACACACACACACAAGCAGGCAAAGCAGATGACAACAAGACCTGGCAATGGTTAAGAGCAGGAAAGTTGAAGAAAGAGACAGAGGGGTTAATTCTGGCTGCACAAGACCAAGCCTTAAGAACAAATACATATTAAGCCAGAATTGAGAAGACAGCAACAGACAGCAAATGCTGCCTCTGCAAACAAGCCAAAGAAACAGTGGACCACCTAGTTATCTGCTGCAAGAAGATCGCACAGACTGTCTACAAACAGAGGCATGACAAAGTAGCAACAGTGGTGCATTGGAATATCTGCAAGAAATACCATTTCCTGCAAGCAAGAACTGGTGGGACCACAAACCAAAGTATTAAAAAATGAAGAAGCTAAACTGCTCTGGGACTTTAGAATTCAAACAGACAAGCACCTGCCACACAACATCCCAGACTTAACAAATGTTGACAAGAAAGACAAAAAAGTCTGGATAGTGGACATTGTAATACCTGGAGACAGCAGAATAGAAGTGAAAAAACTGGAGAAAATCACAAAATATAAAGACCTGCGAACAGAAGTAGAATGACTATGGCAAGCCAACCAGAATCACTTTTTTGTGAGATGGGTGGTATCTAAATTTGAAACATAAATAAATAAATAAAAAAGAAAGCAAAGGTGGTACCAATAGTAATAGGTGCCTTGGGTGCAATCCCAAAGCATCTGGAGCACCACTTGAACATCATCGGCATTGACAAAATCACCATCAGTCAATTGCAAAAGGAGCTTTACTTGGAACAGCTTATATCCTGCGACAATACCTTTAACACAATCAAACAACATCTACCTATCCCAGGTCCTTGGGAAGGACTTGATAGGTGGATAAAAGTGCCAAACTCAGTCTAAACATCTGGCTGACTGCAACCAAACATAATAATAATACAAAATAAAACAAATATGAAAAAAAAACCTGCATATGTTCATACATACTAATAAAACAGAGAAAACAAATTAGAATCAGTTCAGTAACTGGATGCTAATTGGCCTTGTTTACAGAAGTTTTGAAAAGAAAATTAATTACTAATTGAAAGTGGGTTCAACTTCAAGCATAGCAGGTTAAAATGAATCTTCTGGGAATCTACTGGTACAACCAGCCCAATTAAGTTAAAGAGGCTGTGGAAAGTATCAACAAGCTTGTGATCTGCTTGTGATCCTTTGCTTCAGTATATGAAGGGCTGGCAGTATCTCCCCCCAAAAGTAGGCTATGTAACCATAACCTCTGACACTTTGTATTAGCTACTCAGTAATTACTGTATACTGCAGAATAATCCAGCCCTAGTAGCTGCATTTTCCACTGCCATCTTCTTCTACTTCCTAGTATTTCTCCTTAACTTCTGGATAAAGCTACGGCAGCTACTGCTTAGAAGTTGGTGCCTTTCCATTGCAGAAGTGTCTGCTGAAATACATAGAAGCCCTATATTTGGCCATCCTATTTCTAGTTGATCTAATTTCAAAATAGAGGGCCAGATGTAAGGATATATGTAAAGCATCTGTATAATTAAATTTGGCACTTGTTGGCACTGTTTCTTTAGCTGACTATAAAACAATCTTGGCTTCCATAGACCAATAGCTGTGACACATACTTAGTTTTTAATAGTATTTCTGCTGCAGTATGGAGTTGCTCTGGGACCTAGATTTCCTAGCATTATCCCAATCAATTATTTAAGTGTAATAGCATAGTCAGAATTCATTAGAGTACATTATAATCACTTGCATTATCACACACACTTCAGGAATGGTCAATTCTGTTGAATTGGAGAAGCAACTACGAAGTTAATGAAGTTATCACACCATAATAAAAAGCTTTGAGAAATGTTAATAAGTCAATGCTACTGAGAAATTATCTGAGGTTAAGTAACCAGGATTAGAGCTGATTTGGATTTCCTGGTGGGAGGTGAAGATATTCAGTATTTTGTAAGAAAGCAAAATGAAAAGTAAACTACTGTCAGGTTCAGCTCAAGAAACTTGGCGGGACGATTCTGGAACTGCTCAGTTACTTTATTAGCTAAACTAAATTCTAAATTCAAACCTTTATTGGGCTTTATTAGCTTACATATGCTAGACAGAATCTCCCCAGACTAACTCTAACCCCCAAAGACTGCAACTAAACACTCCAAATTCCTTAGGGTGGTGCCAAACTCATCCTCTTAGCTTTCATACACTCAGGCTGTGGGCTGAGAAGGTGCTTGAGATTTTTCTCACTCTCCCCATGACCCTGGACCTCCTCACTCAAGTCTTCCATCACAACTACCTCATTTTCAGCTCATCAATAGTTTCCGCATCTTCTTTAACTTAATTGGACAGTTGCACCAGCAGATTCCCAAGAGATTCATCTTAGCTGGATATGCTTGAAGGTGAACCCACCTTCAATTAGTAATCAATTTTGTTTTCAAAATCCTTAACCTCAATCCGAGTTCTTCAAGTCTTCAGTATAACTTTTCAAGTACTTTGATTCCATTGGCTGATATCTTCACATCCCTGCAGCATTTAATAAAAGCTTGAACATCACATTACACAGAATGTATAGAGATTGGCTTTCCTTTGACACATTGTTTATATAGACCTATGACATCTACTGCTATGGATTGCAATGATGGCATGAATTCAGATGAATTTAAAAGAAGACTAGGCCAATTCATGGAAGATCAATGTCAACTATTCTGCTTCACAAGGAGCATGCTTTTAATATTAGCAGCTGGAAAATTATGGTAGAAAAGGATTATAAGCTTTCTGGTCCATACCTGTGAGGGTCCAAAATATATGTGCTGGACAGTGTAATAAAGATCTCTTGGTTTGACCCAGAAGGCTCTTATTTTTTATTGAGGTGTATACACAGTCCCATGCATATCGATCATGGTATTCCTTTTTACGGCAAGCAATAGGATGCAAATTACGCAAAGAGAAAAAAGTAGTTAGCAAAAGAAATTGGGAACAGTAGAAAAAGGAGAGGGATGATATAGTGAACTGTCTTCTTCAAAATCCCAATGGGCAACATATTTTGAACAGTGGGGAAAGGATTGGGTCCCACAAATAACAATCAATTGTAATTTGGTATACATTAACTCTCATTTTTACTCTCACTTACTTTTTTTATGGTTTGAATATATGGATATTGTTTCCTATCCTTGTTAAATTGCCCTCTGTTAAATAAATGAAATAAAAACCCATTTAAAGCCTCCAGGGTATTATGTTTATATAAGCTCCACAATCTCTCTCTCTTTCTCTCTTTCTTCCAAATACTGAACAAGTCCAGTTCATTGACCTCTTGACAAAATTGAAAAACCTGAACCCAATTTGACTAAACAATTGCAGGAACCAACCTTGTCTGGTGATATTTTATGGTGACAGCTGTAATTATTTGTGACAAAGAGGCACCAGGAAATGACTGTTTCGTATTATACACAGGAAGAAAGCTTTTGGTATTATGATGCCCGCCTTGACATGAGATATATTCCAACTGTGATATGTATTTCCCATTCCCTTTTTAACCTGAATCTATATTTGGTTTCAAGTAGGGTTAAGAACATCCATTAACAGTGCCCTCATAAATCATTCCCACTTAATATTGCAGGAATGTGGTGTCACTCTATAAAAGGCACTAAAGAAGAGCAAAGGAAGATAGATGTATACATAGAAAATCACATGAAGTTTAAAAAGGGGGGGAAAGAACTGGAAAGAGGCAACTTCAGAGGAAGAAGGAAAGCCCCGTATATGCCCACCATTTCATGAATGGTGAGGGCAAGTGCCAACAGAAGAAGATCCTCATCCTTTAGATGTTTCAAACTCCCATCAGTCCCAGAAAGCATGGCCCACATTCTGGGACTGAAATTCCAGGACAAAATATCTGAAGTGGAGGCCACCAATATCTGCAGTACCTCTGTAGATACATGGACCTAAAACTAACATCTGAGATATATCTCTGGGTCCATGTACAAGTTGAAAATAATTGCTATGTTTGGGTAGAGAGGTTGATGTTTCAGACTATGAAAGTTGAAGGAAATTTGACTGATTTGGTATTCAAAATTATTTCCACTGCTCATCAAGTACGGCATACCCAAGCAGTGTGCATGCAATAAAGGTAATATATAAAACCAAACCACAAATAATCAGTAGCCTTTATCATTAATCTAGTGATAACATGCTTTACATATTAAGATGGTTAAGCATTTTTAACATGCACCTACACTGCATTTGTGTGTGGGTGTGTTCGGGGTTGTGGTAGAATGTTTTAGAGCACAATGGGTACTATAAGACAAAGTGAACAGTAGTAGCTGTGGTACAACCAGGAGTAGCTAAGTAAATCTCTGAGGAAACAAACATTATCTTAAGCATCCTGATCCTAACTTTCTCTTATAGCTTAATAGTAAAATCTTAAGACTGTTCAAATAACAGATTGGCAATCAAGGCTTTTTTTTTTTCCCAAAAATGAAGTAAAATGAACCATTGCCTTAAAAAGGATTAGTTTTTGGTAGAGCTGGTGCTCTGCTGTAGCCATTTTTGGCCTGCATATCAAAAGACAACAATATATTTAATACTGCACTGTTTTTAACCTTGAGAGAGCACAATTTGGATAGCAACTGAATATGTGTTCCATGCTATTAACCCATATTAACCTGCTTGTTTCAGTTATTATTTACTGGCAACAAAGTGGGTACTTCTATTTTTATTATGGATCTAAGGTATGCTGATGTGCCTTGAGAGGGCAATGTTATTCTTTGGAGTACAATTTTTCTATGCCAACTCTTTAATGAGTAGCTGATACCTTCCATTTTTTAAATTTTTTTGGCACGCTTCTGATTTTCTTTCTTTTTTGGCCTTATTTATTAAAATGTTTTTATACTATACATATCACCAAACTCTGATGAATGTAACATAAAGCATAATACCAATCCACATGATAAAGAATCGTAAAGCCCACCTCCAACAGAGAATAAATGAATCTTCCAAAACATACACAATCGTATAAAAGACGAGAAAATGGCTGCCAGTCATTATTAACTCTCGTTGTGTGAAGGGAATCAGAATCAGCAAGATGGCAGACAGAGCATCGCAATGCAATCCCTGCCCCCTTTTGAACATGTTGAGGCATGTACAAAGGGACCAGGCTTGTACTGGGTTGCTCCATCCACCCTCTTGTTGATTTTGTTCCCCCCACCTAACCCACAGCTGCTGATGACTATTAAGCAGCTTTGAAATCTCATTGGAATAAAATGTTTTCACAGCCTGGAGAAATGTCAGCAATTCGGGGCTGCTGCATCACTGAGAGAAAGAATTCCAAATCACTGAGGTTGCCATAGAGAAGGTCTGCCTTTAGGTGCAAGATCCTCTGAACTTCTAAAGGGGCAGGGCTTTGAGCAGTCCCCTCTAACTGACACGAAGGGAGGACAGAATTCTAAAAAGAGTGATCCATGATGTCACCTGGAGCCATGCCATCAAGGACTTCACAGGTAATCACCAGCACTGTGAATTGGGCCCAGAAGCCTACCAGTAACGAGTGCAACAAAGAATAGAGTTATTATTGCAATAGTGAATCTTGCTTACAGGCAACCTGGCTACTGCATTCTGTACCAGTGTGGTTCACAAATCATCTTCAAAAGTTGTTATGAGGAGTGCATGGGTCGCTCTTGCCAGATCTTCCTGGTCTAGGTAGGCCACAAACTGGGCAAAGGGTCCTCTGGCTATGACCTCCACTTGCTGTTTTAACAGAACCCATGTGTCTAGGTGAATCCTCACTTTTGAAGGGGAGTGCTACTCTATATAAGGCTAACACAGGAACCAATATTTCTGGACAAGCTATATGTTTATATTACAATATGAGTTTGCTAGAGCTTAATCTGAGGTTGTGTAATCTGATAATCAGGATATCTGCTTTAGAAAGATAGTGATAGAAAAAAATAAGCTATTTTCTTTTTTCTATATCTCATAATTGTTAATATTACTTTTAAACATTGGCAATATTTTTAAATAGTGTATATATTATATACACACATACACACCCACATTAAATACAGCAAACAGGCAGGGAAACAAAGCTAGACTGGAACTTAAAGGATTTTTTTAAATCATTTTTATAAGGATTAGATCCTTGATTGTTGAATGCTATTCCTAGAGAATGTAGTTCTACATTTGAAATCAGAATGATCAACATCTTTGAAGTGTTTAAGTTCACAGTGAGTGAAACATATCTGAATATGGTTTTAATTTGAAATGCAGTGGGAACATCTACGCTCAAAAACTCTGTTAATTACAAAAGCTTTTATACATTATCCAAAGCAAGCTTTTTTCTCTCTCTCTTTCAGTATCTGATTAATATTTTCAGTCAGGAAGAGACATGATGATATGGCTTTTTCTCAAACTGAACAAACACTCTGGGGATATCTTTACGTCCACAGTAAGCAACATGAATGCATAATATGGAACAAAAAGAGACTATCCCAACAGTTTTGTTGATGGAGATTAGATTATCTTGATGTCTCCTTTCCTTCTTATTATTAAAATTGTCTTGACATATATGAATAGCTCTCAATGCCATACATCCATCTTCTCCACCTCCCATGTACTGAGACTAGGATGGTCAGTGCTCTCTGTCCATTATTTATAACCATATGGTGGAACCATATGACATAAAAATCTATCACTTTTTGCATACGGCAACGAAAGCAGCAATAGAGTCAAATACTCTAGGAATGAAAGAAGTTGTGGTGAAAGACCACATCGTTTCACACTGGATGAACTGCATTATAGTTACACCAGCTTGGTTTGTGCTGATCAGTACCAAGGCCAGACTGTGACCATAGATGGCTGTTCTCAGTTCCAGACCTGGTGTGGGTTTCTTCAGTTGAGGATTCCTGCTGTTCATGACTAGAATTGGAGAACTAAATAGAACACAACAGAGTCTCAAGTGAAGTACCTAGAAAGCAATGCAGTCTTGCATACACAAGGGCAGAATCCCACACTCCTAATATTTATACCAGGTATAGCGATCCAGAAGCTTCATATCCTATCTGTTAAATCAGAAGGGCCAATGATGTATACCTACAGATAGCTATGAGTAAACTTAAATGTAGTGGCTGATGTGGGTCTTCTGGGCTGTGTGGCTGTGTTCTGGATGTTTTGGTTCCTAACGTGTCACCAACATCTGTGACGGGCATCTTCAGAGGACAGGAGCACAGACAGGTGACCACACCAGCATCGACATCAGGGACATTAAGATCTTTCTTGTATAGTTCTTCTGTGTATTCTTGCCACTCCTTCTTAATCTCTTCTCCTTTTGTTAGGTCCCTGCCTTTTTTGTCCTTTATCATGCCCATCTTTGCACTAAATGTTCCTTTGATATCTTCAATTTTCTTGAAGAGATCTCTAGTTTTCCCCATTCTGTTGTTTTCCTTGATTTCTTTGCATTGTTCATTTAAGAAGGCCTTCTTATCTCTCCTTGCTATTCTCTAGAAATCTGCATTCAATTGGTTATATCTTTCCCTTTCACCCTTGCTTTTCGCATTCCTTCTTTCCACAGCTATTTGTAAAGCCTCATCAGACAACCATTTTGCTTTCTTGCATTTCTTTTTCTTTGGGATGGTTTTAGTTGCTGCCTCCTGTACAATGTTGCGTACCTCTGTCCACAGTTGTTCAGGCACTCTGTCTACCAAATCTAATCCCCTAAATCTATTCATCACCTTCACTGTGTACTCACAAGGAATATGATCTAAGTCATACCTGAGTGGTCTAGTGGTTTTCCCTATGTTCTTCAATTTAAGCCTAAATTTTGCAATAAGCAGCTCATGATCTGAGCCACAGTCAGCTCCTGGTCTTGTTTTTGCTGTCTGTATAGAGCTTCTCCATCTTTGGCTGCAAAGTATATAATCAATCTGTTTTCAGTATTGACCATCTGGTGATGTCCATGTGTAGAGTCGTTTCTTGTGTTGTTGGAAAAGAGTGTTTGCTATGACTAGCTTGTTCTCTTGACAGAACTCTATTAGCCTTTGCCTTCCTTCATTTTGTACTCCAAAGCCAAACTTGCCTGTTATTCTGATTATTCCTTGACTTCCTACTTTAGCATTCCAATCTCCTATGATACTACAGCAACTAGTGGATATACCCTGTGAGATTGTAGGGAGTGACTATCCTGAATCTCTTATTCTTCCTATGCTCCCCCTGCGGACTGTGTTGCCTTTTGCCCTGCTGGAATGCCACCCCTCCTTCCTGATAGCTTTGATCTCCCACATCACTCTCCTCATCGTAGATACATTCCTTCACATCGTCATTTGTCAATAAACATCTGGGCAATCCAGTAACATAGGTCTTATTGTTACTCTAGAAGGGGTATACCCCACTGCAGAGAAATAGTGTGTGACTTGGATGTCCTCCTGGACTCTGGCAAGTATAAGCTGTGTTTGTGCCAGGGGGATTTTAACCCAGTTGTGGGTAGCAAACCAAATTGAAAACCTATCTGGACCAGATTGCTTTGCAGACAGTAACTCATGCTCCACTACATGGAGCTGCTTTTGGAGATGACTCAGAAGCTGTTCATAGACCCCCTTCTCCTCCCAATGTACATGGAGTATGAACCAGGAAGCAGATATTTTCTGTGGATGCCCAACTCTGTAGAACATTTTTCCCCTGGAGGTCCATTTGAACTGGACTTGTTTACTTTGGCAAACAAGTAAAGCCAATATTATTTCAGTATGCTATTAGCTCTAGTGTGGCCATAATATTGTTGGTTATATTGTTATTTTTTAATGTTTGATACTTTCTATTGTTTCTAATTAGCTGTTGTCCTTTGTTGCCAGCTGTCCAGAATCATTTGAAGTGGGATGGATTAAAAATACTGTTATAAATAAATAATAAAAGGTCAAGATGGCAGCCATGACTACATGATCACAGTCACATCCCTTTTTATATGCATCATGATGTACATGTAGAGAGTAAAGACCTTGACAGAAATATGCAACAACCATTACACAAACAAAAAGGGCTGAAACATTCTTTAAGTTCTAGGAAGCAAGAGAGTATTCAGAAGTGATTCAGGTAAGCTAGTCCCTCATTCACTGGAGTGTAAGAAGGAGGGGAGGTAAAGCAGAATCTAACTTATAAGATTCTGTTTTTATAGCCAATCTCAATAAGGTATAGTTCTAGTCTTCCTGTGGAATTGATTTTCTGATCTGGTCTACCTAGTGGGAATCTATTATTTCTACAACTCCTCGATGACTGTCAGCCTTCCCAGGTAGACCAGACAGGAAACATGACCAGATGAGCTAATTCTACTTTTATTTTATTTATTTTATTTTATTTATTAGAGTTCTCTCCCGCCCATCTCCCCTACAATAGGGGACTCTTTATTGTAAGGCTACATTAACAGAATCATGCAAGTCTGAAAGTACACATCTCCCACCATCTCTTTTTACAGCCTGATGAAGTTAGGGTGGATCTTTTCTAAGTTTCTTTCCGTGCCTGTTATGCAGCTGTGGGCTCCTCCCCCTTTTATCTGATCTTCCCTATGCAGCATCTCTTCCCCTCATCTCTCAGGGTCATTCCCACATAACATGACAGTGATCAGCCATCTATTTTATTAAAACTGATTATGAAACAATGAAGTTTTGCACTTTTAAAGGAAGTTCCAGTTATTCCAATTAAAATTCTCCTATGTTGCATTAGAAACAGGGAATTAAATACAGAGTGTTCTACATGTGCAACACCAACTTCATACTCTCTCTCTCTCTTCCCTTGATCAAAGAAACCACTGCTCCAGGCTCATTCTTAACAGCCCTGCCAATGAGATTTATAAATTCCCATTGGTAAAGCAGATAAGCCTCTCACAGCTGTGTGGAGTCTGAATCCCACAGGACTTAACATTCCACATGGAGATTTTAAAGTCCTTCACTACATAGAGTATTTGTGCTCAATCTCCTGAAGCAACCATCGCTTCTAATGCACCTTATTGCTCTGCATTTTGTCCACAGTATCTTTTACTATCAATTTTAGTTTAAGCATTGATTGCAGTTCCATATATTTCTAGTATTTATGCATAACTACATCTGCTCATTCTCACTGCATATTAGGAACTTCTTTTAAGTTTACTTTTTTGGACTTGCTTTTTTTTTCTTCATTGCTTTATCTTTGTATAGCACAATTTCAGCAAATGGCTGTAATTTTTATCTTTGTAAGCCACCAAGTAGATTAATAACAGCATGTAAACATGAATGTCAGTGAATTAGGAATCTGTTAAAGATAAAAGATAAAATGTCCCTTTGAATCTTTTAGGAATTTGAGATTAACACTGTAATGAATGTAAGCCTAGATGGGAGAAACAAATTTACGTTGTAATCTTCCTTCCTTCCTTCCTTTCTTCCTTCCTTCCTATTTTCACTATGTTTTGCTTAAAATTAATGTGAGAGACAAAAGAGAAAACAAGAGCCTATACTTGGTGCAAGCTAATGTAGAAACTAGCATTTCCAGTATTATCAGAATTGGATGTGGTCTAGACAATCTCAGCAGTTTCATGATTCTTCCAAATTTTATACTGTTAATGGGACAGATATTTTTATGAGTGCTGTCTGATTCTATTTATTCCTGTCGCTAGTCTTCAGATTTTTTATCTTCAGGAAACCTGTTATTTCAACCATGGAAATTATGCATGACAGCAAGAATTGAAACTAAATAAATAAATAAATAAGAATTAGGTTGGATGCTGATTTCAATAAGATCTAATACAGTTGCATGAGAGATTATGGTTGCATTATGGTTACAAAAACCACACCACTATGCAAGCTGCAGTGGTTACCAGTAGACTTCCAGGTGAAATTTAAGGTACTGGTTTTTTTTTTTTTTTTTTAATCTGCTTAAGGCCACCTACAAATCCCTTCATGACATAGCCCCTGGATATTTGCAGGACCATCTGTCTCCAATTATTTCTGCTTATCCAACAAGCTATTGCAGTTATGCTGGTCTATGACAGTAATAAAGATTTGATTTGAAGCTGTTGCAGAGTTGGCATGCTCCAGGTCCCATCAATTAAGCAGTGTCATCTTATGGGACAAAGGACGTGCCTTCTCTATTGTCACATCTTCCCTATAGAATAACATTCCCCCAAAATTTGGATGGCCCTGACCATGACAGCCTTTACAAAGGCCTCAAGGACCTGGTTCTTTCCCCACTGAGGAAAAGTTCTTTTGTGAGCCCAGGTTGTATTGTGAGCCCAGATTTAAAGTTTTGAATCTAAGCTGCCTCCAGCATGATGTGTTTTTATTGATTTCTTTGCTTTTTGTACCCTCTGCGAGCTGCCCAGAATTGCAGGATGAGTAGGTAGCCATTCAAATTAAAATAATAAATAAATAATCCACATCCCTAGGACTTCTTGATAGTTTCCCAGCTAAGTACTAATCAGACACAACTAGCTTTTTCACAATCAACCAAAGTTAGCCAGGTGTTGCCACTGTGCTGATTTCCAACTGGAAGGCAGCTTCTAGTTGGATATTCTTTACTAAAGATGCCTACATGAGGGGTGGGTTGCTTCTTACTGGGAGTGAACATCCTTCTTCTGGAATTATATAGAATCTAGATTGGGGGGGGGGGTCTTCCAGCTGTAGCAATCTATGATTCCCCAGCGCAACAGAAACTAGTGAAGTGCATCTATATCTGAACCACCCAGATCTATTAGTATGAAAAAAAAAAAAAAAAAACTTATTTATCACATCAAGTGCTGAACTTTTCTGTGGAATCTGAAGACATTTATTGAAGATTAAGCTTTTAGGTGCTACTTATCTAATGTTGAATGACATGTGACATTCATGCATGTGTGAACTATCCTGACAGGGCTGGCCGTCTTACAATACTATCCAAACTAATACAGATTTTATATGGATTATATATTGCAATCCAAATGGAAATAAACATATAAAATAACCCCTTTAGCTAGACTGTTAATCTGGTATCCATTTTCTGGGTTGAATGGTATAATTGATTCATATCTGCCTGGTGGCCTTATGTATGTTATCCTCCCCCCACCTCCCACCCCATGAAAAGCAGAAATTTCTGGCTATTCATTTTGTTTACTTGAGAACCTGGCAGAGTGTTGGGGCTGAGGACATTTGCATATTCATGAGTCATTAAATACTCTCCAAAAGACAGCAAAATCAATGTCATTTTAGTATTTGGTGTGCTTCAGCATGCTTTCTAAATTCATTATTTCCGTTTCAAATATTGCAGCATGCTTTATTTTAATTGCTGAGTACTCTGACCTAAATCCAGTGGGGCAGTTCTGCAAATGTAATAGATGATTCATTAAGAACTGTGCTTTGTAATTAAGCATATGTTTTGCCAGCCATTATTTGGTTCATAGGAACTTGCTTTGTTCTTTCCAGAACACCAAAACTCTCATTTCTGTACAAGTGTCATAGGGCGACCACCTGGATGTCTTTCCACATCAGAGCTTAATTTAAGCTATATGCACTTAAGTATATACTGTTGCTTAACTCAAGGATCTCTGAGCACATGGAAAGTACCTTTTCCACTGCTGTATGGCCAGAATAGCAAATCTGAAATTAGTGGAAAGGATTTCTGAGTTAGAGATATCTATCTATCTATCTATCTATCTATCTATCTATCTATCTATCTATCGATCGATTTAGTCATGAATTCATCTCTTAGATTATGATATTAATGGAAAATAAAACAATAGCAGGAACAAGTCTTGGAGTTGCTGTTGCTACAATAGATTTAATCCAATCTGCTGTTTGCCCACTTACAGTAGATCTCCTTCCCAGTAGTTTTGGCCATTGAGAATCACATTACCTGGGTCAAAAACATAATTTTCTATTGCAAACAACTAGCACCCAATTAGCCTTTGTGCTTGGTTTCATGACATCACTGGCTTCTTTGCCATTGGCCAGGAAAGTAACAGTAGGCGAGTCCTGGCCCAGGCACATTCTGGAATGCTGATCCTTGGCAGTGTGTTTTATCATGTGCAGACTCAGTTTCTCAGCAGGGTTTTACTCCAACTCTTTCTTGGAAGATGGTCATGACATGACTGACTGGAAGAAGTTAGTTGAATCCTCTATATTATTGAGTCTGTTTAATTCTAAAATGAACCCCCCCCCCCCAGGGTTAGTTGACTTGGTTACCTGACTTCTTTTTATTGGGCCCACATGCATTACTGACCCAGTTAAGTGTGTGGTGGACAAGGGCATATTATTTCAAAGTAATGGGGTAGATTTCTTCTCATACTGAATTGAAGTATACTGGAGAGGGGGTAATGGAATGCGGTCTGTCCATGGGGCCAAAGAGAAGTTCCTTCTCTTCTGCAGGATTTTGCTGCTGGTCTCAGAATGAGTTAATCAACCATCCAGTGAGACAGTGGGCAGAGCCCAGCAAAGTCCAGACAAGTCAGACTAAGCAACTAATCAGGATGTCAGTCCTTGAAGGAGGCCAGGTCAAGAAACAGACTCCACAAGGAAAAAGCAGAACTCTACATTATCAATATTGGCTACAATAATAGAATGTTATAAGCCTGACAGCTTTTTCTGTTCCCACCTTCTTCTACAAAAATAGTCCATATGGAAGCCTCTTTAAGTTTCTTTCTAATGCCTTCTTCCCTTCTCAGGCTTAATTCATATTTTGCTCTCAATCTCTACCTACTATCTTCAAAATCATCTCTATGGTTCTCAAACCCAGAGCAGGAAGGCTTCCCTCTATCAGGTGAGCTTTTAGAAATGAGGAAACAGCTTCATTTTGCCTTTGCCTACCTTCAAAAGAGACAACATCTTTCTCTGGTCTGGCTCCCATCAGGTTAAGGAACACATCCGATGGAATTAGCTATCTGGAGAAATATGGAGCAAACTGTGAATTAGGATATTCTTCTTTTATTTATATTGCTAATTGATTGGAGCAGTTTTTCTCTTTGCATCCTTCATCTTGCTTTGGTTTACCTACCTGACATATGTATCTACATGTGTGTTCATGCCTGCAAGATAGCTGTGAGTTAAAGCCCAAAGGACCCACAAGATTCTTCTTTCTCCTTCCCCTATTGTCTTGAATTCTTAACTAGCTCCTTAACCATAATCTGTACGATAACACTTGTATCTACTTCTGACATTTTTAGCCCCATTTTGCATCCTGACCGCTCTGCTAGCTACAGAAGAGTAAGAAAAGTGTGAGAGAGGAGATCCCACTCACCTTTCCTGCATCAAAGTGCAGAAAGGAAATACCTCTGTAAAGAGTAATGGTGGTAGTGACCAGATAGGTGCACACGCACCCTAATTTTGGAAGCTGCAACTTTAGAGATTGTGGAGGAAGGGTTTAGGGACCCTCACTTGAGGGAACCAGAAAAGCCTACCTATCCAATACCTGGGTTTGCGTATCTACAAACATGGACTCCATTATACTTGCCCAAATGGAAATTGCTGGAAAAATACAGAGCCTATGACTTCTTATTTATTTTTGAGTACAGGTCAAAGTTCAGATAATGATTCTTAAAGGCCTGTACATATAGTTCAGCTACAGTGCCAAAAATTTATTTTATACTTTTTCAGTGTTATCATTCAATATAACGGAAAAGGAATTGTTTTTATATTCTTTCTGCAGTATGATTCTCATGGCTAGAATGCAGGGATCATGCAAGTTTCTTAATAATAAAGATACCATTTGGTATGAATAACCCATCTTTCACTGGACATTCTTCTCTCCAGTGGTCTGCACGGCTCCCCCTGTTTCAGTTACATCCCATGATAAAGGAACTTCTTCCATGGAGCTTTTTCAGGTCAGAAAATAAGCAAGCAAAGAAGCTGGGAGCTGAGGAAGAAATGTTGAACAGAAAACAACAGTGAGTCTACCACTTCTTAACATTACATCAAATACAAATACATTTGAAATCTTAAATGCTTAGAGATGAAATAGCTGGCCAGCTGCCTTCTTTCTTTCTGCTTATGGGCTGATTTTATTGGCAGAGTTATTTATTTCCTTTACAAAAGAGGAAGCTCTCAGGGGCGGGCGGGTGGGATATTAACTTCAGAATAGTCTTCCTTGGAGATATGATTCTTGGTAAAATTCTCCTTTTCAACTCCAGGCTTTAAATGATGATGATGATGATGTTCCAAGGAACTTAAATGTTAAATTTTGTGGCTTGTTTATAACACAGGGTTGTGCTAACTTGTTAACAATACTCATGACTGTTTCATGTACTCCTCACTGTTATGTTTAATATTTATACTGATTTATCAACAGTACAAGAACTGTAACTCATGCAAAAAATAAAAATAATAATCTCCCATTTTGTAAAGACTTTCAATTAGCTCAATACAATTCTGTGTGCATAGCCAAAAGACTTTGTGCTAGTCAGTTGATGGAAAAATTGGCTCTTACTTATAGGATCTGGGGCCAATCATGTAGTTTATACAGCATGAGAAACCAGCACAAGTTATTCAAAGACTTCTGAAGGATCTGCTTCAACTGTGGATCTTACATATAAACTGCCAAAAGAAGAGAAAAGACTTTATGTTTGCAGCTGCAATAGTCACCCACCCAAGATATATCAAGGGCTCTATCTATATTCAGGGCAAGCAAAAAATAAAACAGTACAAGTATATACTAGTAAGTTGCATCCACTTTTGTGTCCCTTTATGGTTTTGTTTTCCAAGATTTTTTTTTTCTGCAAAATATTAATAACACTAACAGCCATCCAAAGGTGGTATAAAGTATCTTTCCCACTTATCAACTTGGCATTCAGTAAGCCTTTTTTTTAAAGAAACAGATACATTCACAAACTTTGCTGACCTTAATTTTGCCCTTTTACTACTAGCTCATTTGTTATTGACTTACATTAGTAGCAAACATTAGTGGCTAAGTTTGTGGAAAATTAAAATAACAATTCACTGCAATGGAATGGACATTTCCAAAATATTGCAGATAATAAGAACAGATAATATTTTTGGTGGCATCAAATCAACAATTAGCATCTTCCCCATTAAATCAAGACTCAGAAAGAAGATCAAAGACACTAGCCAGCTTCTGACTTAATGTACTCATTGATAAATGAGGCCCACAGTACAGTTATCCAGTTTCCAAGATTCTATAACCTAATTCTTTTTCTCTGCAATAAGCTTGCACTATCTGAATCTGTGAAAATCTTGCTTTCTTGATTATAAGCTGTTGCAAAGAGCCTTACATTTTTTCTTTAACATGCTTTAGTTGGTCTCCTTTAAACTGAAAGAAGTTTTCTGTGATCCACAAGGTTAGTTTTGGATAATTCTGACAATCTAGATCAGAGTTTCTCTACCTCAGCAACTTTAAGATGCGTATACTTCAATTCGCAGAATTCCCCAGCCGGCATATTCATTAAAAGGGATTTGATCATGTGCTCATGGTCACCATCTTCACTTTTTGATATTGCCTCCACACATGCCTTTGGCATAGTAAATTTCAAGAGAAGGCATATTGTGGGAACTGTTCCCATCTGTTCCCTGACTGTTAAATGATTATTATTTTTCCTGTAAGATAATAAAGAAAAGAAATAGTGTAAGATATTGTTGGCCACTAATATTTTTATGTTTGTCACAAAACAGATGTATTGCATATTTAGAATTTGCTTCAGAAACATAATGGTTTGTAATTAAACCTTTTGTTTATATATAGAAGGCATGTTTCTAAATATGTTCTTATATAATTTATTTGATAAATAACTCGTTATTCAAAAGACATTGGGCCAGCAATTTATTTTCCTCAAATATTTCGAGGACTCTATCTTTTCTTATTGTGCCTAACCTTGGTCATTTATTTCTAGTCCATATGTGAAGAGAGATGTCTCAGCCAATCAATACCCAACCACTGGCTGTAATCAAGATCAATCAAAAGCAGTCACTTTTGCAGCAACACTTGCTGCTTGCAGAATAGAGCTGCTGTAATGGTATGTGGGAATGACCTTGGGAGATAGGGGGAAAAGCCACAGACAGGGGAACTGTCAGATAATAGGCAGCTGAGCCCACAGAAGGAATGTGGACATGGCAAACATCTCAGAAGGTACCCTCCCTAATTTCTTGGGATCTAAAGGGGAAGAGAGAAGAAATGTACTTTCAGACTTGCAAGATTCTGTTAATGTAACCTTCAATAAAGTTAGACCTTTTACTCCTGGGTGTGCTTCTTGTCTGGATTACTTTGCAAGGCTGACATTAAGTGAGCACCATACTTATTGAACTAACAAAAACAGAAGTTTTGCCAATTATCCCTCCAGCTGCAAGATCAAGTTATAGCCTTCCATCACCTTGGAACTCTCCAGATATGCCTTAACTGTAACACTATGTGGGAATGACCTTGGGAGACAGGTGGAAGAGCTGCAGACTAGACAAGCAATAGCTGAGTCCACCAAAGAAATGGGGGTGTGGCAAACATCCCAGAAGGGATCCTCCCTAGTTTCTTGGACTGTAAAGGCAAGTAGGGAGAGATATACTTTCAGACTTGCAAGATTCTGTTAACATAACCTTACAATAAAGTTAGAGCTAGTAGTCCTGGTTGTGCTTCTTGTCTGGACTACCTTGCAAAGCTGACAGTTTCTTGTTTGCAAAAATAACTTCGGACTAGAGCAAGAGGAACCTATGGCTTGGCTTAATTGCATGAGTCCAGACATGGCATTGACTACATGAGAGACTGTACATGGTCAGTTCACTCAATGAATATATTTGACTATCAAATTCCTATGATGGAAACAAAGTCAACATTCTATACTAGGATATTGTGCAGTAGGGTATAAAGTGTCTTTATCCAAGTAGCGACCTGGCATTCAGTAGTTTCCATAGCTTCTGTGACCATCTACAATGCTAGAAACAGAGTCTGAAAACTATTGATTTGTTTAATGCATCTGTGTCTCTTGAAATATCCATCGGTCATGTTTAAAAAAAAGAAAGAACCCGTTAAGTACCCACAGAAGGCAATAGCCGTGTCCATTGATTCTTTTTTCTTCAAGCAAATGTCATGCCTTATGACAAACTGGTCTTGAAACTTTCTTTAAAAACGCATTGCTGCTAATGTTGGAACATATATTACATTGGAATTTCCTAAGTACTGAGACATTCAGAAAAAAATGGTCACTGTACATAAAATTGATCTAAGACACATTGGGAACATTTTAGTATATCAGTAGGCAGAATGGAAAAATAATCTGGAATTCACACTAATATGATACATACACAAGAGATATTCAGATGCATCATTTTTTGTAGCAGCAACAGTTAATTGCTGTAGAAAACAGTAATGAAAATGGGCCGTATTCAGGCTTAGACAAAACATTTATCTAATGCACGGTATAAAATCACTTCCCTAAGTTACCTCATGTTAAATGGCATTGTGATGCCTGTGAGGCCATACTTCCATCACAGACTTGTATTTATTCAAATGCCTAAGGATGTATTTAAAAAGATAAACATGTTAATCCTTGCCTGCTACTTAAATTCCAGTATCATAATTATATTGCAGTAAAGCTTCTATGAACTACCTCTTTAATCCACCTACTTTTTCATCCAAATGAATAAAGTTAGTAACAGGACAATCCTATGATATTCCTTGGCTGCATAAACCTTAACATACATCTATACATACAGGAATTCTCTGAACTTGCAGGCTAAATTGTTTAAGCTGGTCTTTTGCAAGCAAATTCAAGCGAATCTCATTTAACCTGGGTCAAGCTGCTCAGAACTTCTGAGTGTCCACTGCTTTAATAATTTATACTGCTTGCCTACATGTTCAGCAGCTAAAAGAAATCTAAGCACATGTTATTAGTGTGATAATTATCTGAAGAACTTCTGATTTGGGACTATATTTCCAGTCTGAAAAACTGCAACAATGACTTGTATAATCAGAGAATTAGAATCTTTTCTCCCTGTCTTGATAATTCCAGATTTTGACTCGATCTTTTCTTGAATCTGATGGTTATGAAAAGTATAGTACAAATCGGTCTTTGGCAGGACTACTTCCTAAAATAAAGACTCAGTCTGAAAAGCAAACCTGTGACCATTATATTTGGAACAGCATTAGAGAAAATCAACTGCATCAATTGAATTGCCCATTGCCTCAAATTGGCTTTAGGGATTAGCATGACAATCTGGTTAGCCACTCGTATTAAATCTAGAAGAAAACACACCAAAAATGAACCTTTGGAAATGAGTAATTTCATTCTATCAACAGTGAAGTCATCCTTGCAGCAATCATGTTATTGTGCAATGGCTTTGTATGATAAGGGGAAAAGGCTGCCCATAAAAATTCCTAGTATGTGCTCCCAGACCTTATTATGTATGTGTGTCATGCATGTTAAATTGGCCTGTGGCCTGGCCTCAACTTGAAACATATTAATGGAATAAATACAAGGAAGATGGTTACAGCTAATCTACAATTATAGCCTTTATTTCCTTAGCGACTGTTGCAAAATCTTCTAATTGCAGAATAATAGATAAAGCCACTGTCTATTGCAAAGACTGCCTATATAACTTTCTTCCAGTTACTTTTGAACTTCAAAGCCTTAAGTGCAATGATTGGTGCACTCAGCTCCAAAAGATCTGATTCCTTTGAATGGCTTCCCTTATGATCTATAAGCTTACTCTGTCCTGCATTATTCTATTCCTCCTGAATTGTTTTCCTTCTTTACCTGAGGAGAATTTTGGGGGAGGAAAAAAAAAAGGAATTGTAACATGAAGTTTTCTGAAACATTCAGTCTGTGTGAAGCATCCATTTTAAGTAGTGTGTCATATCTCTGGAGAAAATGGGCTTCTGATCATGCACAGCACATACTTAAAACCCCTTTCTGGTTAAGGGAAGTGCTGGAGGTGCTGTGTATAATCTGTAAAACACTTTGAAGAGCATCACAGCTCCCTTATGCTGCCAAGCACAATAGGAAATGAAAACACAGGGCTAATTGCAGTATTAGCTCAGTAAACCTAAATTATTGAAGCTAAACTGCAACACTGCAGTCAGGAAATACACCACAGACTAGCACTTGGTACAGCAGTGCTGAAGGCCTTGGAAGATATATCCACATGTTGTGATATGTCTATACCTACAAAGACCAGAATCATGAAAGTCATGATATTCTCCATGATACTCTACTGGGGCGTAAGTTGGATTTTGAAAACCAGGATAGAAAGAGTATTGACACCTTTGAACCTGGTATTGGAGAAGACTCCTGTGAATACCATGGACAGCCAAGAAAACAAACTAAATAATCATTGAACAAAGTGACCCAGTGTTCTCACTTGAGGCCCAAATGACCAGGCTCAAATTATCCTACTTTGGGCACATTATGCAAAGACTCAACTCTCTGGAGAAGGCTCTAATGCTGGGAAAGGTGGAAAGAAAGAGAAGAAGAGGATGACAGCAAGATGGTTAGACTCAGTTACAATGGTGATGGATGCCCCATTGAAAGACCTAATGACCAAGTTAGGAACAGATCATCATGGAGAAAATCTGTCTATGTGGTTACTAAGAGTCACCACCACCAACTTGACAGCACATAATCAAGCCTTCACAAAGTTCATCTGGAGGACAGTAACCTTTGCAGCAATAGGATCTTGTCCAGATGTATCTGACTATGGCATGAACATGCTTCAGCAATAGCTGCAGTAACAACCATCTCATCACCAATTCCATACCTGAGGCAGTTTAAAGACTTTTTAATTTATTTAATTTATTTCATCTTTTATTTCAGTGCTAAAGTACTACTTTCCTCTGTAAGCAGGCAACTTAGGCTGGTATGAGCAGGCCCTCCCTCCCCTCCCCTCTTATTCTGGTCCACTGGGTCCCAGAGGCCATTATCTTTTGGGCCCTTTGAAGGCATAATCTCTCACTCCCCTGGGCTCTGAGCCAATCCCTAAGATACCTGAATCAGTCTGAACAGCACCTACCTGGAAGCTGGATAGACCAAAAGGTTATGGCACTGCTCCTGCTTATTTAGCCTATTTTGGTTTTGATCTTGATCTGTGAGATTCAGTGGTTTGAGCTAATGTAAAAATAGAGCAGCACCCAATTATCATGTTTCCTCCCATACATGTGGGAGTTGTGCTACAAAAGGCTTCTACTCAGGATGGATTACTTGCTCCTCTAAGTTAATTATCAGGGGAAAAAAAAACATCCATTCAAGGACTGAAGTATGAGATAGCATAAAAGTATGACTGTCTGACCTGGGAAGCTAAGCAGGGTCAGGCCTAATTAGTACTTGGATGGGAGAAGAGCAGGATGCCTCAGAGCTGTAGGCTAGCCTGGGAAGTTAAAAAGGAATTCTGGAAGGAGGAAATGGTAAACCGCTTCTGTACTGTCACTAGGAATAAAGCCAAATGAGGCTTTACTAATTGCAATGTTTTGCCCCTCTGGGTATGTGTCTTAGTAAAGCAGGGATCAGAGAAAAGAAAAGATATGAATGAATTCAAACTTTCTTTTATTTATTTATTTACTTTATCTATCATCTAGGTCAGTGTTTTTCAAATTTGGCAATTTTAAGATGCATGGACTTCAACTCCCTGAATTCCTCAGTCACTCTTGGAGTCGAAGTCCACACATCTTAAAGTTGCCAAGCTTGAAAAACACTCATCTAGGGGCTCATACAAAGGACAGGACAGAGAACTAATTAAAAAAAAAAAATGTTCCTTACAACCCTGCTCTACCTGGAAACATATCAGGGATTGTTCAGTGAAAAGATCTCTTTTGGCAAAATCGACTTGTTTGATTACAGAAAGGACAATAGCTACATTTATTAGTGACTGGAAACCCCATATGGGCTTTTTGCTGAAAAAAGAAAAAAAAATTGTGATTTATAGGTTTGATGATTAGAAAGGGTAGACGATGGTAAGAAGGAAATTATGTTGTAACCTTAGAGAGGGTAAAATATAAAGGTACTTGTAATTGCTGTTAAGAAGACCAGAAGTTGCTGCTTCCTTTCCTTTCCTTTCCTTTCCTTTCCTTTCCTTTCCTTTCCTTTCCTTTCCTTTCCTTTCCTTTCCTTTCCTTTCCTTTCCTTTCCTTTCCTTTCCTTTCCTTTCCCTTCCCTTCCCTTCCCTTCCCTTCCCTTCCCTTCCCTTCCCTTCCCTTCTTTGTACTTTTTTTTCACTTATTACTTTTCTTTACTTTGCTTACTTTTTTCTTTCAAAATTTGTATTCTTTTTATTCTTTTAAAAATTTATTTAATAAAAATGATCTATTTTTGGTATGCCAGGCCTTCTGAACTTCACAGCTACTAATTTACCAGGTAGGATAAGCTAAAAAAAGATAGAGTGCAAAGGGCATTTTTAACTGTAGAATAAAAATAGAATCTAATAGTCAGAAATATTGAAGAAAGAATAGTGTTCCATATATTTTTTCCCCCTTTGTCCATTGTATCCATCTCTTGTATAATAGGAAAGTTATACATTGCTGTGCTAAACTGAGCTCATAATTTTATTAGACTGTTTGGTCACGTCTTCTTTATCCCAGCAATGTTTCATTATAAATGGAGGCAAGGACAGCCTATGGTAGTGCTCAGGAGAGCCTTAAACTAGTTAAACAATGCTCAGACCAAGAAATAATATCCGTTCCTTTTCCTTGGATTCCAGAACTAGGAATTGCGTGACTCTGAAATTTCCTTTTACCTTCTAGGTGTTCCCTGGTGTTCACAGAAATATATATATATCTTCTGTTATTTAATTCAACTGTGCATAGAAAACAATAGAAGAAAGTATCTAATAAAACTGGAAACGTTCATGATATTTATCTTTGTTTACACTCTCCAGTGGGGTCAGGGACTCGTCACAAACACCTGGAAGCCACCTCCTATTTAGTAGGCCAGGAATTAAAACCACAGCATCTACTGCTTCATGAAACAACATCAGCATCTTATGAGATTTCACTCCAGAAAATGATGGGGGGGGGGAGGGAGGGAGGGAGGGAGAGAGGGAGGGGGGGGAGGAATAACGTGTGATATTATTCAGACCAAAGTTGGGAAAAATTTGCCAACCCCTAGACAAAATGAAGGTAGACAGACTTCCAGAGGAAGAAATAGAGGACTGAAGATGGCTCCACAGAAGCAGAGCTGACGACTGCTGTGAAGAATGAAGAGCTGGTGAGTAGACCAGCTCTTCAGAACCTCTCTGGACAAGGACAGGATGGGAGATTGCTCACATGCACTCTGAACTGTTGCTTCTCATGAGGAGACCACAAGACTGCAGTCCCCAGCAGATTTTGAGCGCTGGGAGACAACGGGAATAACCATCTTGTCACAACTGTGGTCGACACCTTTTAAAGGACACTAAATTCATAAACTTCTTTTTCTAATCATGTTTGGAAATTGCTTGCTAATTACCTTTAAGCTATTAGAGACCTTCAGATTAACAAGTCTGAAAATGCTGGGTGCGGTTTCCTTTAATCCTTAATGAAATAACATTTTAATTATAAGTTTAAGAATTTTAAAAAATTGAAATAAACAAAAAAAGCTAAATAAGACTTTAATTCTAGAAAGTTATAAATGGATTAAGGGTCCAAATAAATTTGGAATAGGATTTTGGAATTAATGAAACCTTCCCATGGGAAATAGATTTGTTTGGATTTTTGCAAGACAAAAATAAGGAATTTAAAAAATTGGACACTAGAGGAAACTAAAGATTTTAGTTAAAGGAAAAAAAATACACATGCCTGATTAACAGCTCATTAACTGGGACTTATAAAATGATGCAAAACATTTTAACACTGAAAATGCTGAAGGGTACTTTTAAAAATGGAATCAGAAGTTAGTATCAGCAATGTCAATAACGATGTTTGCTTCTATGGATAGTCTGTATCCAAAAGATGTTATGGAAGAAATAGCAGACGAGAAACAAGTTCATTTCATAAGACAGAGATGCTATCAAGAATGACTCTACAAATGACAGGTTATGAGAATGATATGGAAAAGGATGTCTCATTGGACATACAAAAAAAAAAAAGTTGATGTTTTAAAAATCAAAAGGGAAATATAAATAACAAACCAACAGAGTGACCTGGATAATTCTTTTATATTGGATTTACAAAACAGGCTTGTTAAAGCTTTGAAGAATCTTGTGAGAAGGGACAAAGAAGAAGTGAAAAGAAATCAGATTCTATGACATTATTTGAATGGACTGGTTTATTTAATCAAGGTTAAAATAAGATACAGTATTTGTATCTGGTAACCCTTAATGGACTTTCTGCTGACACCAGAACTGGAAAGATAATGCTTTATAGATTTGTCTACAGATAAAAGATGGGATATGGGATGAAGGGATCATTGTTGTAAACTAAGAGGGGTGAGGAGTTACAAAAATGTTTATACTTGTTGTGATGAAGGTTGGAAGTTTCTTCTTCATATATTTCTTTTCTCTCTTTTTTAATTATATTCTTACTTTTCACTGTTTCTTTCTATTCTTCTTTCTTTCTTTTAGCTTGTATTAGATTTTACTGTTGCAATTAAAACCCTTAATAAAAATTACACACATACACACACACTAGAGAGATCAGTGTTACTGAAGCAAGGGGCAATGGAGTTGTCCTGGCAATCTCTTATCCTTGCTCCACCATCCCCTTCTCTTCACTTGTGGTCTCCACAGCTGGATTCATGGTGAGGCTCAATAGCTACTTGAAGTACCTCACTTAGGAAGACCACTCAGAGAAGAGCCTCTGAAGATATTATTAGGATTTGGGTAGGTGTAATTGAGAAAAGGCCATTCTTCCTCAAATCTGATTCCAAGCTATTTGGATTCAAAACCAGCAGCTGGTAGTGTGTGCTTATGATAAAGTATTGAAGTAATATAGTCAAAGAATTCATTTTCTATTAATAATCTAGTTGACTAGTTGAAGGGCCTGGAACATTTTCTATGTGCAATGGAACATTGTGTGCTTATGATAAAATATTAAAGCAATATAGTCAAAGAGTTCATTTTCTATTAATAATCTGTGCTTATGATAAAGTATTAAAGTAATATAGTCAAAGAGTTCATTTTCTATTAATAATCTAGTTGACTATTTGAAGGGTCTGGAACATTTTCCATGTGCAATCTATTACAGCAGGAGTAGGCAACCAAACAGCCGCTGCTTTCTTGAGTCAGAAAGGTAGGAGGGCATAACAATAGGGGAAATGTCCAGCTGGAGGGGAGGATAGTCTGTCAGGCCTTCATGGTAGACCAGGTCAGGAATCAGACACCACAAGAAATACTAGAATTCTGTTTTATTGGCATAGGCTATAATAATAGAATCTTGAAAAGCTGACAATGTTTCTCTTACTCTCCCTTTTATACTAGTCAAAGTGGGGGAATCTTGAGCTTCTTCCTCACCACTTCCTGCTTTCCTCTACACAGTTAGCATCCCAAACCAAATACCTTGCAAGCTGTTGCCAAGTGTCTCAGTCCAGACAGGATTTTCTGAAGCCAGTTTAGAGTCAAGCTGGCACAAGCACAGGACAACAGCAGCTTTAACTGGTAATTGTAACCCTTGAAGTCCACACATGCAAAAGGATGGAGAAACACTGGTCTAGAAGAGAAAGCCAATTGGGCTGGGTTTCCCAAGTCACTTACCAGACCTGATTAGTATGAAGCTTCTCAAACATAATTCATTGTGGGTCCTGTTGAATTTCAGAAAGTTTGCAATTCCCTTCACACTTACTTGGAAGCAAGCTTCCCTGAACAAAATAGAGCTCACTTCTAAGATGCTGAAATGTTTGTTTTCCCTCCCTTATGTTTAGTATTGTGACCATCAGTTTATTGACTCCCTCTAGGGATAATTATAAGCTTGCAGCATAAGGTCAATTTGCAAACCATTCCATGTAAGAATCAGTTCACATTTCATGAAACTATTAGGAAAGTCATAAGTTCTGTTCATCTTGATTTTCAGGTCATTATAAACAATTATTCAGAGAGTACTTTGTACAGTCTGAAATCATTACATTGTCCAATTCAGTTTAAACTATGTGCAATCACCTCTCACTTTTCTGTTTTAAAATTGTGTCTAAGTACAAACTCCTTAATCTTGTCACCATCCACTTTTTGCTTCCCCAGGCTGCATGTCTTCCTTCCTTCCTTTTGTTCTTACAACCTTGAAGGCGTACGTGCTATTTTGCAGACATTTAGAAGGCCAAATATCCCTAAAAGACATCCATTTGGGAATGCCTGTCCTAAAATACAATCATATTAAGGAATTTATGTAAAAAGGAAGCCATGACTTATATGTGGGAATTGGGCAAGGAAGCAAAAAATTAGCCAGTCCTGCAATCTTGTTCCTTTGAAGACTGAGTGGAGAAATTCTGTGCAATCACTGATTCTTCCCTCCTCCCTTACAATGACTTTTGTACAATTGTTCCATTCTTCCCATGCAGTGGATTTACCCTCCTGACTCTTCTACTGTGCTATTATTGCTGTGTCAGAGGACATCTGTGTTTAAAGTTTATATGACCTTTCCACAATCAACCCCAATTAGAGGACTTCAGAGATTGCAACCACTTCAAGTTCCATAAGGTTGAAATTGGATAAATGAGCTGCCTGCTTACATACATTTGGTTAGCAAAATAAAAACAAAAACACAACCCTAGAAATCAATAGGCCAGTTTTTTCTTAAATTAAAAAAAAAATAGCAAGAAAGCACGAACAGAAATCCAGGGCTATAATTGGAAATGTTGTTTAAGGCTTAAAAGACCTAGAGGAAGAACCTTTATGAACACTGCTACATAGCACACTTTCCAAACTATATTCCATAAAATACATTCAGAAAAGGAACAGATGTTCCAGATATAGATGGCAGAATATTTTTATTTATTTATTTATTTATTTATTTTTAAATTCCTGTGCTGCCTGACTCCTCTCAACTCTGGGTAGCTTACAAGGAAAACCTCATTTCCCCCTTATCATATGTATTCTTCATGTTTTATGGTAGAACAATACATTAAAGATGTAATGAACAGTTTTATAGCATAAGTCTATGCATGTTAATTAGAAGAAAATAAGTTTAAGTATCTCTTCGGTTTGCAAGTGTGCATGAAACTGCAGTTGTAGGATAACATTTTGTGTTTGCTTACTCAGAAGATCATTTTGTTCAGGAATTTTTATTTCTAGATAATATGTATATATAGGATTACAGCTTTCCAGCAATTATCTGTCCATAACTATTCAGAGGTAAGCTTCATTGAATTCCACAGAACTGATTATGCATGCAAGTTGAACATCAACATGTAAACTAATAGGCCTGTTGAATCAGCCTTGATTTGATTTGAATTGGAGTTCTGAGATTCAAAGAGACTATAATTCAATTTGAGTTTGTGATTCAAGATTAAATGGCAGACAGATTTAATTCAAGCAGCTTCGAGATTTAAGACTTGATTAAAAAAAAAAAGCTTGTTCCTAAATTATAATATGATCACTTCAAAATGCCTAAAGCTCCTTCACTTCTGGACTGAATGGGATGAAAATAGCAGACCCTGCTCCAATTTTAAAATGCAGGTTTTTTGGAAAACTGTATTTAAACAAGCTCTTATGCTTCTAGTTTATTTTATGTATCTTCCTGTCTCTTATTTCCAAATTTTCTGGAGTGGCAGAACTAATTGGCAAGGTTGGCTCCTTACCTCTGGCCTTGGGGGGTTGTCAGTATGGTTAGGGCACACTGATAAAGCTTGACCTCTTCTGGCAGGATGAACATTGACTCGCCCTTGTAACTTTGTTTCTTTTGATCACTGAGTTTTCAAGGGTGCCAGGAGGGCTGGCATAGCCACTTGTGAAGCTCAGACTCTCCTGGAAATGGGCCTCTCATCACTGGCAAGAATTAGTTGCATCAGAGTTATTGTTAGCTGGCGGTACTCTAGGTTAATTAATTAGGAGAGGCAGCAGAAGAAATATTCAATTGTATGCAATACAATACCATAAAGATAGATTAGCCACAGAGGAAAAATGGTGGTGCAGAAAATGTGCCTCTTGTTTTATAGCAGTAAAATGTTGGGACTGTGCTTTGACTCATTGCCCAAGACTTAAACCTGCCCAATTTATACAGAATTCAGAAATAAAATCACCCTTGATCCCATACTCAGAATGCTGTGACCAAGGAATTGCTAGGATCCAATAATTCCAAAGCTTTTGCAGCCCACTCCAAATACTTAAGATGTGGCTGAATGTCAGCTGTTACGTTGATCTGATTTTACTATCACTCCTTGAATGCAATAGGATGATTAAAACAAAAAACAAAAAAATCTTATTTATTCTTCCCAAGGGACCACCCTGCAAGTGTGCAAACCACTGATTTTGTCACAGAACTCCTACATATTAAGCCTTGTTGGACAACTTGTTCCTTGGAGAAAGAGAATGTGTACCCTCATTTTCAGCATGCTGCAAAGAATCAGTGTCAGGCCCAGCTGTACAACTTTGTCTGTGTACACTTGTGTACATGCATGAGACAGGGAGGAAAGGCATTACATTAAGCATATTACCATTACTGAGGGTTTTGTTGTTGTTTTTTAAGTTTAGAAGCAAAGTGAAGATAGAAACAAATATAAAGTATAAGTCTTATTCAAAGTCACGGGCCTTGGATGAGACACTGCTTGGAAAATTCATCACCTTCACATTGTTGAAATTGAAAAAAAACAAAAAAAAACCCTCAATCTGTTTCCTTTGTTCATGCTTATAAATGAATACTTCATGAGTACTTTTCTGACTGTAACTCCATATGTGGGCTCCAAACTGTCTGGTATGGTTTAATTTAGCCGATCATTCTTGCATTCATTCATTCATTCATTCATTCATAATTAAATTTCTATCTTTGTTTAACAGCAGAAAATTCAGAATTTATTTTTTAAAAAATAGTGCAATATTGCCTACTATCCCATAACAATAACAGAATATTTGTTTAATTTTCAAAATGGACATTGAAAAAAATAAAGGGTATAAAATACACATGTTTCATTGAGAATCAGGCAGCATACAAATTAATACCAGCAAACAATATAATTGTCCTGTGTTTATGCATGCATGCACAAACATGATCAGTTTACTACCTATTGGATTTGGTACCAGTTACTTATGCTTTTATTACATTGAGTCTTGACTACTTTTACAGTGCAGCTGCCTGTGAAAAGCATTTGGAAGTTTAAACTAGTGGAAGTACATTTGATTGTTGCTAATAGGTACAAGGTATAAAAATCATGTTATGGTCAGTATATTGTGTATATATCAAAAGATATACTAGTAAATTACTTGGCAGGAACACTTATTAAGTTCTTGGTGATTGATTATGTGACATCAAGTTGGTATGAACTCTTAGTGACCACATAGTTAGGTCTTCTCCAGGATGATCTGTCCTCAACCTGGCCCTTCAAGACTTCCAATGGTGTATCCATCACCACTGTAATCAAGCTCATCCAACTTGCTGCTGGTCATCCTCTTTCCTTCCACTCTCTCAGAATTATAGATTTCTGGACATAAGTAGGCAATTACATTATGCATTATATAAGCATAATGTATCCAAAGTATTATCATTTGAGCTTGATTTTTTGTACCTTGAGTGAGAATTTTGGTTTGATCTGTTCTATGGTCCATTTGCGTCTTAGTTATCCATGGTATTCTCAGGAATCTTCAACAAAGTTCAAAAACTTCAATACTCTCTCTATGCTGCTTCTTCAAAGTCCAATATTCACTTCTATAAAGTTTCACAGGGAAAACTATGGTCTGCAGAGTTCTGATCTTTGTAGGCATAGTCGTCTTTGTAAGCATCTGAACATGTTTCCTAAGGCCTCCATCACAACCCTACTAAGTGCTGGTCTCCAGCATATTTTTTGACTGCTGGTTTGTTTACTGTTGGTAGTCAATCCTAAAAGGCAGAAGCTGTCCACCCCCTACAATGTCTTCATTGTCAATTCCAACACTGGTTGCTGAACCTATTGTCAATCACTTGGTATCTACTGTATATTTAATCTTAGTCCTACTTTTTCACTTGCTCCATGGCTTTCATTACTAGAGCTTGCAGATCACTTGCATTTTTAGCTGTCAGAGTAACTATCATCAGCATAGTGCAGGTTATTAATGTATCTTCCTTCATTTTTGAAACCATGCTAATCTTCTTCCAATCAAGCCTCCTTCAACATACAGCGTAGGTTGAAAAAATAAGGAGAGAATATAGAGCTTTGTCTCCCTTGCTGACCTGGAACCAATCTATTTCACCATGTTCCATCTAGTCTCTGGCTTCCTCTCCTGTGTATACTGTAGATTTTCTGTGAAGACAAGAAGGTGTTCTGGAGCTCCCATTTTTCTAAGCACATTCCACAGCTTGACATAGTCAACACAATCAAATACCTTTTTGTAATTAATGAAGCACATATTGACTTCTTTTTGGCATTCTTTGGCTCTCTTAGTTATCTTGGGTGCATTTTAGCAATGTTGCTTACTCCTCAGCCTTTTCTAAAACCACCTTCAACATCCAGCATCTCCCTTTCCATATATGGAAGGTTGGATCTAGCTGGATGATCCTGAGCATTATTTGGCTAGCACATTAAGCTGTTGGTATTGATCTTTAAAGCCCTAAATTCCTAAAAAGCCTAAGAAACGGCCTCTCCCATTATCAATTTGCCCAGCTATTAAATCTGTGGGAGAAGTCATTTTTTAATATGTGCTTGCTGTCAGTTTCCCATCTTTCTAACACATAAGAAACAGACTTTTTTCTTCCATGGCTATGAAACAAACTCTATATTTGGTCACTTTTCTCTTACCATTTAGAAAATCTGTTCAGATGTATCTTTTTCAGGCTTCTTAATTGGTTTTGATACTAATTTTGGTATGTGTGTGTACACACACACACACACACACATACAGTACCCATGAGGCAATTATGCTTCAAAGTAAAATAATTGCTTGGACTGGTGAATAATCCTTTTTTCTACATATAAAGAATTAGGAATACATAAAGAGGATAAATGCAGTTTTTAATCCTAAACATTTTATTTCCCTGTTTCTACGCATGAAACAAAACATGTGTATGGATGGATGGGTGTGTGTGTGCGTGTATATTTCATTCATTCATTCCAGTGTCTGTGTGTCAGATGCAGTTTCTTGACATCTCTGTTCAATTGTTTATAATAATCTCTTTTCAGTGATCATGGGCTGCTCCTGTGGGAAATATGATTTGATTGCTTTGTTTAAAATGTGTCTCAAGTTGCATTGCCAAGACTCATCTTTTTCCTAGCATTTTAATTATTCATTTGTCTGCTGAAAGTCTGAGAGCTTTGTCTGCCAGCAAATAAAACACAAATGTGTCCTTTCATTTTTCTAATTAGGTTCTATATTGATTTTCCTATGATACGCAGATGTGGTACCTGATATCTTGCAGTCCCCTGATTAAGCATGGTTCAGATGCAATGTCTTTCTAAATAATTGTCTGATGGGCTTAACAACCCAATCCTAGGCAAATTTACTCAGAAGCCAATCCCAAGGAGTTCAAAGAGGCTTACTCCAAATTCCACCTAATATGACTTCGAGAAAACTTGCCTGGGCAGGTTTGCTTGTAGGATTTTTTAAAAACATGGGTTGAAATCCTATGTTAACAATACAGTCTTATCAGTTCCTACTCAGAAATATGTCCTATTATCTTCAGTAAGGCATTACTCCCTGGAAAGCATATCTAGAGTTACAGCCTAAATATTTTGGGACACACTGAAAATCTGGCCTTTTCTGGTGTTCTCTGTGTTACTTTCATAGAATGTAGCATTTCTTTGATGACTTATACCTACCATAGAAGTAATATGCTGCATTGTTTTTTTTTAAATTATTATTATTATTTAATCATTCCCCAACACATAGAAAATTTAGATATGAATAGAATCATTCTAATGCAAGTTTGATAAACTGACTTAAATAGCATCTCCAAAACATGAATTTTATATAGGTTCTTTGCACTCATTCATTCATTCATTCATTCATTCGAATTGATATGCCGCCCATCTCCCCCATCTCTTCTAACGGCTTATTGGAATAAACCTACAGAATAATTATGAATTTGGTGTGCACAAGATTTAGGTCATTCTTCAAGAGTGGAAAGCAGAAGAGTGACCAATTGCCCACCTCTGCTATTAGGTAACCCCTGAATTGGAAACAGCTAATACTGCAAGTAGCTTTTTTTTTTCTTTTTCAAGTTTATTATCATGATTTCCTCGTTTTAGATTTGGTAAAAATATAGTAAACAAGGAAGATGATGCCTTTCCCACATCCCACTACCTTAAACTTGTTTGGAGGTGTTGTTTTAAACTCAGGGTCATCTTCCTTATTAAATTCAATATAAATGTTGCAGTATTGCTTTTGGGAAGTTAAGAGATCAGTACTAATTCCTCTCCTTTAGTAGATCTGTGTGAAGCTAAAAATGGTTTGAAATGCAATTCCTGGAAATCATCAGTTCAAATCAAGTCTTTGAATCAAACCTTCCAACTGATTTAAGGTGATAAATCAATCTGGTGCCTATGAATAATTTCAGAGAAATTTGAAATCAGTTTAGCAATTTGCTAAATCTCATATCTTGCTACAGGTTTCCTTCCATCTATGATCAAAGGTGAGGGTTAAGATTGGCTGTCTGATACTGACATGGGAACCTGCCAATGAGTTTTATCACATCTGCAAACCCTGCCTGTGGGGGAGATCATTGCTCTACTCTGCTGACTTGGAGGGAGTGAGGAGAATACTAAAATGTATCCATTTTATAAATGGGTCTCAGATTATGTGCTTCCTGTTATATTACCCCTTATAATACAGTTTATATATTTATATCACAGAGTATTAGAAACACAATAGTGATAACACAGAGCCTTCTCTTAAAATCTATCTATCTATCTATCTATCTATCTATCTATCTATCTATCTATCTATCTATCTACCATTGCGATGTCATTACCAGGAAAGGCCAACCTTGTCAATGAGCCATGCCAGTAACCTTGCCATCCAAATGAAACAAGTATTTCAAAGATGATGGGCTATTTGATGGTTAGCAAGAATTTACTTTTTAAATGTTTTATTAATATTTTTTTAAGTTGGCATATATTTTATGCATTGGTTCAGACCAAATAATTTATATACTTTTTGTTGGACAATTTGGTTGCTGCTGTGCACCATCATCTCTAATATCTTTGTCTTAAAGGGGGTGCCGGGGGGGGGGGTGTATTTAAAACATTATTTCAGTGAAACCAAGATGAAATTTGGCAGGGTTAATGTCTTCCTTAACAAACATCTGCCCAAAAATCTCCAGGCATTTTGATTCTTCTTCATTATAGCCTATGGCTTAATCTTTAAAAAAAAAATGCTTTAAAATTTCATTCTTGTTGCCTTCAAAATTTCAATTTGAATTGGATGAAGCTCCCAGTTCTCACTTCAGCCACATTTCCAAGAAGCCTGAATTACATAACCGGTAACCCATAAACCATCACCCAGATCTTGTTTTAGGAAAATTGCCAGCAACCCTGGATGTGGGATAGGTATTCTCAATGTTCTTTCTAGCACTATCAATATCTTTAAATGTTGTCATCGTTTGTTGCCTTCAGTACAAAATCAAAGTATATTCCCTCACTACTTTAATACTTTGTTTTAGTAATTTTGTTACGATAGTCCCAGTTAATTGGCATAGATTTGTGGTTTAACCTCTGAGACATTTAGCAGAATTTGCATCTTTTGGGGAAAATCTTCAGAGAATGGTCCTCTGTTCAACAGCCTACCTGAAAATGCATTGTCATTAGATTATTTTTTAGATAAAGTAAAAATAAGTATTTTCCCATATGAACAGATATTATTTGCAGGGAGATGGAAGTTTGTTGTAGCTGACACCTGTTGGAACTGGAGCATGACTGGTAAACATGACTGTCATTACAAGTCTCTGTGGGGACCAGGCAAGTGCTCTTGTGGCTGGTGCTGTCATATCCTAATGAACCACTGTGCTTAGAGTTGTATTTCTCACACAGCTTTGCAGATGTTACTCAGAATTAGATTGCACTGGAGGAATTTGATTTTTATTATTGCTATGCATGGCACATTTTATTTTTCTGTCACACATAATCCCACATGCACTTGGGAGCTGCCAGATGCTTTGTGCTTTTAAAAAAAGTCAGTCATATAGCCATTGGTGTTACATGTAATGCAGATAGAATTAACAAAAGAAAATAGAATTCCTTCATCAAGGTGCACAGAAGTTAAGAGCATATGTTACTTGAGTTAACAGTTGTGGTAAACACTTTTACTATGCCCAGCTCATTCAAAGAGACAATGCATATTAAGGGGAGTACATGGGGCATCGGGTATACTCCCTTTGCTTCTTATTGACAATATAGTAACTGTTCTCTCTCTCTCTCTCTCTCTCTCTCTCTCTCTCTCTCTCTCTCTCTCTCTCTCTCTCTCTCTCTCTCTCTCTCTCCCTCTCCCTCTCCCTCTCCCTCTCTCTCTCTCTCTCTCTCTCTCTCTCTCTCTCTCTCTAAATTCCCCTCTCACCCCCATGGGTGGTATATGTCATCCTCAATCTCAGGTCTTCTACCAGAGGTCTTGGAGCTTGAGAGTTCTGCGCAGTATCTTAGCAGTTCCTAGCACTGCACTCTTCTGGACAGAGAGCTCTGATGTTGTTCCTGGGATCTGTTGGAGCCTCTCTCCCAGCTTAGGAGTCACAGCCCCGAGTGCTCCTACCACCACTGGGACCACTTTGGCCTTGACTTTCCACATCGTCTCTATTTTCTCCTTCAGACCCTGGTAGTTCTCCAGCTTCTCATGCTCCTTCTTCCTGAGGTTGTTGTCACTTGGCACTGTTACATCTATCACTACCACTGTCTTCTGGTCTTACACCTTGCCACTATGTTCTGGACTGTCTCTGAGGCCTCTTTGCACAATCTGTACCTTGGGTCCTGTCTAGTGTGGTAGACCCCTGCTTCTATGGATCTGGTGCTTAGTGCTTGTTCTTGTGCTGCTATGATCAGTGCCTCAGTGCTGTCTTTTAGTCCAGCCCTTTCCAGCCACTGATAGGATTTCTCAATGTCAGCCTCCTCAGCTATCTGTCGATGGTACATCCCATGCAGTGACTTGTCTTGCCATGGTACTTCCTCCACTTGAACTTCCTCCCATGTCTGCTGCTGCCTCAGGCATTCTTGCAGCAGCTCATCTTTGGGTACCATCTTACTGATGTACTCCTGGATGCTCTGGGTTTCATCCAGGACAGTGGCTTTGACACTCATCAGACCCCGCCCTTCCTCTTTGTGGCTGGTGTACAATCTCTGGGTGTTGGACATGGGGTGGAAACCTCCATCATTGTGAGGAGCTTCCAGGTCTTCACATCGGCAGCCTCCATGTCATCCTTTGGCCAGCTCACTATACTGGCAGGTTATCTGATGACTGGCAGGCCATACATGTTGATGGCATGGATCTTGTTCTTCCCATTGAGCTGGCTCTTCAGGACCTGTCTTATCCTTTGGTAGTACTTGGATGTTTCTGTCTTCCTTGCTTCCTCATCATAGTTCCCATATGACTGTGGGATACCAAGGTATTTATAGCTGGTCTCTATGTCTCCTATGTGGCCCACTGGTAGTTCCACTCCATCGGTCTTAACTACCTTCCCTCTCTTTACTGTCATCCTGCCACACTTCTCTAGTCCGAATGACATTCCAATGTCCTCGCTGTAGATCCATGTCAGGTGGATCAGTGAGTCAATGTCTCATTCACTCTTAGCATACAACTTGATGTCATTCATGTAGAGGAGGTGGCTGATGGTGATTCCACTCTTGAACTTGTACCCATATCCAGTCCTTGTGATTATCTGGCTGAGGGGATTTAAGCCTATGCAGAACAGCAGTGGGGACAGTGTATCACCTTGGTATATGCCACATGTGATGGCCACTTGTGTGAGCTGTCTTGAGTTGACTGCCAGTATTGTCTTCCACAGTCCCATTGAGTTCTTGAGGAAGGTCCTTAGTGTCCTGTTGACTTTGTATAGCACTAGGCATTCACAGATCCATGTGTGTGGCATTGAGTCATAGGCTTTCCTGTAGTCAATCCAGGCTGTGCTCAGATGTGTCAGCCTAGACCTTGAGTCTCAGGTGACTGCTCTATCTATGAATAACTGGTGTTTTGAGCCTCTGGTGTTGTTCCCAATGCCCTTCTGAGCTGTGCTCATGTACTGGCCCATATCGTCTTGTAGCTTGGTGGCTATGATGACTGATGGGACGTTCCATGTTGTGGGGAGGCAGGTTATTGGCCAGTAGTTGGATGGTGCTGTTTCCTTGTGAGGGTCTTTCATGATCAGCACTGTCCTTCCTTTTATTAGCTGGTTTGGGTGGGAGCCTGCTGCTAGCAGCTGGTTCATCTGTACTGCTAGGCGTTCATGCAGTGCTGTTAGTTTCTTTACCAGTAGGTGTGGATCATGTCTGGGACAGCTGCTGTCCAGCTTTTCATGTTCTTGACCCACTGTTGGATGTCTGCTACTGTTGGGTGACTGGTTCCTGTTCTGGGAGATTGCTGTGGTCTGCTTTCAGGTCCTGTAGCCATTTTGCACTGGTGTTATGTGTCTTCTATTTCTCCCATATGTTCTTCCAGTACTGTTCAGTTTCCACTGCTGGTGGCTCTGCTCTTACTGTGTGGTTGCACTGCAATTGGAAGTACGCTTATATATATTACATATAGTGGCTGGATAGCATAGTGGTTAGAACAATGCCTTTGATGCAGGAGACTGGGGTTCAAATCCTAGCTGCTACCTACCTTACCAGTAGGGGTCCTTTGGCAAAGACCCCCTAATGCTTTACCTGCCCACCTCAATTATGAAAGTGACACAAACTAAGAGTCACGCCGGCTCGGACATCGCCTGGATTAACAAGGTCCACATCAGATGTTGGGGAACCAGGACAATCTGACAATAAGTGGGCTACTGGAACAAACCATACATGGACAAGACAAGAGAATATATGTATGTATGTATGTATATATGTTTGACCTTCCTTTCCAATACACTTGCCCGTAGTGGAACAATTGCTGAGCTTGTCAAAAGCTAAATAGGTAATGTAATTCACCCAGATCCTCAGCCATCTCTGTGTCTGAATCAGAAAACATCTGAAGAAAGCACTCACAGAAAGAATTCTCTGGCCTACAAAGCATTTCAATTAGCCAAGCCTGGTAGAAATTCCTTGGGGTACAACCATGAATCCAACTAGCCATCTCTCTGCCACCTGCATAAATGTTATTTATTTCTTACATGATCAACCCTATTTTTCCATCAGGTGGCATATTTGACCTTCAGCATCGATTTCATCTTCACAATAATTGTCTTTGCAAGTGGAAAGAGAACGAGTAATCTAAAGTCACCTAGTTGCCAAGAGAGTCACTGACAAAAAAGAGTCAGTGTTTTAATGAGGGAGACTTCTCACTGAAAAAGGGAGATTTCAGTTTAAGTATTAGTTAGATTTATATCCCAACTTTTAAAAGAGATTGAAAAACATGTCTGAAAATAAAGGGAGTACATTTCCATGATTCTAGTTAATTTGTATTGTATACATTTGGTTTCTGTTGCAATGGACAAATTTCCTTTTGCTGAATTTGAACTGGGGCAGAAGAATGTCTATTTGAATACAACACAGCAAATGAACTTACATTTTTGCTTTCAGAATGCAAATTATACAACATTGTATCCATTCTAATTAATTAAATTATTATCTTACTTAACAACATTTTCTTCTCCCCAAAATACTAGTTCAGAAAGTATTAACATTTTGGTGTTTTCAGACTGAACTATGGAAGGAGGGTCATCTCATAAAAATGAAAAGTTAGACAAGATTACCAACACTGTAAGCTACAATACAAATATGCAGGCTGAAAATAGCATGTTGAAGCCGGGAACAATTAAAACAAATGCATATAAAAGAAGCCATTTTAGTTTACATGCTATTTACAATAGCTTAAGCCCCAATAGTAACTAATAATGTTAGAGCAAAACACAAAAGAACATAGCAATCTGTGTAGTTTATGTCTGCAGATCAAATGCTGTTGAATAAATTTCTCTCTAAAGGGCACCTTAGGAAGAATAAAGTGACTACATTTGATGCTTTATAAACTATTTAAAGGCAATCTGGTTTTGGTAAACTTTGGAACATTATTCTGTTTTCAGTATTAGAACAGCAGATCCATCTTTCCTTCAATATTGTCTAAATTAATTCTTTATTAAAAAGTGGCCTGATCTGGCTATGTATTTACCTAATAATTATCTCAAGAAAAATATAATCAAGCAGTATCTATTTTTCTTGGCTACAGAAATCACACTAGAAATAATTAGTATAAGTTGCAACTAACCTAGAATTCATTTCAGTATAAATTGATCCTGATGGTAAAATCCTTTATGACGGCAGATTGTCAAATTATAGTATAGAACAAAAAGTGAAAGTAGGTGAGCTTCAGAGATATTCATGTAAAAGACATTTCTTTGTTTCTATTGCAAATCCTGAAAATGTCCCCATGAGAGCAGTGAATATCTTAATACTATTTAATCACAGCAGAAGTAAAAAAACACACGTTCAAATAGATATGATGATGAAAATGCTGAATGAAATTAAGCTTGGTAGAAATACCTGGTCACATCTGTGTGGTGCAGGGAAAGTATTGGCATAATTTTAGGAGCCATAATGGAATAGACCGAATAGCTCTGAATGTATAATACAGTACCACCAATGGCATTCTTATCTGTCATGGAGAATGAGGTCATTGGTAAGCACTATTAGCTCTAATAGTAAATGTTAGAGAAAGCATCAGTAGTCCCCTTCCCCAACAATCTGTTGCCCTTCTTTTTCTGTAAGATGGGGCATGTCTGCTTAAGAATTTAATGAATTAATTGACCATTCTTAACCCAAAGGACTGTTGGGAAAGCAGAGCCAGACTGCAGCAAAATATTCTTTTTTATTTACACCTCTTTCCATCAGTTTGAATTCTCTCTGACAGCCTTATACTTCACAGTCTGAAAAAGCCCCATAGGAGGAATTTAATGGGAAGCTAGACAAACACATGGACCCCAAATCTATTTTATGACAAAAGAAGAGCAAGAACATTCTGTTCCTCCCATGAGAATTTGACTAAAATTATTTTCTTCTTTCAAACCAATTTTGAAGCTAATGTTCTTTGTTCAAATTGAATGAAAACTGATATAAAACAGTACAAGATAATTGTTCTGCACAATATTAGTAAAGGAAAAAAAAACAAACAATATCACCCATCCTTTCTTCTGGTGGTGTCCTATTTTCTCATTGGTTTCTTCCCCTATTCCTTCTTCTCATTGAATCCTACAGTTGGAAGGGGACCTTTAGGATACTGAGTCCAATCCCTCTGATGACAGCAGGAATCCAAATTTAGGCACCCTCAACAAATTTCTTTTCAGACTCAAATACATGCAGAACAGAGGAGCCCAACCATTTCTGGATAATTGGTCCACTGCTGAATTATTTTAGCAGTTTCAGTAACTTGCAGTTGGAATCGGCCTGCTTGTTACAAGAGGATTATTCCATGTTTACACTCTGAGATGGTGGAGAACAGGTCTTCCTTGACACCTCTTCAAGTACTGAAAGAATGTTATCATATTCCCTTCTAATGTATTTTTCTGAAGCCCAAATGTACCTTATCTCCCTGAATAATAATGCATTTCTGGCATCACCATTTCAGCACACTGCCATTTATGCAGGAATGTTGGCAACAAATTGCAATTAACTTGAAAATGTGAAGACAATTGATTTAATGCTGCAGTACTATCATCTGTGTCCTACTATTTACAGTTCATTACAGAACAAGTCTTCTGGGAATTTTTTCTCCCTTCTCAACCCTGTGGTTTTTTTCTCATTAGCAAGCTGACCCAACCTCCATTCTGAAGTCTGTTTAAAGGTTTCTTTAGCAGCTAACAGAAAAGAGAATGAGGACAGAAATTAGAGAGAGTGGATGAAAGAGAAAAAAATAGGATTTGTCTAATTAATATAAAACAGATGAATTATTGCTACAACAACAAACAACAAAAATAAAATGCTATAGAAAAGAAAATGTAGAAGGAGCTGCTGGAGAGGTGCCTCTTGAAGAAGAGCATATATGAGATTTTATGTATTTATTGCAAGTGTTTTATGCTGAGGCACAAAGTCAGGCCCTGAAGCACCCCATATTGGAGTACCTGATGGATTAACTTACCCCTGCACATGTTCACTGGAATAATCCATTCAAGAATAGGCAGAATAATTAAAGGATGATGCCCTCAACTCCTAACCCTTACAGACAGTCCAGAATGATATTATGCTTGACTCTATCAAAAGCCACCAATTGATCCAGCAGGACCCATAGGATTGTACTCCCCCATCTAGGTCTTACCATAGGTCATTCATGAGAGTGACAAGTACAGTCTCCATCTCATTATGAAGTATGAACCCTAACTGAAAAGCCTTCAGAGACCTTTGTAGCTGTCATCCCACCACCTTCTCCACAACCTCACCTAAAAAGAAGGAATGGTTATTATCTGATGTCACTAGATCCAATATGGCCCCTTAAGGAAGGGGTACACATCAGAGCCATCTTCAAAGTTTCTGGCATCTCCTCGCATAATGAGGTAATAACCACACCTAGATCCAGTCCCAGTCTCCACTCTGACAGCTCATTCAAGCCAAGTAGAGAATGGGTCCAGAAAACAGGTGGTGGAAGTCATCTCACCAAGGACTTTGTCCACTTCCTCAGGAGTTAACAGGCTTAAACTTCTCCAAGTTAACCTACAATTCATGATTTTGTTGTTGTTGCTTATCTGATGTAAGCAATGTCAGCATACCAGAATTCACTTTCTTTCTTCTTTCCATCATATTAGATAGATAGATAGATAGATAGATAGATAGATAGATAGATAGATAGAAAGTTCTCAGCCAATAATAGTTAATGGCTGAGTGTATACAGTAAATTTCAAGATCCAGTAACATAGAACAGAATAGCTGACAAAATTAAAAAATAATAATAATTATAAAGGAAGTTAATGGAAAGCACTAATAACTACTTTCAGTTCACCGTCTTGCTCCTTAGCTAATATCACAACCCAGCATTCTGGCCACCTCTTTGAACCCTGTCCACTTGGCTTCTAACTCATTTTGTCTATGAAATGCTCTGCAAACAAGTGGCCTTTGAATAGATCTTCCAACCCACTATGTACTATAGCACTGTATTGTCATAATATAGCACTGTTGGGAGCAAATGTCCCAGACATTTCTTTTAAGTTCTTATAGTGCATAACATCTTGTTAACTCAAAAGCTATCTTCTATATAGCACTTCATTTAATGCTAAAAAATAGCAGAATGTGAAATATAGGAAGTTACTATGAAGGCCTTCTTAGATTTTATGGAACATTTTGCCTAAGTCTTGCTTTTATAAATATTATATTATTCTGTTGTGTTGGGCTAAGCCCATTTCTCTCTCTCTCTCTCTCTCTCTCTCTCTCTCTCAAACACACGCACACACTTGTCCTCTACATTTTTCTGTTTGCTTTTTAAATTTTTATTTAATAAAGCTATTTTTATTTTGCTGACATTTTAATATGGGTAGTATAGCCGTGCAATGCTTCAAAAGAATACTTTGATTTGCCAAACCTTTGACTGAATTTCTCCATCAAAGCAGATATGGAAAATTAAAGTTGGGAACAGCTTCAAGCCCATGAATTAAAACAATTGGCTTCAAAGTGTTCCATAATTTTTCAATTTTTTTTTAGCATTGTTGCCACTTCCCTATATGGAGAGGGAAGGGTTGAGTAATGCAGTGGACTCTCTATCACTGACATCAGTGGCAAAACAATGAATTTTATCAGGGTATTAAACTCTCTGCCAATCAGCTCTTTTGAGGTGGGTAAGCTCAGATTGCTTTAAGATTCACTCACTTTCTCAGCATCTTAAATACGGCCAAATATAAGCCTTCATTTTGCTCTCTCCTGTGACAATGGCACATTGCCAACTAATCCTGCTAATTCAACTGGGAGTTCAACTCAGCTCTCTGAAGATGAGTTTAAGCCTAGCCATCTGGCATGTGCTTTTGGATAAAACCAGGGCACAATCTTGGGTAAAAATATACTTTTATATTCTGAATGGTTGGAGAAGGTTGAAGAATTTTGGCAATGAGTGAATGGTGTCAGGTAACACAGGCCCACCCCAAACAATTACTATTTTTAAGAATGCCACACTTATAACTGGCCAGCCTATTTCAGTAATATTATATGAGCCTGCTTCTATGGTCTCTATTCACTAACCATCTTATAATATTGCCAGCAATATTGAAACAACTGAGACTTCCCTGGAAGACCCATGCTTGCCCGTACCAACCCTCCTGGAACTACAAAGCCCAATGATCAAAGGCAGCTAAGAGGCACAATCTCATAAGATTACCCTTTCCTCATGCATGTCTTCAAAGAGGTATAGGAGGGATATTTCAAAAAGGTATTGCAATAATATTCTTGAAGGGATGCAACTGAATTAATATCCTGAAAAAGATCTACATTCCCTACTGCTTTCATTTCCCTCTGTCTGCAGGAAACTTAATACCTCATAGTTATAATCTATACACCAATCTTCTTTTGAACCTCAAATCATAAAGCAGCTTCAACTGAATCATTTCGCTGTTGAATCTTGTATAACAAATACAAATTGAAGCACATCCTCTTTAAATCTTGTATTTCTTATTCAAATCATATCAGGGCTGATTCTATATCATCTGACTTTGCCATTCAATACTTTGCGTTCTATACATCTAATCAGCATATAGAGATTGAGGCAAAGGAGTTTGCACCAAACCAAGGTTATGTCAAAATGATGGCACACATGTGGTGACATCATGATAAAAACTCCACTCTTGCACCCCAACATTTGATGGAAGAATGCAATCATGTTTTTTGCATCCTGACATCATGATGCATGGTTTGTCACTTGTCCCCCCTGCCCTTCCATTGGACATTTCTGATCATAGCTATTGGGCAGAAGTCACAATGATGTCACATATGTCTTGATGACATTAAGATGATACCATGGCATGGGTGATGTCAGTTGCCCTCATTGGTCCTCTCCCTAGGTGCACCCACACATGCTTTCCTACTATGTATATAAATTATTACGTTTCATGCTAGGGTTCAGAATCAAACACATCCAGTTTACATTAAATATTTGCACTTTCAAATCAATATTCAAAGCCACATTCACAAAATTTTAAAAATATGCAGTAAAAAAAGTGCATAAGGTATGCATATTACAAAGATGCCCATATACAATGTGTGCATTTTTGAAAATGACAACTGAAAACACAACATACAAATGAAAATTGCTTGTCAGTATGTATATTTAGGTAAATTTGTGTGCACATGTGCATTGGGAGGCCATTCAGGCAGTCACTCATACCCTGGTCATCTCTATTGCAATATACTCTACATGGGGCTACCCTTGAAGACCACTTGGAAGTTTCCACTGGTCCAAAATGCAATGGGGCAGGCAGTGATGGGTTGCCTCAGTATGCCTATATGACACCTCTGCTTCACAAGCTGCACTGGTTACTGGTATACTTCCAGGTGTGATTCAAGTTGTTAGTTATGACCCATAAAGCCTATTATGGCATAGGGCCTGATTACTTGAGGGCCCACCTATATTCTATGGTATAAACATGGCCAGTTCAATCCGGGTTGGTGCACTCCAAATCCCTTCAATTAAACAATGACATATATCAGGACCTAGGAAGCCTGCCTTCTCTGTTGTGGCACCTGCCATCTAGAATTAGATCCCCTCTGAAATCTGGAAGGCTCTTATTTTGCTGTTCTCCCAGGCCTCAGGTTAGGGTATTGGGCCCCATGCTGGATAGTGTGTGTCTGTGTCGTTAGCTGCACCTGTCCTCAGTTCTTGTTCTTTTTTTTTTTAATTTACTTCATAAATATTGTATTATATTTGTATTTTGTTTAGTTGTACAGAGACAGTTTAGAGTCAGGCAGTGCCTAAACTGAATAAATTAAATTAAATTAATCTGAATAGATGTGTGCATAGACATCCAGGGGAGGTATGGCAAACTGAAGATGACTCTGTGAAAGTGGAGCCAACTACCACGGCAAAGACCAAGGAACCGGTGAATAGACCATTCTTTGGAACCTCTCTGGATAAAGAGAGGATGGGAAATTGCCCACCTGTGCTCCAGACAGCAGCTCCCTGCAAGGAGACTGCAGGACAACAGTTTTCCATTGGTCTGAGTATCAGAAGACAGAAGGATTAGCCATCTTGTTTGCAATCACGGCAGATACTTTTAAAGGAAACTAAGTTTACAAACTTCACTTTCAAATCACTTTCAGAAATTGAACATTTACTACTTCTAAGCTATTAGAGATCTTTGGAATGACAAGTTTGGAAGCACCAGGTGAATCTGCCTTTAATACTGAATGAAATAAAAATTTAATTATAAGCTTAAGAATTTAAAGAATCTGAAATAAACAGCAAAAAGCTAAATAAGATTTTGATCTTAGAAAGTTGTAAATGGACTAATGGTCCAGATAAAATTGGAATATTGAAACTTTTACAATAAGATATTGGAATTAATTATAAAGTACAAACAGCTTGTTGTGGGAAATCGATCCTGTTTTGGCATTTACATGATATAACATAGATAAAGAATTTCATGATTTCTCATTATTGACATTCACCACTCACTGGAAACCCCTTATGGACTTTTTGCAGAAAAAAGAAAATGATTTTATGACTTATGATTTTGATGATTAGAAAGAATAGGTTATAGAAATGTTTCACTGGATCTACAAAAGAAACTGGCTGAGGTTTTAAAATTTAAAAAGGAAATACAAACGACAAACCAAGAAAGTGAGCTGGATAATTTTTTCCTAATGGATTTACAAAAGAGACTTGTTAAAGCCTGGAGGAGCTCTGTGAAATGGGACAAAGAAGAAATGAAGAGAAATCAAAACCTATGACAATATTTGAACAAACTAAAGATTAAGTCTGTTAAAAATAAAAGGAAGGAATATAAAGTTGGTTTATTTGATCAAAGTTAAAATAAGATATATTGTTACTTCTGGCTACCCTTTTTGGACTTTCTGCTGACACCAGGACTGAAAAGAGGATGTTTTATGGATTTGTTTATAGATAAGAGATGGGATATGGGATGAAGAGATAAATGTTTGTAACTTTAGAGAGGGTGAAGAGTTACTAAATGTGTTTATACTTGCAATGAAGGCTGGAAATCACTTCTTCACATATTTCTTTTCTCTTTTTTTGTTATAGTCATACTTTTCTTTTTCTTTTTTTCTTTCTTCTCCCTTGCACTTTTTCCTCCTCTCTATTCTCTTTTTTTCTTTAAGTTTAGTTTGTATTAGTTTTTACTATTATAATAAAAATTTGTAATAAAAATTATACATTAAAAATGAATAGATGTCTGCATACATACACATACACACTCACACACTTTAAAAAGTCTTTAAAGAGGGTTGTAATTGAATTTAATTTGGGGAAATATGAAACTGAATTCAAAATTAACAGATCTACCAATTCCTACCTAAATATATCAGAGGAAAGACCTGCCAATTTTAAATTGTTTCAAATTCCTTTCTATCATACCTCAAGTGTGCTTTATTACAAATGGTACTGAATTGTTTCACCTTGATGATAAAGAATACTGACTAAGAAAGCTGAATGAAGATAGATAGATAGATAGATAGATAGATAGATAGATAGATAGATAGATAGATATGCTTGAAGTTCATTCTTTTGGATTGCTTATGTCATAATGGCTTATAATATGGGTTTGAACATATGCTTTATATGAAGGCTGTATCAGCTGGCTTTTTCCAAAAAGTCCTTCAGGTCAGATCTGTACTTTTTACTGGCCAATAGTACATCATCATATTATCATTTTAATTTATAACTTTTTTTCTCTAAAGAAGAATGCAGGCAATTGTCATAATTGCTTAAGTGTTGATGAGTCAAAAGAAGTTTATAATAAATGCCATTGTTATTATTCATCAAGAAGTAAGAATTGTTACGTATCAGTAGGAATATGAACATCATCTTCTGACTAGTCAATAGTAATCAAAACAGAACAGATCTGTAACCCACTGGAAAAATAAGGTTGACTATGGAAGGAATGTTAAGATTTGATTGGAAATTATTATCAGAGTAACATGGTGTTCTGTAATTTTTCCAAATCAAAATCAGCACCTTATATGCAGATTCTTATCAAATCTTGTGATATTGTGCCTTCTGATAGCCCTCTTCAATTGTAGGCTTCAAATTCATCTTATTGCTATGGCCTAGTTCCGGTAGGAAGCTGCCTCACATGGTCTGGGTTCACTCATCGCACTAAGACATAGTTAATTTTACCCACAGTTTGTATGAAAAAAACAATGCATAGCTTTATACATAATATTAAGCCATAAACCATGGTTTCTGCATCAAAATGCCTGGTTTTACACATCATGCTAAACTAGGCCTACCATATTCAAGCTGCAAAAACCAGGTTACCACTAGATGGCTGCAAAGAGTTAGAGTTTTCTATATCTCTTAGAGGGCATCTAGTGGTCATCAGGCCCTGATACAGTAGTCCTAGCTGAGCTAAAACCAAGCCACCTTATGGGCTACTGTAGTATAAATCCATCCAGTACTGTTGACACCAACAGACAGTCCAAGTGTGGACAATGTTGTTGTTCAAAAACTAAATCACTTTTACGTATTCATTAATCTAATTGTAATGTATTGCTTTTTCTGTACTTTATAGCATTTATAAAAATAAAAGACCCAGGCAGCAATTCTTCAGGATTTCAGACGGTTCCCCCATCCCCACCCCATCTGCCTGGAGATGTGTAGAGTTTTTTGCCTACCAAACATGCCCTGTTTCACACAGCTATGGCCATTCTATAATGACAGTGATGGTTGGCTCATTTCCACCTTGAGAACAGTGATAGTAGTTGTGGCGTTTCTTCAGTCATGCTATACACATTTTCTAGAAGCCATGGGAGGCTCTTTAACTATTATCAAGAAACGATTCAGCAGCCTGCAACATGGACTCTCCAGTACAGACAAATTAACTCTTTTCAAATCCTTCCTCCCACCCCAGCGTGACTTTTATCCTTACGATTTTCTGCCTTGTATCCTGATTCACATAATAACATTAAGGAAGATGCATTATGGATGGTCTAGAGGGCAATTAAAATTCCTTCATGAGTTTGTGAAAGGAGATTTGAGGTAAAAGCCCATGTCTTTCTTCACACTGGGGTGTCGATTTAACTAGCGATTGCAGAGGAAAACAGCTGAGATACTTAATAAGGTAGCAATGACTGGAGTTTGTGCTAAATGTCTATCTGGAAGCTAGTGAGAATTGTACAGGTTACCTATCATGAGAATAGGACTAATGTATTGAACCAATGCCACCAACATATGCAGTAGCTTCTCTCTTTTCTTTCAGTTGTATTCTATTTTTCAGTTCTTCTCTGTATAAAAAGATTCCCTGTTGGGCTGGGAATCTCTGTTCTTACTTAAAATTACTTTGTTCTTACTTGAAAACAATAGAACACATTTCCTTGTTTTTTTTGCTACATCTGTCCAGCAGACCATGCTTTCTCCCTCTCTAAAAATCAGTGCAGTTTTTAAACTAACAGGGTCCTGCTCCAAAGCTGCTGGGGGAAATAATATAGCCCTCATATTTGAAATTAGAGGAGCAATTTAATATTATAGATGGCAGAAATGTCACACAGTCACTCCTACAAATGTGGACAGAGTAAAAATGCATGTACAATTCTATAATACTAAAGTAAACTGGATTTAAACCAGCTTGTGGACCTCAAGAACCACATCATGTTGGAAGGAAACTGCAAGTTTTCCACAAAGGAAAACATTGTGGGCTTGTTTGAAATTAACTGTAAATCCTAATTTGATGTTAGGAGAAACAACCTCAGTCAGCCTCGAGCTATCTCAAATTTGAGTCCCTTCTTCCTTCTTCTGTTAATATGATTGTTAGGAGGAAGCATTTTCTTCAGAGTTTGACTATCCTCCACTTTCCATTTCATCTAAAACTGGGCTATTTGGGCAACTGGGCAACCTAAACACAAAAAGATACTTCCATGTGCGTTTTAGATTAACCAGACATTAAACTGTGGTTTGTCTGAACTCATTCAATAGAAACAACACAAATCAGTGGCCCTTCACATACATGAAGTGGTTTGTTTTCAGCTTTGTGTAATATATGAACCAGCATCTTAGGGTTCATTGTTATGTTCAAACTGGGACACTGACTTCTTCCACAAAGCATGATTATAAACAGTGGCTTACTGTTATATGTCTGGAATGTTCCAATAACTGTAGCTTAAGTTAATCACAATTTAGAGTTTGTTGAATATTTTGGTTAATCTAAATAAAAATCAAAGCAATTCACCATTATATTGTGGTAGAAGAGGTGAAAAAAAAAGATCAAACCATTTATTGTTTAATACAAGGTTTGACATTAGGCATCTCAGATCTGGCTGCAAAAATCTGTATGAGCACTAGATGGCTGCAAAAAGTTGGACTTAGGGTCTCTCTTTGCTTTACTTAATGATTGTCCAGATTTTTGCAGTTCACATCCAGTCTTCCTACTATACGTCAAAGCAAACCACAAGGCCTAAAAAAGGGAAATCAACATTTTGGTCCTTTTCATCCCAGTGATATCACTGGGCACGACTCCTTGTACCTCTGAGACTCAATCAATCAATCAATCAATCAATCAATCAATGTTATCCACTATTAATTATCATCACATATGAATCAGATCAGTTGTTTTCATTTTCTACCAATAATCATAGTAATATTAATGGTCCCTGACCGAAATCTCAGTGAAATGGAATATGCACAGAATGGCACATATAGTGTAAAAAATGAAGTGTGAATTAGTTATGCATCCCCTTCCTAGATTTCTAGATCTCATGGGAGGCCTCATGGAACATATCCCCTTACGTTATGAGTGCTCTGTCCAGACATCATGTGTTTCCTCCTTTCATATAAGAAACATGGAAAGAGAAGGCTACCTTTTCCTGCTCTCCAAAAGTAACAGGCTTAGCTACGCCACAGGGGAAGAGACTGACTATCAGAACATTTGCTGTTGCTGATACCTGAACATCTGCATCAGGGAAAGGGAGAAAAAAAGGCACTTGGGAATTCACTTGCAGAAGCTGTAAAAAAAAAAAATGGACTGCTGTTTCTTGCAATTGGCACTTTTGAGATATAGGCTGCTGGTGGCCCACAGTGGCATCATGTCTGGCTCCACCATATGTATTTTAGCACTCCATAAAGAATACGATATTCTCAATATGCTCGTTAAATAGCGTATTTGGATGATGGGGACTTTTTTTTTTAGTAATAAATGTATAATGCTGGCATTAATTGAATCAATCTCTCTCCCTCCCTCCCTCCCTCCCTCCCTCCCTCCCTCCCTTTCTCTCTCTCCACACAGATGTATTTCATAAATGGATTCTGCTAGACCAAGCTTCTTCAACCTGCTGCCCTCAAGATGTGCTGAGATTTCAATTCTCAGAATTGCATGCCAGATTCCCCATTAGCTATGCTGACAGGGAATTCTGGGAGTTGTAATTGCAACACTCACAGAAGGCATCAACTTGGGAAAAGCTGTTGTAATGATGCATTAATATACCCTGATCTTGCATAAATGACCAGTGAGACTTCTTGTGACTTGATGTGGCTATATATAATTGTCAGCTGAGCAGTTGTGGCCATACTAATGAAAAAAATAGTAAGGAAAAAAAAGACTCCTAATCAGAATCACATTAATGCAAAATTGGGCATAAATGATTAAATAGCTTCTTCATATTTGTGTTTCAACCTTTTTTTTTCTTTTCTTTTTGGAGGACCTTTTATTTTTGTCTTCATAGCTTAGGGCTAAATTTATTATGATGTGTTTTACATGGGAATATCCTTACGGAGGGTTTTATAACCATCAACTAATCCAGCACACATGATTCCTTTTGTGGATACACCAAAGTAAATTTGAACATCCAGTACCTTTTGTGACAATTAACAGGGTTCCTATAAGCATAGACGAGAGAGACAGAAGTCACCTTCACACACAGAGAAAAGCACAGCTGGAAGCTTAGTAGCTGTGCCTCTGATTGCATGTTCTTCTACAATTATATGAAAAGCTATTTCTATTATTTGGCTAGCAACTGTGGAATGGCTGTCTTCACTGCATACCAAATAATGGCTCTTTGTTGCATTGCTCAAAAGCTTAAAAGAAAAAAGCAATTATAACTCCAAGAGATTAGAATTAAAAGTCATTAAGGATGAGTTCTAATCAAAATGATTGACAGAATCATGACTTTTTATTTAATGATGCAATGACAGTTCTGTTCAGCTGACTGGAAGAAAAAATGGTTTCTTCATCAGTCTAATATGGTGGTATCCTTCCATTATAACTGAAGATTGATCTCATCTTCATTGGTTTAGTGTAGAGCAACAAGGATGATGCTTTCTGCCAAAGTAATGGTCCAGTCCTTCTCTAATGACCCATACTCTAGAATAAGGTAGAAAAACAGAAGCTTCTTTTGTAGAGGAATAAGCCTTTTGAAAAATTGTAGGGTATATTTTGGCACACCATTAAGCAAAACTCTGAGGTCTGAAAAACACTGAAATGTTTTTTTAAATGGCTGGGAAAATAAGCTGTTTCCAAAAAGACAGCAGCCACAGGGTGAGAGGTGAGATCTCAAAATGGACAAAAGTGTTAAGTACCGCTACACTCTAGCCCCATTATTTTGATCAGAATCACAACCCCTCCTCATTTCCGGGAGGGGGGGGATGTTTTATTTCCAAAGATAACAATAAAAGCAGAAAATTGGTCAGAAATTTCCTGTGACAAGTTTAATTTGGCCCAGAGAAAGGAAACTGCACATTTACAGTACAACCTACAAGGTTCACTTGAAAATCCACTTTCTCTCCTATTCCTTTTCCCCCTAATGAAACAGAAATGTAACTTGTCATCATTGAACACCAGGAATTCAATTTGTCATTTTGATTTGACTTGAGCTACCAAATGTCAAACCTGTATCCACTTAACGGCATTGAGCTACGCGACTGTCGGTGATTTGGGGACATATTTCCTCTACATATTTCCTTGTTGGTTTCAGACCAAGAAACCATATTTTCTGCCTACAAACAGTACCTGAAGTACCCTATTTGTCAGAAATGGCTAAGAGGGTAAAAATGCATCAACCAGCCACAACATATAAAGCAAGAAATAAAGTACAACCAGTTTATTGTTTTAGAACGGCAAAAAGGAAGACAAGCATAGTCCTATTATACATACTGTTTTCGTGTTCTTTGTCTTCAAATGTTTTTAACAATTGTAAACTGCCCAGTCACGGGAAGTCAGGCAGCATATAAATTTAATATATTATTATTGTTGTTGTTGTTGTTGTTACTACTACTACTATACTGAGCCAACTGCTGATGCTTTCCCCTGAATCAGCCTTTTAAAAAAAAAAAAACAAGAAGTTGGTTGTGAAATGTTCACAATATAGCACTGGACGGATTCCACTGGGATGTTATTCAAAGTGTATCTTGTAGCCCCACCTCCAAGCTCATGTTCCTTACTTCTGTAAATGACAGAACATTGGACAGATAATCCAGTAAGGACAGGGAAGAAGAAGGAGTCACCTATGGAAAGCCTTCTTGTGTTTAAATGAATGTGAGTAAAAGCTGCTTTCAGGCTTCAACAGGGACTGCAGACATGTACACTGAGCAAGCAGGATGAAACATTGGGGAAAGGCCTTATGTGTGTGGCTACGTTCCATCCACCCCATTGCTGAGAACTTTAGAATTTAGCCTTCTTATAATTCAGAGGGTTTTGCTATGGCTTCTGTGATTATGTGATTAAGTTTTTATTTGTTTGATTTCAGTGATTTTCAGTTGTATCTGTTTCGAAACATGTCACCTTGAAAATCCCATCTCTAAAAGGCATCTTATCAGTTTAAGTGATTGCTTTCAATGAGCCTCCATTTCAGGTGGGTGAGTAGATTATGCTTCTACATATAAAAATTCCACAGGTGATCCTGGAAGAACTTGATATACTAAGCAGTATCCAACCGGGTTAATACTTGATGGGACACCACCAGGAAGTAGTAGGGCTGTAGGCTTGGCGGAGGAAGTAGGGAGAAAGCAAAATCTTGGAGGAAAACAATAATAAATGACTTTTGTATAGTCACCTGAAAAGGACATGGACATGTCCAGTAAATCAACAGAAGTCAAGTTCAACTCAAAGCAGACTCTGTGTGTTTGTGTGTTTGTATATATGGTACAGCTTTGGATTAATCCATACTAGTTCTTATCTTTATTTGTATGAATATAGCCACAATGTTGTTTTATGTAATGGATGGCATTTTGTACTTTGGACACACAGCATTTGTGTACTCAGCAGAATGTGTACTCAAAACATTGTTATTGCTCCAGGTAGCTTTGTGAGCACCAAAGAATAGAAAACATAAAGTGCTCTGACCTGCATTACAGCTGACACACTCATCACAGACCATCTTTTCAGCTACATCAGAGCCCTTAAATCCTCTCTACCTCTTGCTTTAAATTGTCATTGAGGCATGATTTTGGCAGGCTTCCTTCTTTGATTCCCAACCTGAGCATAGCTGGAAGCTTGAAATATATTTCCATTGCCAAGTTAAAGGATCAAAAGCAATTCTCTTCCTCACTGAGCAATGCTACATGCAATTAGTCTTTAAAAGAGACTAATCCTTGTTTAGTCATTTTCAAAAGGAGATATCATGGCTGTTTGATGTGGACAAAACACTAACCACTTATATTTGGAAATCATAGGGAAATGAGTTTGCAAGCCCAAACTGTTTTTTCTTTCTTGATGAGAGAGGAAGGTAGTTACCATTTTTATAAAAGACATTTTCTTCTTGATGGTTGATCAGTAACCCACCTCTGAAAATTTATATGTTTATGTGTTTATTTGTTTATTTAATCACATAGTGATTCTGGCTCCTTTAATTTTTCTTCCATTTACTGAAGGCATGGGGTTCAAACTGAATAGATAATGAGGCATATTTGAATGCAAGTTGAACTATCCATGGGATCTGGATCCCTATTTTATTATAATCCTGAAAAACATATGGTTCAATTAAATATCCGTAAAGTTCTTCTTCAGACAAAAATGCCTTCATAGTAGACTGTGTCCAAATACGCAAAGTGAATTCAGTGTCTTCTGAACTTGGCAGACTTTGCTTTGTGTTAGAATATGTATACAGACTATATTTAATCCTATAACAGAATTAGATGAGAGAGAGAGAGAGAGAGAGAGAGAGAGAGAGAGAGAGAGATTTCATCTTAGGACAAAACACACTGGGACTCACCCTTTCTTTTCCCTGACCTATGCACCTCATTTATTAAGGCAATTAATTAAATAAAAATGTGCCTGATCCAAAGATGGCTTATCATCCATGGCACACTGATCTTTGCTATTTATATGCCATGAAAAAGCTGCAGTTATTCCTTGAAAAATATGGCTATTCATCTTCCTCTTATTCTTGGAGGCACATCATTGTTAAAAAGTGAAGCCAACAGCTCTCCTCATGAGGAAAAAAAATCCAATCATTTCAGAAACAGCTTGCTTTTGAATACGCCACAGAGTTGGGACTTATCCATTTGAAAGAGGCTCTCTATTATAAATGCATTGATTATAGGCTGCAAACACCATGCTTAAATTCCTGGCTTTTTTATTAAATAAGTAGATAGGTCTTTATACCAACATTTTGCATTTGTCTGCAGAGGGGGGAAAATGAATCAGCAAATATGCTTGTTTGTCCAACCTCGCTGTTCACTCTCATGCCTTCCATTATTAAAAGAAAAAGAGTACTTTTTGTTTCCTCAGATTTTGTATCATCTTAAAAATGAGTAGTTAGTGGATATGTGCTGGGTGACTATGACCTTTAGATCTGAAATGCATTTCATCCAAACTACTCAGTGTATTTAAATTCATTTTATTTTTTTTAACTTATTTCATTCACTTCCACTACCCACGAGTCTACCACGCAAGTTCACCATCCCCTTCCACTACACACAAGTTCCACTACACATAAGTTCACCATGAACAAAATAATAATAATAATAGTAATAATAAGCAGGAAATCTGAAGAAAGAGACAAGAGGGGCTAATTCTGGCTGCATAAGACCAAGCCTTAAGAACAAATGCATAGAAAGCCAGAATTGAGAAGACTGCAACAGACAGCAAATGCCATTTCTGCAAAGAAGCCAAAGAAACAGTGGACCACCTAGTTAGCTTCTGCAAGAAGATTGCACAGGCTGACTACAAACAATGGCATGACAAAGTAGCAACAATGGTGCACTGGAATATCTGCAAGAAATGCCATTTGCCTACAAGCAAGAACTGATGGGACCACAAAACAGACACAGTAATAGAAAATTAAGAAGCTAAACTGCTCTGGGACTTTAGAATTCAAACAGAGAAGCACCTACAACACAACACCCCAGACTTAACAACTGTTGATAAGAAAGACAAAACAGTCTGGATAGTGGACATTGCAATACCTGGAGACAGCAGAATAGAGGAGAAAGAACTGGAGAAAATCACAAAATACAAAGACCTACAAATAGAAATAGAACGACTATGGCAAAAGAAAGCAAAGGTGGTACCAATAGTTATAGGCACCTTGGGTCCAATCCCAAAACATCTGGAGCACTACTTGAACACCATTGCCATTGACAAAATCACCATCAGTCAATTGCAAAAGGCAGCTTTACTTGGAACAGGTTATATCCTGCAATACCTTTAACACCATCAAACAACCTATCTGCCTATCCTAGGTCCTTGGGAAGGACTTGATAGATGGATAAAAATGCCAAATCCAGTCTAAACATCTCACTGACTGTGCGACCAACCATAATAATAATAATAATAATAAAAAATCAGAGTTGAGAACGATCAGACAGGTGTTTCTCCATGATCTGGTCTCTTTATTTGCTATACTGAAGTTCCCATCTTTAGTATAGCAAATGTTATTCTGTGGGACTTGGGACAACAGAGTTTGCAATTTTGCCCAATGTATCTGGAAAGCACAAGACTGGTGAAAAGCCTATTTAATGTAGGCTCTCTATTGCGGGAAGTAATTATAGCATCCTTGACAGATACTCTGTTTAAAGCCACTAGTGGCAGCGAACCTACCATCTCCTAAAGCATTCTGTTCCACTATCCAGTAGTTTTCCCCCAACCTTTAATCAAAATCTTTCCTGCTATTTTCATCCATTGCTTCAAATCCTGCTCTCTGGAGCTACCAAAAAAAAAAAAAAAAAAAACACCTCTTTGTCATCTGCATGACAACCCTTCAGATATTTGAAGATTAGCATCATCTCTCCTCTTAATCTGCTCTTCTTCAGGCTAAGAATATCCAGCTCTTTCAGACATTTGTCACTGAGTTTGGTTTCCAGAACTTTAATCCTTCTGGTTGCTTTTCTTGGGACATGTATGTTCTAATTTTTCAGTATTCTTCTTAATATGGTACAAAAATTTTATATTGAGAGATAGACTCCAAATGCAGAAAGACTATTAATATGCATCAACTTCTGGGAGTGAGAGAGAGTAGAAAAATTATATTTGCTTCTAATCATGACCAGGTAAATGTCTACATGTTACAAGGCAAAGTATCCCATTTGGATAAGCAATAGAGAGGATATAGTAAGTAAGGCAATCTTTTATTCTGGAAACAGGACTTCAGTAATAGAAGTGCAAAGTATAAGGTAACAAACCAAATCTCAATCAACTAGTAAGGCTAGTTTTACCTTACCTCTTAGATCTATGCAAGAATCCAAATAATAGTACTCCAAAAACTCATGCCTATCCAGTCTCTTTATGAATATATCTAAGAAAATGGGATTCATCACTTACCTGAAGCATTGATTCTGCTGCCAACTGCATTTATCTCTAGAAGCCTTTTCTTAATTTTCAGCTGAAATCCACTTTCATGTAAGTTAAACATTATTCCAATGACAAAGGACAGATTTTGACCTTCTGTGCAACATCGCTGCACAAATAAGAGTACTATTATATTCTCAAACCTAAGCACACCCAGCTTCCAATCTTGTCATTCTTGTTTTTGTTGTTGTTGTTCAGTCGTTAAGTCATGTCCGACTCTTCATGACCCCATGAACCATATCGTGCCAGGCCTTCCTGTCCTTCACTGCCTCCTTGAGTTTGCTCAATTTCATGCTTATTGCTTCAGTGATGCTATCTAACCATCTCGTCCTCTGCCGTCCCCTTCTCCTTTTGCCTTCCATCTTTCCCAGCCTCAGGGTCTTTTCCAAAGAGTCCTCTCTTTGCATTAGATGACCAAAGTATCTGAGCTTGAGTTTCATTATCAATCCTTCCAATGAGCAGTCATTCTTGTTACCCTTCTTTATACTTGCTTTAGTTTTTTCTTAATCCATCTTAAAATGTGATGTGCAGGACATGGGGACTTGAAATAGGGTTTGAATGATGCAGAATAGAATGGAACTATTATTTCCCACGATTTGGAACCCATGCTCTGATTGATGTAGCCTCAATGCTTGTATTTTGGCAGCCACATCATACTACTGTAATCCACTACAATTCAAAGATCTTTCAAATGTATTATTATCAAGCCAGGCACGCTCCAACCTATACAGTATCTGCACATTTTATTTCTCTTTCTTAGGTGCGCATAAAGATGATGCATAGGCCTGAAGTACACTTTGTAACATGCCCATTTCCTCTTCAATTTTTTTTTTTTAATTAAAAATTATCTTTTAACATGTCAGGTGGGACAGATAGCTTGGTATGTACAAGGGTGATATCTAGGAGAATATTGACATTGTTGTCCTCAGTCCTGGGCACTTGGTCCTGATTCTGGATCCTGGGTCCCCTCTGGACTCTGAAACAGCCCTGGGCCCATAACCTGTTGTGCAGAGTGCAGCAAAGGTCCCAAAAATCCTGCTCTCAGGGAAATTACACATCAGTATGAGAGCTTGCAAAATGCAATATCTATAGTTTGCTTTCCAAAGAAAATCCAGTCAGAAAATATAAACTAACTGGCCTTTATTGATAAAAATGTAAAACTTCATAAAATACAAGTTGCATACAAAATATAGGATATAACAAAGACTTCTTCTCACCTTAGCTTCCAAGACTTATCCACAACAAAGCCTTTAGCTAAAAAAAACTCTCAGAGAAGAGGTACACTACTTGGTTACTAGTTACAACTACATAACCCATAAACTACCTGATTAACTTTACAAGACTGACTGACAGGCTGGGCATTTAACCCTCCCGTTATATTGCCAGCATGTACCCCCCCCCCCCCACTGAATAACTAACATACACATTACAGTAGGTGGCAGTAAAAAGCATAACAGAATCACAAGATGCTTTGTTTACATTAGCTCATAGAATAATCTCCACACCTGTTTTTGTATAGGGAACGGGATGACCTTCTTCCCATGAGAAAATCCTGATAGACAGCGTTACAGTTGTAACATGTAGCAACCTCCATTTGTTTTACAGAACACCATTTTGGAATCCTGTATTTGCAGGCTTTTAAACATTATGATAGCATATTGCTGGAAAGATCAACAGTGATATTGTGTGTTCCTGGTTCAAGAACCTAGAGGTCAATCTCTCCACCAGTCCCTGGTGAATTGTTTATAAAAATTAGTCTAACTTATATCACGGTTAGTAGTAGCTATTTCATTTAAGAGATGCTCTGATATTTTAGGTGAGTGCTGGCTGAGAAAGAAAATGATAGAAAATATTTATAGCAATAGTAGATAGATAATCTTTGTTATAGTCACCAATTTTTGATTTTTTGACCCCAAAATGATGATGATGATGATGATGATGATGATGATGATGATGATGATGATTGATGGTGTTGACAGAGGAGGCCATTTAGTGAGCTTTATTCCGTGCTTGTTTCATTTGGCTTTTTGCCATTGTTTTCTGAACTGTTTATTTTATTTCATTGTATCTTTGATTTATCTTATCTTACTGTATCTTCATATTTTACTGTATTTATCCTACTCACCCACAACTCTGCCTTATGCTATGGGCAAAGAAATAAAGGCAGAGAGCCAGCCCTGGAACCCTGAAACCAGCTGAAGCAGCAAAACAGTTTAAGATTAATGAGCTCCTCACCTCAGAGGCTGCTACTGAAACCTGATCTCCTGGATTCCAGCAAATGCAGCAAACAGATTTTTGTTTCCGAATAACTTTATTAGATTGTAAGATAAAGACCACAAAAACTAACAAAACTAATATGAAAGGGAAAGAAGGGAAAGAGAAGGAAAGAATAAGAAAAGAGAGAGGGACCAAAGTCAAAAATGGAGAAGAAAAGGAAAGAAAGGAGAGAAAGGAAAGATATAAAAATGAATGACTTCCGACTTTCCTCACAAGAGATATAGGTAACAATGTACACTAAACTCTTACTTTAAATTTACAACATAACTTCCATTTTTTTTCTATTGTCCAGTATTGATTCTAATCATTAAATCCATACAACAACCTTTCATTATTTTCTGTTTCACGCAAAAAATCCAAAAAGAAAAAAAAAAACTTCCAATTAGTATTAAAATTACTCAGTGTCTTTTCTCTAATCAAAGCCGTTAGCTTCTCCATCTCTGCCAATTCCATCAACTTCACCATCCATTCTTCCATTGTAGGTGATGTCAAGTCTTTCCACCTTTGTGCATATAAAAGCTTTGCTGCTGAAATTCAGTGAACAGATTTGAGGTGCTTTCCCACCGATCCGATGAAGCATCAGGCTCCTTTCCCTTAAATGAAGATGATGGACTCCTATGGAGTGATAATTTTCAGGAAAGCATTGTGCCCAGTAAGCGTGCTGCCCACCATGATGATAGCATTTGTACTTAGGATTCTAATGAGATTTAGCTGATAAGGTAAATAAGGATGGAGCTGTAAAATCTTCCTCAGATATTCTGGCTAAATATTATCTTTAACCGTTCAGTTTCTTATAGCTCTGTTTCAGCGATTAACAGTATTTCTGCTAAAAGGGACAATCTAAGGGAAACATTTGCTGTTCACAGACACCTTCCAAGAGATACAGCAATAATTTATATTTGCATTCTTAATGAGGACACAGGTTCTATTGCTGGAACTGTGTAGTGTAATGTACGCCTCATTGGTGGAACTCTTCAAAATAGGACTTCCAACCAAGAAGTTATCATAATTAGAAACTTTTTTACGTAGCATCTGTTTATTATAACAGGAGCTTGTTTCTCATTTTATTCATAATGAAATGTGTCTCGAGCATTAAAGGCTGTAAGACACATTTGGGAGTTGCTGGGACAAAGTATAGTTTTGTTCCTTCTTTTCATGATTCATTAATTAATTAACTGGTAAATCCTTTCTCTTCTCTTCTCTTCTCTTCTCTTCTCTTCTCTTCTCTTCTCTTCTCTTCTCTTCTCTTCTTCTCTTTAATTCATGGCTTAATAGGAGTATCAATACATTGCACAAGCTTATTATCAACCAAGTTTTTAAAACTATTTTAGGTAAAGCAAAAAAAAAAGGGGGGGTATTTAAAACTGCAGAATGCCATTCTATTCAATCAAAACATCTTTAGATTACATAATTTGGTCCAAATGCACTAGCAGTCTCTCAAACATCTGAAATACTATTATTACTGCAATCTGTTTTGGATCATTCCAAATGTATGGTATTTTAAATTGATATTAAAGAGCATTTCTAAGATTATTTGCAGGTAGCAAATTATTATTTGTATGGATTTTGGAATAAAGAGGTAGAATAGCAACAAATCAATGGTTAAGAGTCTTCAAGAATATTAAGTATTTCTTATGATCATTAGATATATTAATTCAACAAAACAGCTTTTTTCCAAAATAGCTTTTTTTATGGATATCTCAGAATGTTCAGAAACTGTTGACTGTCATCTTCGTTATGCTGAAAGTTACAATGATGGCAAATAAATTTATACACATTAGAACTTGTCCCTTATTGACCTGTTTTAATTCAATATTGTTCCTGTTGTTTTCAGAAGAAGAATGGGGTTTACAATATAATATTGAATATCTGGATTTCTTGGTGCTGAATAGACAAAGCATTAGAAATCACAGGTCCTCTGATGTGAAGTGACCCATTCAAGTCCATTTCAGTTTGCTGAGTCTCAGGATATTTAAGTTGCATCTTGGCATTTCTACTCTGCTTTTCTTCATGATTCAACACACCAGTGATATACATATCTTTGCAACATAAAACTTTCCTTTTGCCTCTGACCACATCAGCAGCTGGATATCTTTTCAGCTTGAATCCAGCCATATCATAAGGACCACTGCTATTGGTATTTGCCCTCTGCCCTTGTCCACTAGACCCTTCATTTGTAGAGCTCATATTCCAGTATGATATTGACCTTGTTTTGGTTGTGGACATCCATTTGATTTTCTTGTCAAAATAGTGGAGTGGGTTACCATTTCCTTGGATCATATTTAGTCTGGTCCTGCATCAATAACTTCCCATTAAGACTCTTCTTCTTGATGGTATAGTTCATCATCATTGGGAGAAGGATATAATTTGCATATCGATCTCAACACACATTTCCACATGATCTCCTCCAGTGGTTTTACACTGATGTTGGAATGGGGAATAAATCTGACCTCTGAGGAAAGCCATTAGTCATCTACCATAGAAGAGACCAGTAAAGTATATTGTCTTATGTACAATGGCAAGACAACCAGCATGAAGAGGAAAGAGCTGACATGTCTGATTAAATCCTGCCAGTTGAAAGAGATTGTCTAAAGTCCCTTCTTTTTATCCAATACAGTATGTCCTGTCCACCATAATATCATACTATACTAGCAAATGTATCAATAGGAGTGCCTTAGTCACTCCCTCTTGGTCTTTCTTAATCCAGGTGTATTAAAAAACATTCTGCCTATTCACTACCAGCACCAGTTCAGTTAGTCTGCAGGTAAGAAATAACCAGGTGATTTCAAAGGAGATTGCCTATCATTGCATTTTAGAGATCTTCTAGGATGGAAGATCTCTAAAATGGAAAGAATCATGAATTTGACCTGACATCTATCCATAAGCTGACTTCATAAGTATCTCATTTCTTCTCCAGATCACCTGCAACTACATGCCAACCTGAAGCCTTTGAACGTGGCTGGTAGAATAGTGAATAAGGAATAGAATAGTTTTCTTCCATCATGGAATTTTGGCTCCCACCAGCCTTAGTTTCAATTTAAACCTCTCAAGAAGGTAGGAATCATCTTGACAATCAACTTTCCAAAGGCCTGCCCAACACTACTAATGTTAATCTCAAGAGCTATGAGCAAACACATTTTGGGAGATGGACAAGACTAGAAAATCATGAACATCTAACTTATATTGTCCTCAAACTTTCCCATCCAGTTATCAACAGACATAAGACATTGCTGCCTTAGAAATATGGCCCCAAGCTAAATCAAACAACACTAATAATATTCTTTTTAGAATAAAGAGGACAGAAAACAATAACTTTGGAGGTGCAGGTCTGCCTCTGGAATTTTGATTTAACCTCTGTGGAATAACATTTTAAAATATATGCTTTTATAGATCAGCATTGCCCTCTTATTCCCCTGGCATTGAAAAAGCAGCTCCTTGTGAGATATTTCTAGAAAGACAGGGACTATATCTAAAAATATCAGGTATCAAGGATGCTGTTTCCATAGCAGCAAAGCCTCTAGGTGTTCCTTCAAAATATCCATACCTGTTGTGACTGGAAAAGGTAGGAATAGGAATGCTGTTGCACTAATACATTTAGACAGCAATCCTATATATATACTTACCTGAAAGGAAGCATGCCTGAAATCAAGGGAATTTACTTCAGAATGAACTTGGATAGATTTGCACTTTTTTTAAACAATAGTGAATTGAATACATATTAGATGAAGTGGCTTGGCTTTACCTTGATAGAGGAAAACCATGATAGAGGGAAAACTGTATTAAGTAGAAAGGTTTATTTTATATCATTTAAAAGAGTAATTTTTAGACCTGGCAGAACAAAAGAAACATGAAGAAAATGAACTTCCTCACATTGATAAAGTACAGTACAGATATTCTGGTATAAATATTGGTATATTCATACTTAAGAAAATGCTGACTGAAAGGCTGAGAGTGTAAAATGGAGGATGAATCATATTCTTTATTTGTATTTTTTTCTGGAAATTTTTCATCTTGAAAGCACGGTTTCATGTATATAACGTTGGTAATAACAATGCATTTATTTTATTTATACATTTTCACTGTTTCCTGTGCTATCACTTTTGTCTTTTTCCCTGTGTTCCTTTTCCCCATCATTCTTTGTCCTCTGAATATGCATAGTCCTCACTGGGCAATTTTAGTGACTTTTTTTAAAAGATGTTTTGAATGCCTATAAATCTCAAGATTTCCCACGTCTGCTGATGTAGGGAGCTCCTGGGTTATACAAAGCTTCTCTTCCAGGAACCTATTTTGCACACATAAATTATTTTTTTCACATGTTTGATCAAACAGTAAGATAATAGTTCACCCCTTTTTCAAGAAACCATCACTAGACCCAACCATACTGGACAATTTTTGTCCAGTCTCCAACTTTCCCTTTTTAGGGAAGATTGTTGAACAGGTAGTCAGGCAATAGCTTCAGAGGATTCTAGATGAAGCAGATTATCTGGACCAGATTATCAGTCTGGTTTCAGGCCTGGGCATGGGACTGAAACAGCATTGGTTACACATTTGGATTACCTTTGTTGTGAGCGGGATAGGGGTAGTGCATCCACCCTTGCTCTTCTTGACCTCTCATTGGCCTTCAGTACCATTGACCACGGTATCCTTCTGGACCAGCCCAGGGGGTTGGGAATGGGCAGCACAGTTCTGGTTCTCCTACCTCTGCAGACAGTTTCAGTTAGTGATGACAGAAGCAAGAAATTCCACCCTCGGTCCCTGCTTTGCAGCGTTCTTCAGAGTTTGATATTCTTTACTCCTTTTTAACATCTACATCTACTGGGTGAGTTCATCCATCACCATGGAGTGAAGTATGATCAATATGCTGATGATAGCCAGGTGTATATCTCTGCCCCTGGTGAATTAAGTGATACTGTTAATGTCCTGTCTGGGTGTCTGGAGGCTGTGGGGGCTTGGATGGGGAACAACAAGCTTCAGTTCAACCTTAGCAAGACTGAATAGCTTTGGGGTTTGGGGCCTTCAGGTTCTGGGGACTTACCATCTTTCATGCTGGATGAAATATCACTGCTCCAAACAGACACTCTGCACAATTTGGGGGTCCTTCTGGACTCACAACTCCTGTTGAACTTTGTGTTGTGCGCCGGTTGGGCACATACCTGGATTGGGAGGGTCTACTTTCAATTCATTTCCTGGTCACCTCCTGAATGGATTACTGCCATTGGAGAGCATGTGGAAGTTGCAACTGGTGCAAAATAAGTGACACAGTCAGTTATATGCACTCCTCAATCAGTACACATTACACCTGTTCTCCATGAGCTGCATTGGTTGCCAGTTGCTTCTGGGTTCAGTTCAAGGTGCTGGTAATATAAAGTATATATAAAGCCCTATATGACATGGAACTGGGTTGTTTGAGGAGCCACCTCTTCCCAACTGTGCCTCCATGTCCCACCAGGTCCAGCAGGAGAGGCATGTTATGGGTCCCAACTACTAAGGAATGTCATCTGATAGAACTTAGGAGGAGAGCCTTTTCTGCTGTAGTGCTCGCCTTTGGAATATCATTCCCTCAGAGGTTAGATTGGCCCCAACCCTATTTGCCCTTCAGAATGCTCTGAAAAGATGGTTTTGCCATCAGGTTTGGGGATCCAATTGTGGTGTGGAGCCTGCTAGTTGTCTGTATTGATTGTGATGCATGACTTGTACTCTCCCGCTGATTATGTTTTATGGTTTTAATTTGGCTTTATCTGTTCTCATTGTTTTATTTATATTCTGTTTATTGTTTTTGTTGTTGTTTTAATTATTTGAGCTGCCCAGAGCCACAAATGTGAGATGGGTGGCTATATAAATTGAATAAATAAACAAACAAAGGAATAACAATAATAATAACACCCATCTTGCTTAATGTTGGAATTATGTAAAATCAGGATATATGTAATCTGGGGACAGCCAGTATCTTTGCCTATACATGGATATGAACTTGAAAATGGGTTCATTAATGGTATATAGAACAAGATAACATTTATTTGGCTTTTAATGTCTTTTCAAAATAAATCCTGAGCATTCTGCATTTAACATTTTCTTTAGCTTTGAAGTACTGCATAGCTATTTTAGTTTCTCTATATCTGCTGAGATATGACAACTATATTTCAGGTGATTTAGGCTACTTTTTTTCCTGCCTAGACTTTTGATCCAGATCCAGATCAGATCCAAAGATGTATAGTCCTTTCACAACAATGTACTTTAGAAAGGATATGACTTGCTTCTGGATTAAATAAAAGGAGAAAAGGAGAATTCAAATTAAGGTAAGAGTAAATCTCCAACCTCAATGATAAGAGGCACATTTATAGAATATATTCAGTATCTGGAAGGAGACTGGTGCAGAAAAGAATCTTTCATGACACAGATGGTGGAGGGAGACTACTCCAGGCCCAAACAGTAGTGGTTTGATGGTGCATTCTCCCTTTGTGATGAAGCAAGAAGACTTTTCCCCTCACCTTAATTAGGGTCCCATAACTCCAAAACAGATTAAGTGATTTAGCTCCAAGCCCTAAAGGACCCTTCTTTTCTGTACACTATATTTCCTACAAAAGTAAGTCATGATAATACTAAAACAAGAATTCAATAAATTTCAGAAAGAACTTATTAAAATTAGAACTGGGATAATGTTTATGCTTTCTGTTTTTCTTTTGAGATTTACATTCTTCAATGGGACAGAATTCTTTGTTGAATCTGTCATCACATTATTTCTTCATATAAATCAGTTCCTACAGCTGCTTAATATCATTTTTCCCTTGCAAGTGATGGCTCTCAAATGAGCACTCATATATTCTAGCAAGTACCTTATAATAAATGGGGAAAATGATATGTGATGAGAAGATATCACTAAATATTGGTAGATGGAATTATATGAGTCAACAATCATTTGCAGGCACCACAATATTTCTTTCTGATTTCACTCTGACTTACAAATGATGTGCTTTGCTTAATGCCAGAGACTGAGACTTGGATTATTTATGTATTTAAAAAGTAATGAGGCCAACCATTAAGTTCCTTTCTCCAAGCCTTCTGAAATCTGAAACCGGTATAGCACCTAACTCAGCCTCATCCAGTCAAGACTGCCATTCTATACTCATATACCTTGGAATAACCCCATAAAGAATGCAGTGGAAATTATAGCTGAGTACATTTATATGGCATAACACTGAAAATCTATCTCTTCCTATATTTCACCTTGCTAGGTTGGATCCATTATCGAATGCAGACAGCAGTGAAAAGGACAAAGTAAATGTTAAGAATTATTAGGAAAGGGGCTGAAAATAAAACTGGAACTATTATAAAGCAATTAGATCACTATTTGCCTCTATCATACAGTATTTAATGTATAGTATACAGATCTGTCATCCTGCCTGTAATAATTTGTGAGCAATCTGATCTAGTGAAGCATCTTTGAAACTAGATGATGACAATCAAAAAGCCTGAAACGACAAACTCACTCCCCTAAATTAGACCTATCTCAACATTCCAAATCCTTCCTGTTAAGGTTTCCTTCCTGTATGTTTATATTGTTCTGGCATAATACAGTCCTAAATGTGCTTTCAGAACCTCCAGTACTAGAAATGGCCCATCACTCATTATAGTCCCTTGAATATTTCATAGTATACTATTTTTAGATGAAGGATTCAAGGCTAAATGGTGGTTAATGTATGTATAGGAACTACTTCAACAAAACAAGGACTCCTCGTGTTAAATTGCTGAAATGTTTTCTTAAAATGATTTTTATGTTATAATTTCAGGAGCAAAACCTGTCTTGAAGACTCAGGGAAAGAAACCTTTTTTTCCACTTTTAGTTAATGCTAGGTAGAGAAATTCTTCTTCATTTTCTCCATCAGTTCTCATTCAATTTAACAAAAGAACATTTGCTTTAGAAATGTTCATTTTCAAAGGAGAAGAAAATAAGTATGGGGTTTTTGTACTAATTTAGTACAAGGTTCGTGAATGTCCTGTCTTTCTTGCATAATTTTCTCCAGCATTCCATTGTTCTGTTACATCTCAAAAGAAGGAATTGTGAAGGAACTCCTATGGCCTTTTTCATTAATGGGGGTTTCTGTTTCCATTAACAGGGAATTCTGCCCTTGAGAAATTGTTGAAGAATTTCTCTTTCCTTGGATCCATCCAAGGAATTTGTTTACCTACTTTGTCTGCTCACAGATTTGGACAGATAACTTTACCATGGCAGAAATTAAAATCCTTCCTGTTGTGCAAGTTGCTATGGGGAAATCATGATAGGTCCATTCAGCTGGAAATTTGATCAGTCAAATCTCCAATGTGAATTGGCACTGCTGGTTCATTTTTGTAATACTTGTAGACCATTTCCCATTATTACAAATGTTAAAGCCATTTATAATCAATAATTAAATTGCAAAATGCTAATTATTGGTTAAAACAGTATAAATGGTTATTAACTTAAGAGAAAGAGAACAACCTCAATAACAGAAACAGAATTCATATAGAAAAGGCCTGGATGAAGAGACAGATCTTTAACTGGTACCTAAAAGGTATAATTATAGCAAAAATTTCAGGCCAGAAAACATGTCAAAATCAGTTCAGGAAGCTAAACATCAAATCAGATTGGATGGCTTTGAATCCATTTGAATGATTTAGTCACTGCTATATAGGCACATTTTGATTCAGAAATCTGAAGTGAAATCAGATCTGACTGATTTTCTGTGTAGGTTTGATCGCCATATCAGATTAGTTTTACAGATTGAACTGAGAGTTTGAATTGGGATAGTAAGCTGGGTCTAATTTGTGGTGATTACTTTGTGGTATTATTTATCTGTTTGTTTATTTTATTATTATTATTATTATTAGTAGTAGTAGTAGTAGTAGTAGTACTAGTATAGTCCGTTCCACTACTAAAATGTATAGCACTGACACTAACCTATATCCTTCCAGTTCAAGATGGACAATGTTGTGCCACTGGACAAAAAGTGCTCCTGAACACTTTCCTTAGTCCCACCAGGCTCCCTGGCCCAACATATCATTATTTTTTAACTATGTTTATAATAAAATGAAGTTTTCTTAGACCTCACATGACAGCCAGTTTGGTGTAGTGGTCAAAGGCACTGGTCTAGCAAATGGAAGACTGTGAGTTCTATTCCTACCTTAGGCATGAAGCCAACTGTGTGAGTTTGAGCCACTTACTCTCTTTCTCAGCCTTAGGAAGAAGGCAGTGGCAAAATATTGCCAAGAAAACTGCCAAGACATGTCCAGGAAGTCACTAGGAGTCAAGACTGACTTGAAGACACACACACACAAAAAAAGAAAATGTCTCACGTAACTGACATAAATATTAACTTATTAAAATGGTGGGCAACAGTAGCTCAACACTTTGAAGTTTTTCTACTTACCCAGCAAAAAAGACAAGTAAGCTACTATAGTAAAGAGAGCAATTTAAAAGTTGTGGAAAGGAACATCAATTTGCCTTTTGCTAAATGGGTGATTTGTGATTGACCACAGCCATTGCAGTAGCCATTTTGTGAAGAGGACAGTCACCCTTCAAGCAGCCTTTTTATGAAGGCCTCTTGGTTTGCTGTCAAATTCCAAAAGTCCCTCAAGCTCCTGGAAGGATGTCTGCTTCTTTCTGCAGCAGAATCATTACATGTAAGGAAGGTGAAGTTAAAGCTCTCTTCTAGATGCTTTGTTTTCCAAATTATCTTCCTGCGTAAGCACTGGTTTGGAAAAATGGGAGGGAAAAAAAAAACTAGTCTGTTACTTCATAGTTTTAGAACAAAACTCTTCCTATTCTATTTCAGATCAGAACTCCACAATGGATCATATGCATACTCTACAATTAATAGCATGGATGATTCAAAACATCTTGGTTTGATCAGTGTAGCTTGACTTTGGTATTTTGCTCTTCTGGTCAGTTGTATTTTTGTATATTAGTTATTAGTTGTAAGCCAACAAGAGTCATTTGAGAGTCAGGCAATCTAGAAATTAAATAAAGGGATCAAACCATCAATCCATCTCCCAATGGAACCTCAATGGAAGAAGCAACCTTTGAAAGTGGAGTCAGGGAGACAAATCAATCAAACTGTGGATGAGGGAAGGGGTGCAGCAGTATGCTCAGTTAGACAGCATGGGCATCCATGGGAAGAGAGGGGGGACAAACAACAAAATATGGGTGATAACATCATGACACAAATGCCATGACTTACATCCTTGTATCACATATAATCACTGTGGATGAAATGTAATTTTGGTATCACCATGGTTTATTGCAGAGGCTACGGACTGTGTCAGACCATGAAATTCAGTAGTGTAGACACACTGAAGTAGGAAAGCTCAAGGAAGAATGTGTGTGTATGCATGTGTTTGTGTCTGTGTGTCTGTACACACACACATGCACACACATATACTTGCAGCATTCTTTTTCTTTCACTGAAACTTCCTCGTTCTTCTGTAATACTGTAAGAAGCCACAGATGAGAGAACTGGAAAAAAATGTGAGAGAGAGAGACCTACCCAAACACAGAATTAAATTCTATTGAGTTTAATGGCCTTATGTGAAATAAGAAGTAATAGGTTTACTGCTTAATAGGTGTTAGTAGGTACTTTACCAATTTTCCAAATGGAGAGTTGCCACCTGGAGTGTTACGGTGAAATCAGCTTAAAGCTTATTTATAAGCTCCAATGAGAAACACCTCGTTGATTTATTTGCTGACAAAAGAACCTAGGCAATGGAATCTAGCAATCTCATTTTGACTAGGATTAAAACCAAGCAATGAAATAAAACTTCATGTCTGATTAATTAAATCCTCCAAAACAAACTTTAGGTTTTGATTTTCATGTTGCAGGAAAAAAGGAAAAACCCTTAACAATATCAACATTCAGATTCTATTTATTCATAAAAACCCCTTTATATTACTGCAAGTGGAAACATCAAATGAATCAAGTGAAATGTTAATGTTGTTGTTCTGTGTTCCATAACATACTTTATGTAAATTCATATTGATGGATGAAGTTTCAGAAGTGGTAGAGCCTATTACTTGATTGAAGAAATGTATCTTTAACAGTCCTAGGTTTTATTATTTGGCTCATGTTCTTCTTGATGTCAAGGTTTATCTCACTAGCTTTAATTTTCAGCAAATGATCCACCTAACTGTATGAAATTGCTATTCTATAAATTATTGGGCAATGCAGATAACCTGAATAATTTTCTGATGATTGTACTTTGTCATATAACGAGACAAGTATGAGACTCACTGTTTATAGCCGTATAGCAAAATGGTGATCAAAACTCCTGCTTTGTGATCTTAATTACTGCAATGATCATAGGATAAGATTGTGTTATTTTTGCCATAATCCCATTGCTGATGAAGCTGAGAAAAATAAGATGAAATTGCACTTTTAAAGAATCAAAGTAACATCTGCTTTACCTAATATGTATCATATCTTAAATATATGGAGGATTTGTATTTATTATAGATATTTATTTATATTGTTTTAATCTTATTACTGGTTGCAAGGTCTATAAGCTTCCCAGAGTTAGGATTTGAGATGTTAACTTCCCAGAGTTAAATTTGTTTATTTGACTACATTTATATGCCACTGCAAATTTATCTTTTTGTTTATCTGTCTATCTATTTTTTACTCAAATAGCACAAGATGGATTATAATGATCTTGTGACTGAGTAATAATACTGAGTAAACAACCACTGATATCATGCTTTTCAGGAGAACCATCTGTGGGTACAGAATGTATGTCTATAGTGAGTTGGACTTTGAAGGAATAGCTGTTCCATCATTAGCTTCCATGGTAGTGCAGGATTTGGACTCACATGGAAGTCAATATATTTATGGCCAAGCTGTATATGATAGGATGCCTCTATATGGACATCTGCACTGGATTTGTAAATGCCTATTCAAAGAGTTCATCACAGGAACAACATCAAGGAGAAAGGTGAGTTGTCATCATTGCTTGTGTTGTGGATATAACCATTTCTGTTAAACCCCCAATAGGGTTATATCACACTACTGATGTGGAAGATTGATTGATTATGTGCCATCATGTCATTGTCAACTCTTAACGACCACATAAGCTAGATTTTCTCCATGATGATGATTTTCTACACCCAGAGTTACTGGGAGTCAGGCAGCATATCCATTTAAATCAGGGGTGTCCAACCCGTGTCCCACGGGCCACATGCAGCCCAGGATGGCTATGAATGCGGCCCAACACAAAATCATAAACTTACTTAAAACATTATGAGATTTTTTTTTGCGATTTTTTTTTTGTAACTCGATTGCGTGGTTCTCGAGCGTGAACTTTGTAGATGACAACAGACGATGGGAAGCAGTGGTTTTTGCTCGCTCGCCCGCCGCTCACCTCCTGCTCTGCAGAGCTCAGGCACTCACATGAGTGATAGGGAACACCGGTTTTTGCTCATGCGAGCGATGGGGAGCGCCAGTTTTCTTTGTTCAAAGAAGTGCTTTTTCTTTCATATTATGTATTTACCTTATAAGTGGTATAAATATTAATGAACAAAAAGTTCAGAGCTCCCTTTATTTTGCTTCCAAGTCACTTATTTTAAATTTAAGTTTTTTTACTCAAACTTTCTTCTTAAAATTAAGGTGCGTTATACGCCTGTGCATGTTATACACTGATAAATACGGTACGTATAGTCTTGCTATTTGTTTGTACGCATCCGTGGCTTCAGTTTTACGGCAGTGTTCAGCTTTCAGTGTGTTATCTTCCAAGCGCAGACAGTCAAATTGACACCATCAGATGTTACATGTGCTCGTGGTGACTTGGCAAGTGAAACGCAGCAATTATCAATAATACTTCAACCTACGATTGCAAATGATAGGCATTTAATGTTATTTAGAAGGCAGGTAGGCATTCTTATTTGATTTTTAAGGGTACTTCTACACCTTGGCCGTGCCTCAAACATCGCCCGCCACACTTCACCTATACAATCGGGCCTCCGCCTTGCACTGCATCAGCAGCCAAGATGTGGAAGGGACCAAACCTTGCTTTATATTTTCCTGTCAATTAATTATCAAAATAAAAATAAATATAGTCCCTTATCTATTATTATTTTTTTAATCCCAGCATGGCTTCTACAATGTCTCAAAAGAAAACAGAACCCCAAAAAAGAAAAATTATGGATGAAGGAAGATTATTCAACGAAAAGTGGACAGATAACTACTTTTTTGTTGAGGCAAATAGTAAGGCACTGTGCTTGATTTGTAGGGAATTTGTGCAAGGTTTCAAAGACTATAATTTGAAAAGGTGTTATATGCAAAAACATGCTACCAATTTCAGTGTGTATCAAGGATTGTGTTGTAAGGACAAAATAGCGGAACTGAAAAAAAGTCTGTCTTCTCAACATTTTTTTTTTTTTTTAAGTTACAGCTCAGACAGATTCTATTGTAAAAGTTAGTTATGTGGTAGCATATTTAATAGCAAAAAAATCAAAACCATTTACTGATGGTGAGTTTATTAAGCAATGTATGGAAAGCGTGGCAGATATAAGTTGCCCTGAAAAAAAGGGGGATATTTCTAAAATCAGTTTGTCTCACCAGACTATAGCCAGGCAAATTGAAGAAACTGGAAAATCTATTGAAAGAAGTTTGGAGAATAGAGCTGCTAATTTTAAATTTTATGCTTTGGTGGTGGTACTGATGCTATAATACGGCTCAACTTGCTATTTTATTAGAGGTATTGATGATGAATATAATGTCACTAAAGAAATGACTTCTTTAGTGCCATTAAAAGGCAGAACTAAATCAAGAGATTTATACGAAGCAGTAAAAAATATGTTAAAGCGATTTTCTTTGTCCATTGTCAACATATCTGGTATAGTTACTGATGGTGCCCTGGCAATGGTAAGTAAAAGAGAGGGACTTGTAAAATTAATAGAAGATGATGCAATTGCTGCCCCAAACTCACATTTGATGAAATATCATTGCATAGTACATCAAGAAAATTTACATGCGAAAGCTTTAAAAATAGATAACATCATTCAAATCGTCATCAAGACTGTGAATTTCATAAGGGCCAAGGGATTAAATCATAGCCAATTCAGGAATTCCTTAAAAGTGTTGATGCTGACTTTGGCAACATCATTTACTTTTTGGGAGTAAGATGGCTAAGTCGAGGCCAAGGGTTGAAAAGATGTTATGATTTGCAACATGTTATCAAGTGGTTAATGTATTAAAAACAAAATTTGTGCCAGAATTTGACAATGAAAACTGGCTTACAGATTTAGCATTTTCAGTGGATTTAACTGCTCATTTAAATGAGTTAAATATGCATCTTCAAGGTGAAAACCAACTTATCAATACAATGTTTCAAACCATAACAGCATTCCAAATGAAACTGAAATTATGGTAAACTCAAATTAAAGCTAACAATTTTATGCATTTCGACACATTGGCTAAACACAGTCCTGTGAACAGCGAAAAATATACAGCCTTGCTTTTTGGTTTGATACAAGAATTTGAAAACAGATTTCAAGATTGCTGGGAAAATAATCAATATTTTGGTATATTTGCGACTCCATTTTCAGTCAACATAAATATGTTTCCTGCCAATTTTCAGATGGAATGCATACAGCTGCAATCTGACATTCAACTTAAAGAAAAATTTGATCATGTCTCTTTACTGGACTTTTATAGGTCCTATCTTCCCAGAAACAAATATCTCTCGCTTCACAATCACGTCTTATTCATGTCATCGCTTTTTGATAGCACCTACATTTGTGAGCAACTATTTTCAAGAATAAAGCACACTAAGAGTGAAATTAGAACCAAAATATCTGATGAGCACCTTGAGAACTCACCGAGAATTGCCACTTCTTCCATCGAACCAGACATTGATGCATTAGTTTCTCAAATACAATGTCAAATATCCCACTAGTTTTATGTTGCCCTCTTTTCTTTTACTTTTATAATAAAAAATATAAAAAAAAATCGATGAAGTTTTATTACTTAGATATGTTCATTTTCTATATTAGTGATTGCAAACTTGGGACCTGCTCAATGATTTTAAAAGACTTTCCGAATGGGGCGCTGCATAATTAGGATTACTATGTGAGACTTTTTGCTTATCTGTGGTGGCAGATATCACAAACATTATGCACAGACCTTTTTTTTGCTCATCAGCTTTCGTTAGTGTTTGTGCATTTAATGTGTGGCCCAAGACAATTCTTCTTCTTCCAATGTGGCCCAGAAAAGCCAAAAGGTTGGACACCCCTGATTTAAATCATCATCATCATCATCATCTGTCCCTAGCCTGGTCTTTCAGGTCTTTCAAAGGTGTACCCATTGGCACTGTAACTTCATCCACCTTGTTGCTGATCATTGTCTTCTCTTTCCTTTCACCTTTCCCAGAATTAGAGACTTCTCTAGAGATCTAGGTATTCATATAATGTGTCCAAAGTGGGATACTTTGAGCATTCATCCTTAACAATTTCTTTAAGTTCATTCTATAATTCCTCTGATTCTATATCAATGACATTCATGACTTCAAAGTGATTCCTGATGGTCATCTTGGAAATGGTGGGTATATGTTCAAGATAATATTGTGAAAACTGACTGGCTTTCTTCTTTTTCTTTAGCCTAACTTGGAACTTGCACATGAACAGTTTGTGATCTGTTTCATAGATTGCAGAAATTGATCAGTCCTGCATCATACAATTCAACTATATTTTCCTTTTTAATGTTTTCAGCTTTGGCATTCGAGTTTCCAGTCACAAGCAGCACATCTTGCTTCCATGTTCTGTCAATTTCAAATTGAAGTTAGTTGTAAAACTCATCAACCTCCTCTTCTTCTGCATTGGAGGTTGGAGCATAAACTTGAACAATTATCATATTAAATGGTTGTCCACAAAGTCTAATCAACATTATTCAGTCATTGATTGCATTGTAGCCATGTTATCTTGCGATACCCTTCTTAACTATAAAAACAATGCCATTTCTTCTTTGTTTTTCATGTCCTGAATAATAAACAGTGTGATCTTCAGACTGAAAGTGTCCAATCCCAGTCCATCTCAATTGGCTGATGTCTAAGATGTTAATTTATAGTCATTCCATTTCCTCTTTCACTATGTTGAGCTTCCCTATGTTCATACTTCTTTTATTCTGTGGTTCCGCTGTAATTCTGCCTTTGCAGCTTCAGATTTTCTTTTCCTGTGTGGCAATATCAACAACTAGATGTCCTAAAAGCTTTAATCTAGCCACATCATAAACACCATTAGTACTATGAAAGATCCTCAGCTCTTCCTCAGCGACATGTTGAGTGCCATTTTACCTGAAGGGCCCATCATCCAGCACTATATCATCTATTATTTTATATTTTATATCCATGTGGATTTCTTGGTAAAAATACCAGAGTAGCTCACCATTGCCTTCTCCCACACACAGTATGAATTGATGTCTTTGCCATTGTCACTAAAGTGATCATCTGCCTCTGGCATCTGCCTATATCGCTGCTGCCCAATATAGGTATCTGCTTGCTTTGGCTGGACAGCTGGGATGACCTTCATACCTTGGATGACCATGCTGGGAAAATATACTCTTGGCATATAGTCTGATCATTCTCCACTCATCCTTCCATGCACAGTGTGGACAGCAGGATGCACAGCAGGACTTGTGGGGAGGAATGTAGAAGAAGGGTAGAAAAGATAGTAGTGTAGTGATTGTAAGGTAAACAAATATATTGTAAAGATCTCCTTCTGCCTTAGATCAAGAGCAGGAGTATAATAAAAAATTGCCATATTCTTCATCAAGCTTTATCTTCTAACAATAATTTGCATTGCAAATAACCTAGGAGAATCAGTTTATTGTGGTGATTAAGATACTGGAGTAAAATCAGAGAGACCCAGGTTAAATTTCATTCCTGACATGAAAGCTCATTGGCCCATCATGTCCTTTCAGACTACTTTATCTGACAGGGTTGTTGTTATGGGGAAGACCTGGAGGAAACATTGCAATATTTGCCACCTTAACTTCTTAAAACTGTTTTTCAATCTCAGCAATTTTAACATGTGTGGACTTCAACTCCCAGAATTCTCCAGCCAGCATACTGGAATTCTGGGAGTTGATGTCCATGTATCTTAAAGTTGCAGAGACTGAGAAACGTTGTCCTAGAAGCAAGGCATGATGGACATCTAACAATTGTAAAATACATGCAGACATACCTAAACTGAGGCATGTTTCGGCCTGGACTTGCCATATAGCCTCTTAGAAGAAATGGAAGGATTTTTTCACAGGATTTTATCTTTTTTGTTTAACATGTGCATGGTGTGTAGGGGTATGTCTGTCTGTGTGTGTGTGTGTGTGTGTGTGTGTGATATGCCTGAAAAAAATATCTGTTACACTGTTGAAGAGAACAAAAATAATTGGGACAATTCTTTCATTTTATCATTAAGAAACTGCAGCATCTGACTGTAAAGTAAAGTGAAATCTCACTTCTGTTATTCCAAATGTGTTTCAGTGATAGGTAAGATGATTCCATTGCTATTATGCAGTGGCTGCTAAAGTTAAAATGTTTGAATTGGAGTCAGGCATAATTGCTTTAAAGTTATCATTACTATCCAAAAAAAGCTAAAGAATAATGCTAATCCTACTGTGCTAACACTAACAACAGCAACAACAACAACAACAACAACAATAATAATAATAATCATAATAATAAAATAAAAAATAGTGGAAACTCCAGAGAAAAAGAATCTAATAGGTTTTCACTGTAGATAATTGCTTGCTGAAAAGAATTATTGTATTGTTGATTCCTTGATAATGAGCTACAAATGAATATTGGAGTTTAGATTATAACCTCTATGAGTCTTCATCTGGCATCAGAAAGAGTTTGTTTATTGATGAAATGTTGTGTATGCAAAATTCTGTTCTCTTTATTAATAATTGAGGCACAGAAAAACTCCAATGCTCTTGAGAGATAAATCTTCAAGTAAAATATATAGGATAATTCAATCAAATTATATGAACCAGCCATGGTGCTTTGTAATTCATAGTTTTATAGCTTAGTGTGTTGTGCAATGTCAGTTAACTGCAGGTTTCTAAAAAAATTTATTTATTTCAGATTTTTTTTTTATCCTGCTTTTCTTATTTTTAATAAATAACTCTAGGCAGTGAACATACCTAATACTCCTTCCTCCTCCTATTTTGACACCACCACAACAATCCTGTGAGGTGCGTTGGGCTGAGAGAGAATGACTGGCCCAAAGTCACCCAGCCTGGCTTCCATGCCTATGGCGGGACTAGCCTGGTGCCTTAACTACTATACCGAACTGGTTCTCAAATATATAAACACACACACACACATATTTATATTTATATTTATATTTATATTTATATTTATATTTATATTTATATTTATAATGGACCATGTCTCATGGCATGACAGAAAGCAACTCCCAAGAATAAATTTTATAAATATTCATTTCTACAGACACATGGAGTTATAAAATGGCTACTATTTCTTTCCCCCAGCATTTTTCCCACAGGTGCAGGGTCCGCTTTTTCAGATCAACTGAATGTTATCTGTTGGTTGTGACAGGAATTGACTGACCAGCTTGTTGCCCAAGTCTGACATCATGGGCTGAGAGAGAGTGACTGGCCTGAAGTCTCCTAGCCAGTTTTCATACCTAAGATGGGACTAGACCTCACAGTCCCTTGGTTGTTAGCCTGGTGCCTTAACCACTAGACCAAAGTAATCAGGGATTGAAATAGAAAGACCTTTTGTTTTTTTAAAATGAAAGTGAAATTGGCCTATGCTTGATTGGTGACCCTTTAGTAGAAGTTGAAGCACTTATCTCTTGAGGTCCCTCCTATTCCTTTCTATGGGATACTTCTAATGTAAGTAGGGGAACACATACAGGCCATACGTGGCTCAGACAATACCATTACGTGACTTCTAAAGTTTTTCCTCATTGGAACAACAACATTTACTAGTATAATCTGTTGAAATTCAGCAGTTCACATTATTTTATTGTAAATTAAATAGACAGGAAAGTACACCTCTATTATCAGAGATTTGCTGTCCAATATGAGTGCAGAATTTTCAGTGGATTCTATGGACCACAAAGAAAAAATGCTCAAGGATCACGTGTAGCCTATGGATCATGGATAACCCATGGAAAGTCTTACAAAGGATCCAAATTAGCTAAGTGCTCTGAAGGCAGGCCTGACCCCTGGTGGTTATGCATACAAATACTCACCCTCTCAATCTACCCCTTGTGACAATCAGTAGCTCTTCTAAGGATATTCCAATGATCTTGCTGATCTCATCTGACTAATTTACCCAATGTCTTCTTCTCTCTATTTCCCTCACCCTTGCCAAACAATCAAGGGCCTTTTGTAATTGAACAACACTATTTCCATTTGAAATATAACTTTGTTAATTTAAGGAAGCTGTAGGAGCTGCTCCTGCATTAAAAAAGGAGGAAAAGGAGAGGAACAGTGAACAAAATCTTCAAGGGAATTTGCCAATCCCATTTCACCCCTCTTTTCCACTTCAGTATTTGTGGAAGAGCAGCCTGTTTGGCAAAATTGCAGGCATTTATGATGCCTTCTCCCCCACCCCCCAATTGGAGCCTTTCCCCCAGCGTCAGCATGGCAGAGTTGCCAGTAAAGCTGCAACCTTGACACAGGTGTGGGAGGAGAATGGAGGAGATGCATGTTTTAGTGCTTTGCAGGCACCAGCAAACTGAGTACAGCAGCCATACAAAAGAAGGTGTTTTTTGTGGACAGTCCAAAAGGGAGTGGATGGTCCAAAAGGGAGGAAAAGAAATATAGAGGCTCAGCAAGACAAAGCACAACGTAAAAAAGGTGCAAGAGCTCTACATGCTGGCCATTAACAGAAAAAGAAGAAGAAATCCAGAGACAGGGGACTTAAGACAGAACAGGCTTAAGAAAGAAATGTTGATGCATGCTAGTAATTATATAGAGCATGATATATATGTAATTGTAACAGGTAATAGTAATCAAATATGGTTTATTGAATAGTAATAGTATAGAGCAGTGTTTCTCAACCTTGGGAACTTTAAGATGTGACTGGCTGGGGGATTCTGGGAGTTGAAGTTCACACATCTTAAAGTTACCAAGGTTGAGAAACACTGGTATAGAGTATAGTATAAACATTGTCATAGTAACAGTAATTAAATAGTAATAGTATTGACCAGTTGAGTAATTGTCATAGTAATAGTCTAGAGATATAGAACAGAATATAGGATGCACTCACATATCACTTTTATATCTTTGTTTTTACAAAAAAAAAAAAAAATCTCCCCAACCCTTATAGGGAGTTATAAAGAAGTCACCTGTCCAGGGTCCAGTGCTTTTGTGTCTCTCTTGGGTCTAGGTGAACCCAACTGAGTATGGTTTAAAAAACAACCCGTGACAGTATTGTACTTGCATCCGAACAGTGTGAATATGGGCAGACCAATTAAAATAAATTCAACTCATAAAGAAAAAAGCTGATGTTCTATTTAACAACTGGAATGCAACAAAAAGAAAACCACTTTAAAGATATATGTGACAGTGGTCCCTTCTTTCTCTGCAACATTTCCTTTCTTTCTTATTTATAGAATCCTTAAGTTGCTTTCTTTTCTCACAAATTGCCCACTTCTAACAACTTTGAAATGTGAAAATCATTGAGAGCTATCAAAGCACAAGAGGTGCATTTTTCCAGGTTCTCAGATACATGACTGACGTAACGGAAATACTTCACACAGTGAGAATCTTCCCCTTAGCTTGCACTTTCTACTTTGCCAAGGAGTACAATATATGCAGAAAGAGATAAAGCACCAACTGTCTGTTACCAATTGCTCAGTACATAATATCAAAATGGAATAGAAATTATAGCTCTGTAGACCCACTTTTCTTTCTCACCCTGTGCTACTATAAGCCTGTGGGGAAGTATCAATGGGGGAGGAAGGACACTTAATTATTTTCTGTTCTGATCTGCTCCACATCATCAGGACTAATGCTCAGACCAGTATTTGTGGCATTTTGATCATTTGAATGTTTGCTGCAGGGTTTAATTTTTGTAGAAAGGATAATTGAGAATAGGAGTAAAGGTTTTTTGGTTGAAGTCAATTCGTTTATTTATATCTTTAGTAGTTATTTAGTAGTGTAGCAATTTAGCAATTCACTGGGAAATATTTTAGATTTTTCTTTAATATTTTTACTATTTGTATCAATATTTTATTTTAGCTTGTTCTATCCTAAGATGCATCTCATTTAGACATTTCTTCTATACAGGAAATGGACTCCTGGGGGATCTATGGTGAACTGAAGTGGCTCTGTGAAAATGGAGCCAACAGCCATGGCAGAGACCAAAGAAGTGGTGAGTCGACCAGTTCCTTGGAACCTCTCGATAAAAAGAGGATGAGAGATCACCCATTTGTGCTCCAGCTGGCTGCTTCCTGCAAGGATACAGCAGGACAGCAGTTTTCCATGGGTTTGAGAGCTGGGAGACAACAGGATCAGCCATCTTGCTCCCAATCACTGCAGATACTTTTAAAGGATACTAAGTTTGCAACCTCACTTTCTAATCACTTTCAAAATTGGCTCATTAACTATTTCAAAGCTATTAGAGACCTTTGCAATGACATGTTTAAAAATAGTGGGTGAGACTGCTTTTAATCCTGAATGAAATAAAAAAATAATCATAAGCTTAAGAATTTAAAGAATCTGAAATAAGCAGCAAAAGCTAAATAAGATTTTGATCCAAGAAAGTTATAAATGGACTAACGGTCCAGATAAAATTGGAATACTAAAACTTTTACAATAAGATTTTGGAATTAATTATAAAGTACAAACAGCTTCTTGTGGGAAATAAATCCTGTTTTGGTTGTTACAAGATGTAACATTTTATATCTTAGTCCCCTCTAAAGTCCTTAGAGGGAACTAAGGAGTTTAAGTAGAGGAAAGATATACAGACCTGCAAGATGGTGCAAAATGTTCTAACAATAAAAATACTGAAGGAGACTTTTGAAGAAAGGAATCAGAAAATAGTATCCATAATAGCAACAATCTTAGTAATGATGTCTGCTTCTATGGATAGACTATGTCCAAAAGATGTTATTGAAGAAATGTCAGAAGTAGAACTAATTTGATCTGACAAGGTACAGATGGTACTGAGAATAGATTTACAACTGACAGGCCAAGAGAATGATATAGAAAAGGATGCTTCACTGGATCTACAAAAGAAATTGGCTGAGGTTTTAAAATTTAAAAGTAAAATAAAAATAACAAACCAAGAGAGTGACCTGAACATTTTTTTTTCCTACTGGATTTACAAAAGAGGTTTGTTAAAGCCTTGAAGAACTGTGTGCAGTGGGACAAAGGAGAAATGAAAAGAAATCAAATCATAGGACAATATTTGAATGAACTAAAGATTAAGACTGTTAGAAGGAAAAGGAAGGAATATAAAGTTGGTTTATTTGATCAAGGTTAAAATAAGATATGTTGTTATTTCTAGTAAACCTTAATGGACTTTCTGCTGACACCAGGACTGCAAAGTTTATGTTTTATGGATTTGTGTCAGGATTAGCCCATGAAACTCCAGGAGACAGTACAGATTCTATCCAGCAAGGTTTATTGGCTTCATTCCCATTACAGAAATCTTCTCAGAGTGAAAGCAATTCCCAGAGTCACCCCACAAACATCCTGCATTCCTCAGGGAGGTGTCAGTCTCATTCTCTTATCTCTTCCTCTTTGTTCTGGGGATAAGAGTATGTGCTTAACCCCTTTCGCTCTAGTTCTCACAATTTGTTCATTGATAAGAGATGGGGTATAGAATGAAGAGATAAATGTTTGTACCTTTCAATCAATATGAAATGAACAGGTATTATAGTTTTACTTATATTTACTAATTCTTATCTGTATGTTTACAATGTTTTTTTTTAATTTTATTTCCTTTATGCTTGACATGGTCAATAGACTAAATCAATAAAGTTGATTGATTGATTGTACCTTTAGACAAGGTGAAGAGTTACTAAATTTGTTTATACTTGTTGTGAACATTGGAAGTCACTTTTTATATATTTCTTTTCTCATTATTATATTCTTACTTTTCTTTTTCTTTTCTTTTTTCTTTTTCCTTGCACTTTTTACTCCTCTTATTCTCTTTTATTTCTGTAAGTTTAGTTTGCGTTATATTTTACTACTATAATCTAAATTCTTAATAAAATTATATATTAGCTATTTCTTCTAAACTTTATAACTCCTTATGAAACTGTACACAGTTTTGATTGATGGTCAGAATGAAAATGATTGACTTTTAAAGAATTCCATTGAATTTGTTTTAATAAAAAAGTCACGAACATCTTCATAAAGAGAATGACAAACAATTGAAATTTTGAACCTTTTAGATTTAAATTGTGTATGTAAAAGGAGAGGAAGGAGGAAAAAAAGACAAAGATCCATAAAAACTTACAACTCTCTATCAACTTTCTCTTAATACTAATAAAAAAAAGGCCTTTACTATGTGCTATCAAATCATTGTCAACTCTTAGAAACCACTTAGATATATTTTATCCATGATAATCTGTCCCTATCTTGGTCTTTCAGGTTTTCTAATGGTGCATTCACTGTCACTGTAACTGAGTCCATCCATCTTGCTGCTGATTGTCCTCTTTCCTTCCACCTTTCCCAGCATTACAGAATTCTCCAGACAGATAGGTCTTCCCATAATATGTCCAAAGTTGGATAATGTGAGCCTGGACATATGTGGCTCAAGTGAGAATTCTGGGTTAATTTGATGATTTATTGGTTTGTTTTCTTGTCTGTTCACGATATTCTCAGAAATCTTCACCAACACTAAAGTTCAAAAGCATCAGTACTCTACCTATCCTGTTTCTTCAAAGTCCAACTTTCACTTCCATAGAGTATTACAGGGAATACCACAGTTTGCACAACTCTGATCTTTGTGGGTATAGACACAACATGGTATCTGAATATCTTTTCCAAGGTTACTCCAAGTGCTAATCTGTGGCATATTTCTTGACTGTTTGCTCCTTTACTGTTGATCCTAAAAGGCAGAAGCTATCCACTGCTTACATTATTTATTTATTAAATCATTTTATAGGACCACCCATTTGACATATGTCTCAGGGTATACAGAAACAAAAACAGCACATAAAAATAAATTAAAATATAATGAACCATATTGCAGCAGAAGCAATTTTTTCCCACCCAAAACAGTAAATAACATAGTCAAGATGGGCAAAAAAATCTCCCTATCTAGTGCCTGGGCAAAACCCAACTCCTGAGAGCCTTCCAAAATGAGCCATTTAAATCTTGGAGGGAATGCTGTTCTATAGGGCAAATCATGCCTCCTGGGTTCCACCAGATGAAACTGCATGAGTGACAGGAGCTAGACCATGCCCACCAGGTCAAGCCTTATTGGACAGGCAGACATGTCATGTTGTGTTATGTTATATGATTAATTTATCAATATTTAAGTCTGTTTTGTTTAACAGTTGTGTCTAGAGCAGATGGCAAGCCCTTAGCCAACTTTGGCTGATCTCATAAGCTAAGAAGGGTTGGACCTAGTTAGTATTTGGATAGGAAAATGCCAGAGCTGTAGGCTAGACTGCTAAGTCAAACACACACACACACACACACAGAGAAGAAGATATTGGCAAACCACTCAAATGTATTAAATAATTTAATTAAACAATGATTTTGATTTGAACACTCAAGCAAAGCATCTGTATAGATAAAAGGTGTGATATAGGATCAGCTGCTCAAAGGGTCAATACAATTGTTTTAAGATCTTCTGAAGGATTTGGGGAGGGAGGTCAAGAACACACAAGTTCAAAAGATGCTTCTACTGTTATACTCTCTACTCAAATAGGCACATTCTTCTTGATGACTAGCACAATCCCAACTTTGGGAAACATGAAAACTCTGTATAATCAGCAACAGAACTGCATGTGAACCGTGGAACTTACCTCCTTGTCTGGACTGTTGCTGGCTGGATTGTTGGCTGGACCATCGTCTCCCTGGGACCAGCAGTTGGATGATTGGATTGTATGTAATTCTGTCATCAGGGAAGATAGATAGATAGATAGATAGATAGATAGATAGATAGATAGATAGATAGATAGATAGATACATACATACATACATACATACATACATACACACACACACACACACACACACACGGTATCTATCTATAAACCACAGTTCACATTATGAAAAGTACATGACATAAAATCTGGGGGAGAATTAATATATTAATCCCTATAGAATGCTTCACTGTTCATTTTTATAACTGACTAACATTTAATTACATTAGTCTGTAAGATTTAACCTTCTCACTTCTTCACTGTTACTAAATATGCTATGCATGGCTGAATAGATCTTGAGTTCCATGATCCTTATATCTGGAGGACTCTTTAACATGGAGAATGAAGACATGGTTCAGTAAACAAGAATTTCCTTTCTGAAGGAATTAGAACATATGTTCAAACATCAGACCAGTGCTTGCATTTAAAAGGGTAAAAGGGTAAACTATCAACCAGTATGTTTGCAGTTAAAATGTACTCATACAGCATAGCATTATCTATTAACTCAGATAAAGTAAAACAGTGGTGCAGTGTGAGGAAAGGTGAAATAGGAAAGCTGGTTGGAGTCTACTAAGAATATAAATGGTGGAGTGATTTGGTACACTAATGGACTTGGGCAAAGGTTAATAAGAGAGGAAATTTTAAAATAACCTACTGTGCATGTGTAGCTTTGAAGACAGGAGAAGAATTGGATTCTCCCTTCAACAGTAAAAGAGAAAATGAAAGTTCCTTTTCTGGAAGGAGAATGAAGCATCTTTGGGTCAAAAGATCCTAAACTCCAGGCAGCATACATATTGTTCCTGCCTCCTATTTTCCCCACAATAACAACTGTGGATTGTTGCACTGGGCTGAGAAAGAATGACCTCCGGCAAATTCCTCAGCTGGCTTTTGTGCCTAAGGGAGAAGACTCTCTGTCTCCCAGTTTCTAGTCTAGCACCTTACCCATTAAACCAAACTGGGACTCATTTCACCTGCTAGTGTGCCAATGTCTAAACCTGAATTTCATCATGGCAATATCCAGCTAACAGTGTCTCCTTAAATTTTTACCTCTTAGCTTAAGGAGGCAAATAAATATTCATAGACATGAAGTTTACCAGTTTCCAAACTTTATGGAAGGTAACAGGTTTTGAGACTGAATTTAGAGAAAAAGAGGAAGGCAGGAAGACATATTGTTTCATATATACAATTCTGCCTTAAGAACCAGGCCTTGTGGTTAACTTGGACAAAATACCTTTTCCTTGCTTTTCCCAACCACTGTTGATGTCTCTTTTTCTGGGTCCTGATCACTGATTCAGAAAGAGCTGAGTACAGATATGTGTTTCAACACTATCAGCTTTTCATATGTAGTACATAATATAGAAGTCAAGGATAGGTCACCATTTTGTTTGTTTATTTTATTGATAAGAAATCAGGAATCTCTCTTCATAAAACTTGATTTTATTTGTTTGCTTATTATTTATGTATTTATTTTTTTCCAATCTGAATGTGGAAGAAAGCAAAACTAAGTTTTAGTAATGCAAACTAAGGTCACTGAATAATTAGCTTTTCAAATCCTGGGTTTTAATCCCTGCATATTCAACTATGTTTGCAGCCTTGAATTAAGGTTTCTCTCCATTTTTCTGACAAGCTTCTCATCTTTAACAGCTTCATGGAAGGTAGATTCAATATGGTCTTCAATGTAAAAATAGCTGTACCTACTGATTTTGGCTGGTGCATCTGAATAGAATTATGTTTTATATCATTTTAAAATATAATTTATGAATGTATTCATAAAATAAGCAGATTCATCAGTCCCATTTGAGGCACCTTGTAATAATAGCAACCGGAAAGTGCCATAACGTTCCTCTTTTGAAGCCGCATTATGCCATCCTCAGCTGTCTTTATTCCTATCCATAGCCTAAGCTCTGAGATTTTTTTTGCCAAACCCTTTAATAGATATTAAAATTACTATTTCTCAAATATTTTCTATTCAGTATGGCCATAGTTTAGAGATGGTGATCATAGGGAATATGATCAAATATTCCTTATCAAATATTTTTATAATAATTTTATTAAAGATTACATTGTACAGATAAAACTATTACAAAGTATAAAAAATAAAAAGTAAAAAGTGAATAAATCAGTAAATAAAATGTGCAAAGAAAAAAAAGAAAAGGAAAAAAGGGGAAAAAAGGAAAAAAGAAAAAGAAAATAAGTTCATCCCAGCAAGTTTAAACAACTTTAACAACTTATCACCATCTCTTAAAATACAACAATCTCTTCATCCCATATCTCACCTCATTCTCTATAAACAAATCTTTAAAACTTCATCACCCATCCTAATCCTAAAGTCCATTAAGGGTTACCAGAAATAACAACCTATCTATTATAAACTTGATCTAATAAACACTTGAATTTCTTCCTTTTATGTTTACATCTCATTTTCTATCATTAAACAAATCCCCCAAGCCTCATCATTCAAATCTAGTCAATAAAAATCCAATAAAAGTTACCAGAGATAACAACATATCTATTTTAACCTTAATCAGATACATTTAAAATACAGCAAATTAACTCTTTCCCATATAACTCTTATCTATAATTAAAATAAATAACATTATCATCCAGTCCTGCTCAGAAAAACTCCATTAAAAATTTCCAGAAATAACAATTTAACCTTGGTCTAATAAACCAACTTTATATTCCTTCCCCTTGCTCCCAACAATCTTGATCTTTAGTCCTTTCAAATAGTGTCCAAACATTTGGTTTCTTTTCATTTTCTCTTTGTCTGTTCTCACAAAATCACTGAAAACATTAACAAATCCCTTTTGTAAATCCAATATAGAAAGGTTATCCAAGGCATTTCTCTGATCTATTATTTGTATGTCCTTTTTAGTTATCAAAACATTAGCTGATTTTGTTTGTATATTCAATATTTCATCTTTTTCCATATCCTTCTTGTAGCCTGTTGTTTTTAAGTCCACATTTAAATCAATTTCAGTCTTGTCCAATAAGATTTGTTCCTCTTCTACAGCATCATTTAGTATATCAATAATGACAGAGATCTTTAAAACTAATTTCTGAGTCCATTGTTCACAAACATCTCTCAATGCATCCATTGATAAAAAATGTTGCTCCATTCTGCATTATCAGATGGAGTTTAAGTATTCTTCCCCTTTAATTATAATCTTTATTTCCTTCTGGTGCCCTCTAGTGTCCATCCTTCAAAGTCCCATTTTATCATGTTTTTCTTTTGAATACAAAAATGTGGATAGTTTCCCACAGAAAGTATTCTTATATTTAATTTCAGAATGTTATTAAATCCATCTGGACCCTTAGTCCATTTATAACTTTCTAAAATCAATACTCTCAATCAATCTTTTGCTTTAATTCTGGGGGGGGGAAATACATCTTTAAACTCATACCTAAAATTTCTTTTGTAAAGGATTGAAGGCAACTCACCCAGGGGATACCATGACATTTGCAATTCCAGAGGTTCTCAATATTTAAAAAACAATAAAAAATTAATTCCAAAGTGATTAAGAAATTAGAATCAGCCAAACCTTAGAGGCTACATTATGCCTATGAGCTTTGATGGAATTCCTAACTCACAACTGCAGATTGCAAAAACATCAGTTCCTGCCACCCACTCACAAGAAGCTGCTGTCTGGAGTACATGTGGGCAATCTCACAATCTCTCCTTTATCTGGAGAGATTTCACTGGCCCAGATCCTGCATCTGGCTGGCGATTTCAGCTGTAATGTCCCTGCTTCTTCAAGGGAGTCTTCAGTTCACCATGTCCTCACTGGAAGCCTCAGTGTTTATCAAATAGTAAGGTAGAAACATTATGGCTAGGTAAACTGCAACTAGTAGCAAAATGCATAATTTTGCGAAAATGGGATAACTACAAAGAATATTTTAATCTAGAAGCAAGCATTACACCTTGTTTATAGGTTCACGTGCAGGGAGAGATTCTTGAGACCAGATTTAGGTTGCATTAATCATGTATTTTACTTTTATTGAAGACAACAAAATAAATAAATAAATCTTAATTGTGTACTTATATCTTTCAATACCAGGATTTTCTTGACTCTTCTGATCCCTCAGGCTTTTTGGTAGCAAAAGGCCCACCTGACCAAATTGAGACCCAGCAGTTACTTCTTCTCTATCTCTATCTCCATCTCTAACGTCTAACAACCTTTGGCTGTTACATCTTGTGCATCTTATTTTTGGATATGTAATGTTCCATCATCTTCTCAAACTCTTATGGTACTATTCCCTCCCCCCCCCCCCCCCAGTTATAGCCTAATATTTTTATTTCTTTATCCTGCTATGCTTTCCTTGGTCAAAGCTAAGTACTTTTTGCTATGTAAACAGAGAAACATAAGAAAAAAAAAACATTAAACAGATTATATTTGTTGTATGCCAAACAAGTTACAATAATGCAACTAGTGCCCACAGATTCAAATCTATCTGTGACACAGGCAGTAGTAGATCTTGTAGCAAAGGAAAATATATTACACCTTAAAATGAATAAACAGAAAGCTTCTAAGTGGATTGGGCATGAAAGCTTATATTTTTTACAGTTGAAAGTCCATGGGTAAAAGGAATATCTTGTTTTGAAAAGGTGTTTTTTTTTTAATTAAAAAAATCCCCTAAATATCAATTATTTTGTATTATTTTTTGTATATATTTTTGGGATGTGCAATATTTTAACATTAAAACAATATTTTTAAAAGAAAATAATTCCAAAGCAGATGAACATGGTCTGCCATGATGGGATTCCCTTCTCCTTCTCCTTCTCCTTCTCCTTCTCCTTCTCCTTCTCCTTCTCCTTCTCCTTCTCCTTCTCCTTCTCCTTTTTCCTTTTTCCTTGGCCTTTGGTTATCAATTCCCAAATCTGCTTCTTTGTTTGCTTGCTGATTTCTCTCTTCCCTTCCCTCATTCCACCTCTCTCACTTGGTCGACAAAACATGAACCCATCTCATCGCTGCAGGTAACACATAGAGAAGCGAATGCACTGGGGCTATGACTGAACACTCCCTAGTCTGAATTATGAAATGAACAACTTCACTGGGACCTAGATAAAGAATGTATTAAAGCAGAATGCTGAAAGAGAGAACTAATATCTGGCTGGGTATCTATATGCATATAGAATTTCTGCTAAACAGAAGAAAGAGAGGGGAAGAGTGAGGGAGAGATTCTGTGAATGATTTAAACAGATTCTCTGACACATCCTAAGAAATATACACACAAGCTATAATTGTTTCCATGAACTGATTTCTTTTTCCTAACTGGAGCCACATGAGTGAGATAATCAGCACCCCTCCAAAGAAACTTCACACAGGAAATGGCCAAATACTTGGGTAAACTGTTCGGTAACTGTCCGAACTATGTCTGTGTCATTTGGATTTTATTATACAGCAGAAGGGAGCCAGTTTGGTACAGTGGTTAAGGCAGCAGTTAAGTGCCTTAGGCATGAAGCCTAAGCTGTGGGCCAGTCAGTCCCTCTCAGCCCTAGGAAGATGGCAATGGCAAACCACTTCCAAAAACCTTGCCAAGAAAACTGCAGGGACAAGTCCAGGTAATCACCAGGAGTCAAGACCGACTTGAGGATGCCCCCTCCAAAGAAAAAAGGTTGTAAGGAGGAGCTTAAATAAGCCTAAATATAGCCCATATCGGTGTCAAGGCTTCGATATTACTTCACTCTTTTTTTGCAGGCTTCTTAAAAAAACAGAACATTTACATTTGCTATTATATAGATTTTTCCCTTAATATATGCTTCTTTTTTAACATAATTATCCCAACAATTACCCCTAATAGATGCAGTAAAATTTTGATACCTAGTTTTAAAAAGGCACCTATCCATAATCTACACAAACACAGACACCCACAAACGCATCTCCAAATATGTAGAAAAACCCACTCAGCAGACTGTGGATGCATGGGGAAAAAAAAAATAATAATTTGGATTTCACCTCAAATAAAAAGTCCATGGTTTCCTAAACAATCCAGACAATTAATAAAATGTACTTCATTTAGGTTAATTAATTTTACTGAAAATACTGTGGGTGTCTATTTTTCACAAGCGAAGGCTTTTGTGTGTAGGAAGTCTTGAATGGACTGTGTTGGACGGTAGTGTCTTTCTGTTTACCTTCACTGCAGTGATGGCACCATTTTGAGACAATCACCTTATGCCACCAGAAATTTGCTAATCAAGACATTATAATTTAAAAAGAAAACCTAATTCATTCTACTTGTTTACTTTATGGAGAAAACAGTTTGAAATCCATGTTCTTGAAGTTACATGAAAAAAAATGCATCCTGTTCTATTTATTAATATCTATTTAACCTCTAAGGAGAAAATATAACCTCATTATTATAGTCGATTCTGATTAATCTACTGAAAAAAATAATAAAAAAGGAAAAGCACAGGAGAAGCCATTCTATCTCTGGAATGAACAGCTTTTATGCTGCAGAATATTATAAATATTCTCAAATAGGTATAAAGCATAAGATAGTAAAATTATTTCATATTAAGAGGCAATTACCATAAAGATCTATCAACTGTTTTGATTATACATCTTCACTGCCAGCCATTTTACAATATTAGTCTAGTTATGTTTTTGTTTTAATCTCTACAATATTATGACAGTGAACAAAGGATACACATGGGTAAACCATATTCTGTCAAATACAATAACAATTCAAGAATAGACCTTCATGTTAACACATCAAAGCATGTAGTGAGTGCAGGGGGGAGAGTCTGCAAGCATCTCCAAATTCCTCAGTTTTTAAAAACTACATATACTTACTGCTTGCATATGGCTAATGTAAGGTGAGTACCTATCATTGAATTACTATAGACTTTTCAGTTTCTAAAGAATTAAATTAGGGTTAAGAGTTTTCAAAAACTATTCTTGTCATGCTTTCACGTTTGACATAAATATTTATTCTATGCTCAGACCACTAAATCTAAAAATGGGAAACCTTGGTTTGTATTAAAATAAGTTAATATCCAAGAATTACAAGTAATATTTGCTAAATAATTAGAGTCATAGAATCATTGAGGCTTGAGGAAGGTATTTAGGCTTGTGGGACCAACCCCCAGCTCAGTTCAGGAATCCAAGTTAAAGTATTCCAGACAGGCAATATTCCAAGATCCTGCTTCAGCATGTCCAGAGAAACAAGTTTAATATCTTTCTGAGTATTTGGTTCCACTGTCAAAATGCTCTTGCTGTTAGGAAATTTTTATTAATATTCAACTGGAATGCCCCTTCCTGTAGCTCAGCTTAATTATTCAGTGTCCTGTTCTCTAAACGTGGAGAGATCTAATCTTTATCTTCTTTGCTGTAACACCCATTTCAGTATTTAAGGAGTATTATCAAATCCTTCCCCAGTTGTATTCCTGCAAGGCTAAACATATCCAGTTCCTTCAAAATCTCTTCTTAGGATTTAGTTTCCAGTCCCACATCAACTTGGTTACCCTTCCAATTTCTCTGAATCCTCCTTAAGAAATGGAAATGTTAAGAACTGAACACCGTAATTGAGATTGGATCAAGAATTTGCTGTTTCTAGAGAAGCTTTCAGTTGCTTGCTATACTTTCCTGCTTGAAACTCTTCTCTTAGGAAGAACTGTAAGAAAGGAAGGAAGGAAGGAAGGAAGGAAGGAAGGAAGGAAGGAAGGAAGGAAGGAGGGAGGGAGGGAGGGAGGGAGGGAGGGAGGGAAGGAAGGAGGGAAGGAAGGAAGGAAGGAAGGAAGGAAGGAAGGAAGGAAGGAAGGAAGGAAGGAAGGAAGGAAGGAAGGAAGGAAGGAAGGAAGAATTTGAGACAGTCATGTCAATCCATTTGCATGTGAAACAAGATCAGTTAAGCATATTATGGCAGATTGTTCTCAGAAACAAATATCAGTAAATTTTTTAAAGAAAATGCCCCAACCAAACCAAGGTAATGTTTTCTCATTTCAAGTTACCACACATGACTAACCACTACTTTGATATGGCATAATAGTGCCTCCTAAAGCTTCTATTAGAGTCAGTTTGGTGTAGTGGTTAAGGCATCAGGCTAGAAACCAGGACATCGGGAGTTCTAGTCCTGCTTGAGGCACAAAGCCAGCTGGGCAACTTTGGGACAGTCACTCTCTCTCAGTCCTAGGAAGCAGGCAATGGCAAACCACTTCTGAAATCTTTCCAAGAAAACTGCAGGGACTGGTCACCAGGAGTCAATACCAACTTGAAGGCACACCCACACAAACAAAAGGTATATGCTGACTTGCACAAATAGGCAAAATCTAGCTTTTGTTTTCCAAACAAACGAGTCTTTCTCATACAATTGTTGTTTATTCAATGGCATGACTGGTGAAAACTAATCAGTGCCTCTATAATTTAATGAAGTATCATTAAGAAGGCGAGTTCAGTAGAAAATGGTTTCTTTTGATCCTAGACCTTTGATATCAGAGATGGAATGCTTTACTTGACTGACAAAGCAATAAACATTTTCCCCCCAAAAAAAGGTTTAACTTTGGGTTTCTTCCCCATTCTATAAAACTGAAAATAGTGCTGTAAAAAGGAGGAGGAGGAGTGGGTGCACCTAGCCGCAGCCCCAGCCCTAGCAAGGCAAGCTTGCCTAATAATCTAAGCTGGAGATCCAGATGATCTCACTCCAATGATTTTCTCTGTAACAAACCTTAAATTAATGTTGAAGCCCAACACCTTATTTAAAGAGATAGTAAATTATTAGTCTAACCAGGTTAATTGTCTTGATTCTATGTGGAATTCTTTGTTAGTGGTTTCTGGCTTTCTTTGCTTTCCTCTTTCACAATAATTTCCTTATCTATTTATCTATGTATCATCAATTTGGTTTCAGAATTTTGATAAGAAAATTTATTGCTAAAGCTTTCTCCATCTGCAACCTTGCATAATTTCACAGTGACCTCTTGTGTACAGCTTTGTTCAACTGTATTGTAGCTCAAGGAAAGAAGATCCAAAGCAGCTTCCTTTTTATTATTTTGCTAGTGCTATGCCAAAAGGAGATGTCCTCAGCAGGACAGCAAAGAACTCCCAAGCAGGATAGCTAGGATGTGTCTGAAGATTAAGGCATGTTGGGGCCAGTGTGTTACAATTCCCTTTTATCAGGAAACCCTTGGAAGATGGGCTTTGCCAATGGGAATTTAAATTCTTCCCATCCCAGATATTTACACCGTATCAATAGCTATTTTCAAGTAATAAGGAGAGGCTTTGCTGATTTTTCTCCTTTCCTTTTTTATTTTTCCCATTTCACTGTGCTTTATTTTCAGAGGATGCTACAGATCCTTTACTTGAAATCTTGCCTAAATTCTAATATCATTTAGGGAAAATGATGGATGAGTAACATCTAACTCTGAAATGCAAGGGGAACATTGAATGAGAATAATTTTTAGAAGCATCCGTCATTTCAATTTTGCATTACACAAGCAATCATTATGCATAATCTTTTGATGATACTTCATGAAATGTAGCTGAAAACTGGTGAAGGATGTTTAAGTAAAGGGTTCTGATTAATAAATTACTGTCATTTGGAAAGGATTGTATAGGTGGCACTGTGGGGATCTAGACTGGGTCCATTTTTATTTCATAACCTCTTTAATGATCTGTAAAATTGTTTTAATAGCACTTCACAAAATCCACAGCTGATGATAAATTGGGAGATGAGGCATATACCAGTAGGACAGAAACCAAGCATGACAGAATTTAGTTGGATTAGAACTTGAAGTGGCCTATTTCCAAAAGGAAATCAGAAGGAAAGTTCCAAAGAGAACCAGAAACAAATCTCAAATAAATAAATTAGTGTGCACTGTTAATCTGAGCTGTTATGATGGAGAACTGCTGATAGTTGACAGTCCTCATGAAATGCTTATCACCTTCTTTGAAATCCCTAAATGGATCTTATGAGAGGAATAGAGAGACAGACAGACAGACAGATACACACACACACACACACACAAACACACACATATACACATACATACATACACACACATACAGTTTTCTCTGACATGTATGGCATATTGGATAATGATCCCATAAAAAAATTCTAGTGGTGGTGGCATTTTCCTCTTACCAAATGGGGCAGAATTATTGGTTAAATATCTGAAGATAGTTTACACTGTTTCAGCTAAATAAAATGTTTCTCCAAAATCTACAGCAGAGAACCTTCTCCACTGGGAACCTCTTAATTAGTTATGCCAAAAAAATAACTAAGCTGAGAGAAGGAGGAAGATAATGATCTGGACAAAAACTGGCACTTATGATTAGCTAGATTTAATGCACCAGTGCTTCATTAGCTTCACTGGCTCTCAGCTTATTTCTTTTTCACGTGGTGATGGAATGTCCTCCTTCAGATGGCCTTTTATTATTGGATGGCCTCTCAAGAGAGACTCTCTTAGTACCTTTTTTATCTTTCTTTGACCTAAGGTGAAATCTTTCTCATTACCTCTCTGTTATCTTAAATTCCATCCTTGTGTATTCCAGAGTTTTATTTCTACAGTTGAATTTATTCTGAGATCTTTCTTTTCTAAAGTGTTGATGTAAGAATCATCTTATGATTTTTTAGCCATAAATTTGATCAAAACCAGTATACTATGTTATGCCATCAATGATAATTCCTAACAGATCACTGTCCAAATTCCTACTCCAGAGATTAAATGAACAGTCTGCTCATTCACCTACAATCTCCAGTCTACAGTTTCTCTAATCCCATAGTCCATAATCCAGTAAACCAAAACCAGTGATTTACCTTGTGCTGAGACTGTGTCTATAACCGAGTAATACTTTTAGCACCACTGTTGAAAACTCCATAATGTATGAATGTATAAAATATTAGCAATCCAAGTGACAGAGTAAAATATGAAGAATACACAAAGAACTGTTGCTGCTGAGTATAAGATAATTCCATTAAGTACAGCAGAATTTAGTATTCATATGAAACCAAAACAGCTTGCAAAAGTAGACAATAGGGAAACACATGATTCTATGAATGTAGAATGTATTTTCTATGAATGAGGTTATAACTGGATAGACAAACATGAATAGTTCTGACATGTTTGATTCATGTCTTCCTTTTTTTGAAGAAAACCATTTATGTGAACCCATTTCATGGGTTCATGTGGGCAGCTGTATATAGAAAGAACATAGCAAACTGATAAAATACATGCTTGCCATGGAGAAAGTTCTACATTCACTTCACGACACCTTCAGATATGACTCTTTATATTTATTTATTCATTCATTCATTCATTCATTCATTCATTCAATTTGTATAGATTGAATAAATCATATGTGATTCTAAGTGGCTCACAACAACTGTAACGAGAACAATAAACAATTTAAATAAAGTAAAAAATAAATGGAAATGAAACAACAACAAACATTACAACCATACTAAAACCATTATTAAAATCATATTAAAACACAGTCATCATCAGTGGGTGAATACAATCAATACACCACATTCAGTGTAACCATCGAAGAGGCTCTTAAAAAGACACATGTATGAAAGGCTGAGGAACCACTGCTAATTCATATGTTGTTGTTGTTTAGTCGTTAAGTCGTGTCCGACTCTTCGTGACCCCATGAACCATATTGCGCCAGGCCTTCCTATCTTTCACTGCCTCCCTCAGTTTGCTCAATTTCATGCTCATTGCTTCAGTGATGCTATCTAACCATCTCATCCTCTGCCGTCCTCTTCTCCTTTTGCCTTCCATCTTTCCCAGCATCAGGGTCTTTTCCAAAGAGTCCTCTCTTCGCATTAGGTGACCAAAGTATCTGAGCTTGAGCTTCATTATCAATCCTTCCAATGAGCAATCAGAGTTGATTTCCTTTAAGATTGACTGGTTTGACCTCCTAGCAGTCCAGGGGACTCTTAAGAGTCTTCTCCAGCACCACAGTTCAAAGGCATCAATTCTTCGGCGTTCAGCCTTCTTTATGGTCCAGCTCTCACAGCCATACATTACTACTGGAAAAACCATAGCTTTGACTATGCGGATCTTTGTCGGCAAGGTGACGTCTCTGCTTTTTAATATGCTATCTAGGTTTGCCATAGCTTTCCTCCCAAGGAGCAAGCGTCTTTTAATTTCATGGCTGCAGTCTCCGTCTGCGGTGATCTTGGAGCCCAAATAAATGAAGTCTGTTACTGCTTCCATTTCTACCCCTTCTATTTGCCAGGGATTGATGGGTCCAGATGCCATGATCTTCGTTTTTTTAATGTTGAGTTTCAAGCCAGCTTTCGCACTCTCCTCTTTCACCCTCATCAAGAGGCTCTTTAGTTCTTCTTCACTTTCTGCCATTAGGGTGGTATCGTCTGCATATCTGAGGTTATTGATGTTTCTCCCTGCAATCTTAATTCTGGCTTGTGATTCTTCCAGCCTGGCATTTCTCATGATGTACTCTGCATATAGGTTAAATAAGCATTCATATAGATGATACTAAACATGGTCCAAAGCTTTAATCTGATGCATGGTAAATTCCTAGATTTGTATGTGTTTTGAGATAAGGGGCTTTGAGGCCAATGCTAGCTCCTCTGTTTTGATTGCATAATACAGTATCCATTCCACAACAAATGAGAATAGGATCTATGAATAAATATTAAAATGTTTATATATATGTATGTGTGCGTGTGTATATAGCCTTTTAATTAATAACAAAAAAGAAAAAGAAAAATTCAGTGGTAATAATGATGGAGGTACATACATTGTCAAAGAGAAAAAAATAAAAAGTGAAAAAAGTGAATATTATTAAATATTAAGTTGTGATACCTAAAGAAATTGTTTATATATATATATAGTTCAAAGCCTGATAACAGCATTTTTTTTCAGATTGGCTATTTAATTAGGTGGCCATATAATTCCTCTTGGCAATCAATAATTCATCAAAATACTAGTTACTTTTTCTGTAACATAAGTACATGATAGTTGAACTGCATTGCACTTTTCTACCCATCAGATTCTGTTCACACATCTCAAAATGCCAATACTCTAAAATATTGTCATTTGAACAGAAATTCATATATTCTCAGAAAGCTCAAGGTTTTATAAAACAAAATCACAACCTGTCAAAATCATCCAATATTGTCCGGTTCCATGAAAGAAGAATATCAAAGATGCATCTTCACCTCCATCTTGAACTGCTGAGTTTTGAATTTAAAGTTAGACTTTAAAGCCTCCACTTTATTTCTGCTTCAAAAACTGTTGCTTTATATTGCCAAGAAAATCATTTTCACCATATTTTGCCTCAAGACAGTACCTTCCCCCTGCTCAGTGCCACTGTCTAATCTTAACTACTATGTTTTCCTTCATTTTTATTGATTCCAGTGTTGTTGTTCAGTCGTTAAGTCATGTCCAACTCTTCATGACCCTATGAACCATATCACGCCAGGCCTTCCTGTCCTTCACTGCCTCCTGGAGTTTGCTCAGTTTCATGCTCATTGCTTCAGTGATGCTATCTAACCATCTCATCCTCTGCTGTCGCCTTCACCTTTTGCCTTCATTATCAATCCTTCCAATGAGCAGTCAGGGTTGATTTCCTTTAGAATTGACTGGTTTGACCTCCTAGGCTTTTTCTATAACCACTCCAAAATCTTGATCCCATTTTTCCCTGTGCCCATTTTTCCCTTCCCGTTAATTTCCTGATAACTATGTAGATCCTCTTGCAGGCCAAGTGTGATACTTCTGGTGGTCCTTGATCCACAAATTTCAGCACAGAATGTGGCTACAGTCATGTGAACTGAACATAAGGATGTTATGTCAGTCCTTTGTCATAGATAGAAATGGAGAATCTTTCAGTATTGGGCATTTTTTAGTTTCCCACTTTTTCTTTTTCTTTTTTCATAATATTTTTATTAGAGTTTTGCATAATTAAAAGCTAATACGAAAGATATATGGAAAAAAAAGAAGAGAACAAGAAAGAGAAAAAGGAAAAAAGGAAAAGGAAACATTAAGATAAATAAAAATGACACCCCCCCCCCCAGATAAGTTAAAGCATTTACAGTAACTTAACACCTTCTCTGATATTACAGAAAAAGAAACTCTACTTCCCATTTCTCATCACTAAACAATAACCAAATTATAAAAAGATTCATTGATCAATTTTACACAGCAAAAGCATGAAGAGTACCAGTAATAATAACCTATATGTTTTAAGCTTAGACAACTAAATCTATTTTACATTTTGGCTTATAACTTTCTCTAATAAGTAAAACATAAAAAATATATCCCATAGGCATAGAATATCAATAATAGTAACATATATATTTTTAACTAGATCCAATAGGTACCTTTTACATGCTAACCCCCAACTTTTACTAACAAATAGGAAATAAAAGATTCATCCCTATATAAAAAAAATCTTGCAGTCCTGGTCAGAAAAAGATTCCAATAATAACAAGCCAAAATCAAAACTTTTACAATTTAACCCTGGTCAAATAAATCCACTTTGAATTCCTTTTTCTTCTTTTTAAGAGGCTTGATCTTCAATCGCTTCTTCAAATAAAATCCCACATCGAGACTTCTTATAATTTTCTCCCTGTCTGTTTTCACAAGCAACTTCAGAGATTTAACACTTCCCTTCTGTGGATCCAAAATGAAATAACTCTCCAACTCACTCTTCTGATTTGTAATCTGGATATCCCCTTTAATTGTTAAAAAATAAGCCAGCAGAGTTTGTATATCCATTGAAACTTTTTTTCACCATGTCACTCCTGTAATCAAACATCTTTAAATCCATTTTCAGATCCACAATATCCTTTTCCATATTTTCTTTATTTCTTTTATAATCTGGCATTTCTTTAAAGTCCATTTTAAACTCCTTATTCAAATCATCCTCAGCTTCTGTTTTTTCCAGTAGAATCTTTTCTTCTTCTATAACCTCTATTAGATCCAATTTTAAAAATAAGTCCTGAACACATTGTTTCCAAACAGATTTAAATTCTTATATAGTAGACAATGTTCCTCCATTATGTTAGGTAGTATTTTTTCCTTTAATTGCTCCCTGGTTCCCTCTAGTTAACCTTCAAAATGCAGTCAGATCTTTTGTTTATTTTCAGAGCCAAAACTTTCCCACAATAGGTTTTCTTACAATTAAGCCAAACCATGTGTTGTATTTTTATAAAATTTAAAACAGTCCATAAAAAAACCTATTCTTTCAAATCCATCTGGCCCCTTAACTGTCCTTAGTCAGCATTCTTAACTCTCTTTCATTGTTTCCAAAAATTTAAGATTTTTCATTTTTATATTTAAACTTACTTAAATCTTCTTTCTTCCAGAATAGAAGGAAATTCTCCCAGTGTACAGCAACTTGCCTTTCAGAAGGTTTTTAATGTCCAAGTAAATTGGTAATAAGTAATTTCCAATGATAATTAAAAGAGGAAGTGAAAGCAAATGTAGTGTCCTTTTGAAGGTTCTGAGCTGTGGCTTTGGCTGGATGTTTCCCATGACTCCCAGAGTGCGCAACCTGATGGAGATTGCTAAAATGCATAAAATACAGGGAGCCTCTGTACGGAGTACATGCAGTTAATCCAGTCATCTCCTTTGTCCAGAAATCATTCCAAAGAGCTGGACCCTTTGCCAGCTCCTCTAATTTGCCACAGCCATCAGCTCCACGGAAGCGGAGCCATCTTCAATCTACCATTACTCCACCAGAAGTCAGTTTCCCACTTTTTTCAAGGTTAAATTTGATTTTTCCTCTCATCTAATTTGCACACATGCACACACCCACACACATCTATATCTATATCTATATCTATATCTATATCTATATCTATATCTATATCTATATCATCTATATCTCAACAAATAATATACTTTTCTCCATTCTTTTCCTTAATGTACAGATCTGTGTATACATAAATGTATATTTCCACATTATGCACATATACACATTATGAATTCTTTCATCAGAGAGCTTAATTGTCCAGTTCAGACTAGTGCAAATACTGATTTTTTTTTTTCAGGTCATGCATCAATTTGGAAATATGAACTAGGTTATTTTACATTGCATTTTCACCCCCACCCCCACCCCCACCCCTTCCCTACTATTTCTCTGTTCTGAAGAATAATTAGCAATTGTAATTATTAAACACCACTATGATCAACTTAATTTCCAGTGCAGCATTATGCCAATTATAAAAATATATGTGTATTTCTGAATGCATCTGTACATATTATACAACTCTTTATTGGCTGGATGTAGGTGACTGTATGTTGGTAGTTTCTAGATTAGAGATACTGGCTTGCATAGAACAGCACATGCTGGGTCAAATAGGACTTTGGCTTCACTTGTAGCATACTGTAAAAGAATGTAGAGCTGACCTTGAGGATATGGAAGGAACGAGTGAGCTGCTAATGGGAGAACTATAGAAAACATTATATAATCCTGAGAAAGAGGGAAGTGTTAGAAAGAAACTCAAAATAACCCCATCTTGATTTTGTTTAGTATAAGGTGGGGCAGAGAGAAAGTTTGATGGGCTTTCAAGGTTGATGACAACTCTAGGCCATATCAAGGAACAGGCTAAACATTTCTCTCTCTCTCTCTCTCTCTCTCTCTCTCTCTCCTATCTGTCTATCTGTCATTCTGAAAATTTAAGGTAGCAGCAGCAGCTGCAATTGTGTTTGTGGCTCTTTTGTTGAGGAGTGTAGCTGCATCTCCTGAATTTTTGTTTTTTTGTTTTTCCAGTGAAAATATTGTCACTGGTCATATATTGTCGCTTGTCAGATATTTTGTTCTTTAGGAGACCCTGAATGTCATGTTGGACAGCTAGATTTATGGCACCAGTGTATGGGGATTCCTAACATATATGGAGCCATTGGTCCCATTTTCAGGATCCCAAACTAAATCTATTTTGGCAGTGCAAATAATAGACATGGGTTTGATATTGATTCAGATTTCGGTGGCCAAAAATTCAGAGGTCTACTAATCTCAACAGTATCTAGGTTGGTGTTATAAGTTTGGCCAAAGCAACTTCACTTTATTTTTTCTTGAACTATGGATGGCAGCAAGCAACTTGGCACCAGTGATAATTAAACTAATAGGGGAATGTGAAATTGCTATCTGGAATAGAAGAATGGAGTCTGCAACTGGGTATATGCTAAGGTCATGTACAGGGAAGCCATTCATGAAGATCAGCTCAGACAAAGACTGCAGGACAACAACCAGAGATAACAGAATGAAAGTTCTACTATGCAGCAAGTCACAGCTGATCCAGTAACCTAACAGGTTAACAAAAGGCTGAGATGATGTAAAAAATGATGTGGGCTGGAGGCTAATGGCAGAGAATCAAGAACCAGCTGCACAAGTCTCTGCTGGAAGACACCATTATCCTGACTTGCAGATAGTTGACTTTCCCAGAACCCAGGGTAGACCTGGCTGGCCTAGCTGTGGGATGTATGCAAACTGTGTGAGTGAGTGACTGAGTGTTCACTTCTTCTTGTTATTTTTTAAAACAGATGTTGAATCAATAAAGTTTTCTTGTTGCTGAATCTCAGTATCTTGTGTTACTTACTGCATAAGTTTAGGCTGCTTCTCTGGAGACTGGCAGCAACCCCTTGCCCCCACATCTCAGCAAGGTGCTAGCTGTGAACCCAATTATAAGGGAAAGAAAGTGCTGTTTCCTGGGAGCTAAATTTCTGTGTAACAATTGGTTCCCCTGTACTTATTTTTCAATAAGAAAGCAACGTATTTATATCATACAGTTTGACCCAGGAAGTCTCACTGCTTTCTAAAAGTAGTAGGAAAGCTTCTTAGTGCATGAAGGAAGGGATTTGTGGAAGATCATGAAAAGTGGACAGATGCTGACTGGAGATCCTCATTATTATGTTCAAGCTAAGGTTCCAGGTGATTTTTTTTTTCCCCTAGCAAACAGAGCTACTGCTTTTCGATTTTCACTTTGAGCATAGAATCAGAGAAAACAGTCTTACCTGTTTTTATTCAGAAATCAGTCCCACTATGCTCTATGGTACTTACTCTTGGATAAATGTACCTGGGATAGTAACTTTAAGTGTTACTTAAGCTTGGAGACATAACAAGGGCTCATTCTGATGAATCTTCTCTTCTCTCTTGCATCTCTATGCTTTAATAAGATTTCCCACACATATTTTAGCTATAACCTTTCTTTGAATATGGAAAATGTACTTCTAATGTAAATATTTGCAGTACTTTAATATCTCTCTTTCAGGCTGATGCTATTACTATACTTATAAAAATGTTAAAATATTCTATGGTATTTCCCACACTGGCACAACTTATCATAGGGCTGCTACAATGCTTTTAGCTTATCATAGGGCTGCTACAATGCTTTTAGCTGACAAATGGTACAGACATTTTTCTAACATGATTAAGGTACGCTCATTGAATGCAACCCAGTATTGTATTCTCTCTTATAAATTAGCATACATTTGTGTTCCATGTTTGCTTCACAAGTTACAGTATGGACCCTGCAGGAAACTTACTACACTTTCAAATACGAATATAATTCTTCACTTCCAGAAATCAGGAGAGTATTTTTAAAGTGTATTTCAGAGTCTGATACCTGTTTCTGTAAGTTGTAGTGGCCAGCTCCATGTTTATAAATAAAGATGCAGAACATACATGTGTTTCATCCTATTTAACAAAACAACACTTTCTGCCTTCTATTTTTGCTTAAAAGTGGGAATTTAAACTATGGAAAAATATGAGTAATTAATTATTAGTAATTCCTATTAAGACAAGCAATGTATTTCCTTATTTAAAATTGGCTAACCATCTGCTTTTCAGAGCAAAATTACTTTTACTTACCTTTCTGAAATTCAAGAAGCACTCCTTAATGTAATTGCATCCCATGGGGATATTAATAACCTTCTCATCTACATGAGATTATCAATTTTAGATTTCCTTGATATTCTATAGGAGTTCTGCTAAAATAGGAAGCTAAATCCTCAAACAGTTCAAAATTCTTTGTAGATTAAGAATTGACAATATGGCATCTTAATCCCTCCGAGTGGCATTTACAAGCACTCTCCACATCATTCTACCCAGTTAGATTTATAAATCAAATCAAATCTTGCAACTTCATGCTTTTTTGTGAGATTTAGGTGTTTTATGTGAAATCTCAAGTGAGAAAACTACAATCTCACACAAAAGATATTTTAAGAAACAGATTAATCTATTATTTATTTATTTCTATGTTTGTTCGTTTTATTGGAATAGGAGGTATTTAATATCTGAGAAGTTTATTGATTGTGTATTACATAAAATTCAACTCCATTCAATTATTCACAAACCCATGAAATTATTCACCCATCCATACGGTTAGAGAACTGTAAGAGAGGGAAATTATATTGTTGGCTTCGCCCTGTCTGAATTTACTCACATGTGTTGCCAGGTGGCCCACAAGCTCTCACACACACCTTTCTTCTACACAAGGTATATAGTAAGAAGAGCCAAAATCCACTTAATGGCTCAGAAGATGGTGTATAATAGCCAGAGTCCAGAAGGTGTATGAGGAGAGGAAAGACAAGAACAGAGGTTTTAGTGTTTGAATAAACCAAGTAAGTTCAGACCATACTTGGAGACCACCTTGCATTTTTGCTTGCAGAATCGTGACTGTTCTTAAGCAGAGGATTTTATAAAAGAAGAGACTGAGCAACACCCAACTTCAGCCAGTTTTCACTAACACAGGTTTCTTAGTACTATTCACTAGCTTTCTGTCAAAAAGCAAGGCTCCAAAATTGGCCTTCTGTATTATTCTGACCTCTCATCCTCAATACAACAGTGATGTTTCTTTTGTGGACTTGTGGGAGGGGAGTGGGGGTGGGAAACATTAGTTGTTTTAGAACTTGGCCACACCTTACAAAACAGTGAATTAGGGCATTTTTCAGGGTATAAGTTTTTTAAAAGGAATGGGAGCATTTTGCTTCCCAAATCTTCATGCTGTCATTGCCATTCCCACTCTTCAGCCCTCCCAAACAACAAATGAGCAATCACCAACAAATATTCAGATGTTCATCTTGACTCCTTTTAGTGAACCTGCTCTGATCCTTTGGAACAGAGATCTGAAGCTAAGTTGTGCCCCCTTAGAATATCAAACATTGCCTACTCCTGATTTAAAATCCCTCTAAATGCACACATTTCTACAAAGATGTAGAACTGGTGTTGCTGCTATTTTTTATTACCCTTTTTTAATGAAAAGCAAAACAACAACAACTAAGTACAGTGGTACCTCGGGTTACGAACGCCCCTCCTTACGAATTTTTCGAGATACAACCAGCTCCGGCCCCAAAAATTTACCTCGACATACAAACTCCACCTTGAGGTACGAACCGGATCTGCGGCCATTTGCCCTGCTGCCACACGGTCACGGGTTCCTGTGGGCGAGATCGCGGTAGCAAGGAGACGTTCGGTGAGGCTTGTGGTATGTTTTGGGGGAAATTTGCCTCGTGGTGCGACCAAATTCAGAGGGCAGATTAGCCGTTTTACATTGAACCTTATGGGGAAATTTGCCTCGTGGTGCGACCAAATTCAGAGGGTGGAACGGATTAACTGTATTTACATTGAACCTTATGGGAAAATTTACCTCGTGTTGCGACCAACTCGAGTTGCAGTCAGAGTCATGGAACGGATTAATTTTGTAACCCGAGGTACCACTGTATCTTTAAAAATTAGAATTTTTTTTGTAAAAATGCAATCAGAACATAGCACAACATAAATAAACAAACAAACAAACAAATAAATAAATAGTTGATCACCCTTTCTTTGATTTTATAGAAGCAAGCTTGGAATGATTCTATAAAATCAGGCATAAATGATATAACAAAATTTTGTAATATGATCAGGCTGTTAGCTGCCTTGATAATCTGCTCCTCATTAAATAAAGAAACATAAGATTGGACCAGAGTATGTTGTTTAAATTATGAACAGTGTAATCAAGTCATACTATCCACCTCAGGAGACAAAAGAGTGAAGGGGAAACATGCAGAGAATGTAAGGTAGCTGTGTGTTCAATAGCATCCCAATTAAAAATTTTAATTGGTATAACAAATTGGAATCCTTCACTAATTAGACGCTTTAATTTGCCTCAGCCTTTTTTTTTTTTTTTAAAAAAAGAGAGAAATGGATCATATATTGTAATGGTATGTGAGAAAGACCTTGGGAGACTGGTCGAAGAGATGTTTCTAAGGGAATGGTCAGATAAGAGACAGCATAGCCTGCAGCTAGATAGCAGGCAGGGCAAGAGGCTCAGAAGAGACCCTTCCTAGTTTCTTGTGCCATAAAGGAGACAGGGGAAGAATTGTACTTCCATACTTGCAAGATTGATGTCGGCCTCATGGGATAAACCAGATAGGAACCACAACCAGATAAGCTATTTCTACTTTATTGTAAAAGCACATTGACAGAATTTTGCAAGTATGAAAGTACAATTCTTCCCTGTTTCCTTTACAGCCCAAGAAACTAGGGAGGGTCTAGTTGCTTTGTTTCTGCCGTATTTCAGTAGGGGGGAGGGGAGAACAAGGAAGGTGAAACCATTAATGCACATGGACTGTTATCTGGGGGCAGGAATGTCCAAGGTCATACCAACATGAGAACCAAGAACTGGTTGAGGAGGAGGGGGGGTTAAGAAGTGAGAATAAAAGTAGATTGGGAATGTGTGGGCTTTTACTTTCAGCAATGCTTTGAAGATGTATGTACATCTCAATAAGTGAATTTCTTTTTTGAACTTGACTCGGGTTTGAAGAGATTTTTCTTCACTGGGATTTGAACATCGCAGATCTGACATAAACTTCTTGCCATGACCACTATACAGCTGCGGGCTATGCTGTCTCTTATTTGACCTCTCCTTTGGCAGCGTCTTTTTGCCCAGTCTCCCAAAGTCTTTCTCACATACCATCACACATATTGGATGATATGGCAGCTTCTTCCCCTACTTGCATAGCTGTCCATTGCCAGCAGTGATTATGTCAAAATGATGACATGGGTCATGATATCAACACACAAATAAGGCTAGTATGCAATTTGTGTCAAGATGTCTAATGCAAATACGTACGTTATTTATTAATATATTTGATCTTTATCCTGCCTCAAGGAAGCATGCATAGTATTCCTTCCTCTTATTTTTCCCACTGCCCTGTGAAATGAATTAGCTGAGAGAGTATCACTGGTCTCAATTCAGCCAGTGAACTTCCATAGCTGAGGGTGGACTGTAACCTGGGGCTCCCTGCTTCAAGTCCAACATCTTCACCATTACACTACAATGCTCTTTAAATTATGTTGCTTGTCTGATGACATTCTGATGGGTGTGTAATCGTGTTCCTCTATTGCTACCCCTGCAGATGTTCTCAAAGTGGAGGTAGATCAGAGGTCTATAATGTATAGGGCAATCTTATTGATCACATTAATAAAATTAGAAGAAAGATTAATTGTTTCATCTGAAGCCCTAATGAGTAGGATTGGAAAGGAGGAGAAAACAGTAATCCCAACTTCTGATTTTTTTGTTTTGTTTTGTTTTTATTTGAACAATTTTCCTCCCATTTGGACTATGTCTGGAGACCTGGACCACTCTTATTCCTGCAAACTCCAAACCTTTCACAATCTATTACATGTTTGTCTTTGAAAAAGTTTCTTCACTAGTAGAAGGAGATCCTGCCTTATGCTCCCTTGCCAAAAAATGTCCTGTCAAAAGCAGGGATAATGGCATTATCTTACTAAATTGCTATCTCTTCTGGCCTCTAACCTGCAGTAGCAGCTGTCTCTGAAAGCCAGGTGAATGTAAACATAATAGGAAGCAGATTTTCTGTTAACTATATGCCATCTCCAGCTACTCATAAGCAAATAGAGCTCTAATTAATCTCCATTTGCATGGTTTGGATGCTTTGGGTCATGCTAGAACGTGTCAGGGACACAACTTGGAGATTAAATTTGATTTCTGTCATGAACCCAGAATATTTGAAGACTATATATAGATAGAAATAAAAATGTGGGCCCCCCTCCTTATATGTCTGCCAAATGTACATTGAAGGTATAGTAATCACTTTCCTCATTTTTGGGTGATAAGGTACACAATGGTCTTCACTAGCAAGCAGCTGTCTTAGAAAGATGAATCCATTTCTCTGCCACACTCTGTTCTGTTTATCTGGTCTCACCTATGCAGGGAAAACAAGGCTTCACTGACCTCTATGCTGTCTAAACAGACATTAATGAATTGAGTATTTTAATACTGAACATATAATTTATCATGTTAATAAGAAAACTTAGCGGGGCTTGAAATTGGCAAGGGCAATGATGCAAATTGTATCCAAAGTGTAAAGAAGGCCTGGCCAAGTGACAATGCAGATCTGGGCTATGTGTTTTCCATCAACTTAAACATTTTAATATTTTGTTCTTCCATTTGATGAAGGGCGTTTGTAAAATCAGCACAGTTTAGCTGATTGGGGCACTAGATAATAACAAGCTTCTGTTTGTCGTTGGTAGACACCATTGAGCCTCAGTGCTAGCATGATCACAGGACTATTAAAAAAATAGTAATCAAAATATTAATCAGCGGTTTATTGCACCATTCAAACTCAAATGTTTCTCCACATGAATTGTTGGTCTTTTCCAGACTCAAATAAGAGAGACAGAGAGAAAGAAAAAAAACTGAAACACCAGGAGCAAAGGAGGTTTTACTCCTAACATAAGTAAAAAAATAATATTGTGGAATTTGTGCCCTAATAAATATTCTTAGGATCATGTCCATGTAACTTTGTGAGTGTTTACTCAGAATTCCTTTCCACTTTGTTCACTGAACGTGAAACTGAAATGTCCGCCCAGAAATAAGTTAAGCTGAATTCAGTGGACTTGACTTCCAAGTAAGTAGAAACTTCAACCTTATTCTCAATCCTCTCAGATAAGGATGTATACAATTTTCAAAAAGATTAAATTGAATACCAGAATTTAATTGGGTTTCTGAGCTAAACTGACAAGTTCCTTCAAATCATCAAACTGAATTTCATGCTTCCAAAATGATTTGGACATTTTGAATTATATCCGCACACAAAGATATTTCTTTTCCTCCAATCAATTAAAAAATCCAAAGTGATTAGATTCAGCAATTTGATTTGGAGTCTGAATTAAATCAGATCATTTTCTGAACTGAACTTAACTTCACATTGCAATGGATCACAAATTCAGAATGGCTGACCAACCATTTTGAAGAGGTGCACACTAAGGCCTCCTGTCTCACCAACGACACCCTCAAGATTTTATTCCATCAAGTCCTTCTTTAGCCTTTTCTTCTGAGCCTTTTTGTCATGGCTACTTTTCTCTTTTGTTCAAGACAACATGGAAGTAAAGAAATGGACTTGTGTTATAGGCATTTGAGGGACAGTACCCTAGGCCACAAAAATCACTGAGCACACAGCCACAGAAAGTCCCATGTCTTTTTCCTTCCTTAACTCTGACTCATGCCTTGAATTCTATGGCTTAACTTTCCCCAAAGTTTTGTGAGAGACTTGTACCCCTTAGCACACTATCCCATGTTCCCACTGTATATCAGACCCTCAAACTCCTTGTTATATTTGTTTGAAGTAAACATGACTAGTCCCTCTCTTTTCCACTCTCTCCTTCCTTTTTATTTTCTCTCATGTGTACAGAGAAGTAAGAAGGAAATGTTCTCCTCTTTGACAATCCCATAAAGGCTTATCGGTTCTAACTTACCAGCCACTGTTTTCTTCCTGACTTGTTTAAATGGTGCTTGGAAATAGTGCCTTTTCCAAGTATGTGAGATACTGTGAAAGTTCGTCTTCCAGAACCTAGGTGTAGTTTTGCACTGGTTACAGTAATCCTCCTCACCCTTGGTGCTACCATACACTCCCTTCAAAATTGCCAAAATCTCTTGGGCTACAGCCGCTGGACCAGTGTTTCTCAACCTTGGCAACTTTAAGGTATGTGTACTTCAACCCTCAGAATTCCCCAGCCAGCATGCTGGTTGGGGAATTCTGGGATTTGAAGTCCACATATCTTAAAGATGCCAAGGTTGAGAAACACTGCTCTGGACTGTAGCATGACAGGGACATAACTACTTTAGGGCTGAGGCTTTAAAGCTCTCTACAGTCCTTTTCTTCTTTTCTCTTGTCTCCATAACTCTAATCTTATGACATTTGAGAGGCCAAAGTCATCTAATGGTCAAGTTCCTTCTTTGCAGGAGTATGGAACCTACCTCTTGAAAATGGCCTCAGCTGCTTGTTGAGTCTGGTACCATAATGAAGCTTCAAAGATTTCTCTCTTAGTTTGCCAGTTACTATTCCAGTTCTGTCCCAGGGGAATAATCAAACTGTTTGCCAGACATTTCGTCCATTGCATTCTGCAAGGTCTTCGGCTTTGCTCAAAAAGAGTTGCTTCCCAAGAGAAAAAGAAGTCTTTCTCCCCTCCTCCTTCCCCCCATCCCACCAAATAGGTTTCCAAGGTGAAGATCACACAGTCATCTCTGCTGTCAGACACCAATAAATCTTCCAGTGCTATAGAACTAGTGTAGTAAGCCATTCAATATTTCTCTTTGTCAATATACATCCTCTTCTGATGCTGGTTTTTCCCAAAACCTTTAATCTTTTTGGTTCCTGTTAAATGCTATGAGAGTCCACAGCTTCAGGTATCTTCTTTACCATGCATGCACCGTTCATACTGACACCTTTCCCTCTGCACCACTTCTCAAGTCAGTTGCATCCATCTTAGCATCCATTTTCCTAATAAACCTGTTCACAGTTAGGTGGAAAAAAGAAACCCCAAACATCTGAATAAAATACCTTCCATTGCTACTCACTGATCTAGCAGTTGATAGCTTTTTCTCTTTGCCTTTCCTTCTCTTGCTGCTTGTTTTCTCTACATGTTGATTTTATTTTCTGTCCTGCTTATGCTTCTCACTGCTTCTTCTCTCTTTGTGTAACTCTAATTTCTTTTAGAAAATTACTTTCTCAAAGGAGAAGAGTAGTTTAGAAATATTCTGATGGATGGGATGTGGTATATATAAGCCTTTTTTTAGTAAGGGGCATAAGAATGTCCTGTCTTTCATTATGCAATCATATCATCAGTGGTTTGGATTCTTCCTCCTTTTCCATATTTCAGTTAAATCCCAAGGGAAGACAGCAGGTGAGAACGGCTTTTATCAGTGTTAAAGGAGAGTCCTGCCCTTGAGAAATTGTTGAGGAATTTCTCCTTTCCTTGGCGAAATTCAGACATATCCTCCATCCAGTTCTTCAGCCCACAGATTTAGTGAAGAACTTCAGAAGACCACTTGTGCCCAGCTCTAGAATTGCCATCATATTGTCCATATGTTCTTCCCAGAGATACCATGGTGGACTCTATGGGAAACAATGTGTTGGAATGTATGGCCTTTGCTTTGAGGTGGTTATCTCACTCTTATATCTTCAGAGTGAAGGCACCAGTGGCCTAAGGTTGTTGGCTGAATTATGGCAAGGGACAGTATTACAGCTTATATCATTAGATAATCTGGGCAGCCAAGAGGGGTCTGGGGAGCCCTCTAGCATGTTTCCAACTCAATATAAGCTGCTCATTATGCAGCAGTCAAATAGGCTTCTACACTTGTCTTGATTCTCTTCCCTCCCCTTTTGGTATGTTATTCAAATCAGGGGCAATATTGTTGAACTGTTATTCAGAATGTTTCCAGAATACATTTCATTATGTCTTTATCTTCAGTTAATATATGAATGGAACACTTGTGAGAATTGGATATGAAAAGTTGGAAAAACAAACAGGTAAATCAGAGGGATACCAGCTAGCAATTTTGATCTTTCAGTTCTTCATAAAGGTGTCATACTGATTTTTTATCTGTTCTCTGCATTTTATTTTATTCTATTTGCATTACAATTGTTGGTCATATTGCCCTTGCTCCATTAATGTCATATTTTGTGCTTTATACAAATTTAGCAGAAGGTACTATTCTCTTTGCAAGAGATAATATAATAGGGCAATAGTTTTTCTTTCCTATAAATAAAGTTGTAAAACTTAATCATTTGTAAAACACGCCCCTGTCCTTCTATGATCCCCTCATCCACTCCTAACTAATTCATCATCTTCTTTTATATCTTATTGCTCTGTATAAGAGCCAAGCTGTCCAGATCAGTCAAAATAATCTCAAAATGACAGGGAAAACTCAGAACTAATGTATGTAAATCGGGTAATTGTATGTACATTTTTATCACTGCCTGTAGCCATAGTTGTTCAGATTTCTAGATGCAATATTGATTTAAGCTGCATGTCTACTTAGCAATTTATCAACACTAAATTATTCTAAAAGTCTACTTTATTTTTGCTGTAGAATGGTGCTTTTAAAAACTTTGGTTGCAATTCAGTGTAGGTTGATGAAATGGCATAAATTCAAACTTGGATACAGTTATTAGCTTTATTTAAAATACTAACATTATGTGCCAAGGGACTGAAGTTAAGAAATTGATATAAACAAGTAAATAAAAAATTGGTTATACAAATTTTAGTCATCTAACAATTTCCACTTAGTATTAAATACATTGCCTAAAATTATATAAGATTCAGAATAAATAAGACCAGTTCTGCATCTTATTTAATATACATTTTACCATTATTTTTAACATGATACATGAGTAGAGGAAAAAAATAATGAAAGACTGAGCCTGAACAACTTTCATTTATTACCAATATATTCTTATTTATGTTTGACAGCAATAAAAATCACAGTATAGCAGAAATGGTGTTACCCTGCAGTGGTGGGGTTCACATGTCAGCAACTTAACTACTCATTCTGGGCCAGCTGCAGCTTCTGGGTCATCTCCAAAGGCTGCCCCACACAGAGTACATGACAGTAATCCAGAGGAGTGTTTGTCATGTCAGATTCAGCCAGCGTGGCACGGCTAGGGACTTGATGTCAGATTCAGCCGGCGCGGCACAGCTAGGGACTTGCCCAACTGTGCTTAGTCAGTTTCACCGCCCAAGCGCCAGCAAAGGAAAAGGGGAAGTGAGAAACTGCGAACTGATTAATGGGCCAGCTGGGACCACTTGACTAAACCACAAGCGGATACTTTGTGTCAACCCCAATTTGCCTTGAGCGCTGCAGACAAAGGAGTGAGCAGTGGCTCGGGGCAAAGCAATCAATGCATGATTGAGAACCCCCGGCTTTGCGTGCAACAGAAAGACCCAATGAAGACAATGACCACGCCAGCAGGGTAAAGCAATCAAGAAACAAAAGAACTGGACTGAATCTGCCATTTCGGTGAAGGGGGGGATTACTGCGGGTAATTTGTAACCAAGCAAGGGAGCTAAGCATGGGAACAGGGGGACTATAAATTGTGTTGTAAGATATGCCAAGCCAGTCCTGGCTTTGTCTGTAATTACGTATGTTACGCTTGAGTAAACTTCTTTGCTGAACACACATGTCACGAGAGTTTCTCTGAGTTGAACGGGGTAAACCTTACATGTCAAAGCATGGGTTACTGTCACCAAGGCATCCTGGTCAAATCCAGGAGCACTCTCTTCAAGGGAGTGTGAACCCTACCTGTATAGGGGTAGAAAAATACAGGGGCCAATGTTCCTGGACACTTATTGATTAAAAAAATTATAAAAACCATCTTTAAGGGATTTAGTCTTTCATCCCATCCAGATTCTGGCAGTGTCTACTTTAAACTTTCAACAGCATTCCCAGTTCAACCTGAGGTGGCAACGTACAACTGTACTGATGACATCTTACTCCAAACTGGTGGATGACCTAGTCCAGCAACTTCATGTAGACGTTGAATATTGTAGGTGACAGCATTAAACCCTGGTGGTGCCCCATATTTAAACCACCATAGCTTTGAATGCTACTCCCCATGATTACAGACTGGAACTTCCCATTTAGGTAGTTTCAAAGCAGAACACTGAAAGCCCGTGCCACTGACCCTCAACAATTGTATATGATCCAACAGGGTAACATGTTCAATGATACTGAATGCTTTTGCAATTCAGCTAAAGAGAATCCTATAAGAGGAGGATTATCTGGGTCCCAGACACTCCTCCTCTTAGAGGACTCTTCTTAGCTGAGTAGTGATCTGTTTGTTGGAAGTTTGGAAAAATAATTTCTTAGGTTGCCATTGTAGAATGATAAAACTTTTTAAAAAGGAAGCATTAACTGGTTTGTTTGTTTGTTTTCCTCTTCATCTTGTTTTCTGCCTGGATCATATCTTTTTAGATTGAAAGCCTCAGGGCAGGGAGCACCCTTTTTGTTATTTTGAATTATTGATTGGCACTCAGCATAGCCCACTGATAACAAGCCATAGAACCTGGGCTCACGCATTGTATTTAGCAACAAGTGAGCAAGCCACCTTAAGATTTAGTGAGATGTATGAACCTAGTAATAAAGTAATTCATCTCTCAAACATTAGACTATCCATGCATTCAACAAATAAATAATAAAGCAGAAGTATATTCCACCAGAGTCTTTCTTCTTAAACCCTCAGCAGTCAAACAGGAAATAAAGGGGTAATAATACATTAATGATGAGTATAGATACACACACACACACACACACACACTTACATTTAGAAAGCAACTGATTTGTTTTCTCTATCCCACATCATTCATAAATCACAGATTGTCTACTACTACTATAGGAAGAAATATAGGGGCTATATACTTATCTATATGGAATGTTTATCTTCTTTCTTAAACTTTTTTTCATTGTAAGAATTGCTTTTGGCAAACACATACACACCCTCCTCATTTATGCTGTCAACTTTTCCTGTCAAATACTTTCTGAAAGGGTGTCAAAGACTTCAACGAACCTATTCTTGAGTTAGTCATCAGAAGGCTAAAGGCACCAGCAGCAACATTCTTCCACAAGCTTGCCACCAAAATACCAATGCCGTTTTGGTGTCTCAGTAGATTCTATAGGTCAAAGTTATTAAGCAAGATCTTTCACTACTTTACCTGTCTAAACTGTCATACATTTTAACAGTGTTCTTGCTGCTTTGAGACCACAGTCATTAATGTTTGGTGAAAGAAAAGTGAGCTTGAACATATTGCTCCCTGTCATTATCTATGTCAGTCAAATATGCAAATGTTCCTTAAGCCAAATTTGGCATCTAAAGAAAAGAAAGCAGCAAAGGGCATCATAAAACTATTCTCATTCCTCCTCCTGCCTGTTTTTATTTGTTTAAAGGATCCAGTAAAAATGCAGTGCAGGATCCTTGAGAACTCTACATTGCAAACAGAAAATAGGCATGGATGTTGTGACTCTTCTTTTCTCTTGTGGAAGGATTTTCTACATCCCTTACATTACGATTGGTTTTCCATTTGCATTGTGTGCAAGATATTATATGTGTGGTACCTCTCAAGAAAGTATGGGAATTACAGTCACTCAGTTCACAGTTGCAATAACTTATGTAATTTTACCTTTTCAAATAGAAGTAGGGTTATCTTTTGAAATTTTGCAATCCAGTTTAGAGATGAGAGAGAGAGAGAGAATGAATTTATATATGGGGAAAGTCTTAGCAAACACGGAAGTATTCCTAACAATAATCCACAAATTTACATTACATTAAAAAAATTGTGGACTTTAGTCAAAATTGCAAGAATAATTTGGAAGCATTTACTTATTATTGTAAAAATATGGTAAATGTATGGAATTTATAACACTAGCCAATTTGTTGGTTATTCTGATGCTTACAATTGTTATGTCTTTACTCTAGAACGTGCAGAAGTGTTCTCCTCCATAGCCTACTTCTAGTACTAACATGCTAATTAACTCAAATTCTCCTCAGGAAATAGTTAACACTGTTCATATATATTTCTTATGAATCTTGACACATTACATGTAAATTGGCCAAGTTAACAATAACACATTTTGATGTGTCTCATATTCTCATAAGATAGAGAAAAGCCTGGAAAAACAGAATGCTTGTTAGAGAATAAAAGAGAAATTAACTAGAGGCTGAACTTGTCTTCATTAATCCATATTCCTGAGCAAATGTAATTATAATATGAAGCCAAACAAGACTTAAATGCAGAAATTACAGCTAGGATCTCTTTCATACTCTATACCCTGAGGTTGCAGAATGAGGTCTATGTTCACAGGGAGAACAATGCCAAAATCTATCCTCCAATTTCCCTTTTTTTTTTTTCATTCCTTATGAAAGACATTTCTTTTTTGCTATCTCATTCACAAGGTTTAGAAATGTTGGAGGTGGTGCTTTTGGATCACTTTATGATTGCATGTACTGGAGGATTTGTCATTTTTTTCTGTCTGTCACTATAAAATCTTCCTGGCTGCACTTACTTCCTTTTCTGAGAAATCATTCTAGCAAGAGCTCGCCTAAAATTGTGGTTTTTTGGAACATAATAGAGGTATAGGAAGCTAGAGAGATTGTAGGTCATGAAATGATTAGGCACTGAAAGACAGGATATTCACATAGACCTCTTGGCCACTTCATAATTAAGCTACATGCTAGAACATACATTCTTCCACTCTTTCCACAGCAAATTCAACATAAGTTTCTTATCTTTAAAAAATGCATTTATTTATTTATTTATTTTATTCATTTATTCTGAGCATGCAACCCACAGCAGTTAAGAGCAGGACCAATAAATATTGTGGGAGTAAAACTACTGTAGAACAAAATATAAATATCACAAAGCTATCTAAAATCATAAACAGATTTCTCAGAATGCAGCATCAGAACAATACATCTAAAGATAATTAAATGTCAAAGTTAATTTGTCCTTTAATTGTTTGAAAGGTGATACAGGATGTCAACAGTTTTGTTTGCTACAATTTAGGAAGAATGCTGAGGAACTGGAAATAGAGAAGAGGAACTACGATGGGACAGCTTTGGAGGCCAAATCCTATGAAGAACAATTAAAACAACGATATTGAGTCTGAAGAAAAAACATTATGAATCTTAGTCAAAATAATTGCATCCTGAACTTCTTGTTTGTATCTGAGTCTGGTGGTTACTATGTTGTACTATATCTTTATTATCTTCATGTAGCTTTTATGCACATTCAGCACAGTACAAATTAATTGCCATTCTAAAGTAATATCATAGGAGAGAACATCACTAGGAAATTAAAGACCAACTTTAAAGACTGTTTATTGAAGAAATGCAGATAGCTGCTCTTTAAGAGGTTCCACTGAATTTTGCCTAAAGTGCCATTACAGAAACATAAATAAAACTTTTTTAAAAGAACTCCACATGACAATATTGTGAATTAGATTAGAGTATTAAATGAATATCTGAATTCTAGTTTCCACTAGAAAAAATTGGGGGGAGGTAATTCATTGTTTCGTTAGTTGATTTCAACAATGATTGCCATGAAAGTAGAAAGTTGGTGTATTTGTCACCTATTTTGATATCCAATGCACAACACAAAACACTTAGAAATAGAGACCCTGAATTGACTGCCAAGACATATTTAACTGTTTAATTGCTATGATGTCTAAAAATAACCTGGTAAACAAACATTAAAATTACAAATCTTATGTACTTGACTAGGAACCATGTAGAAAATGAACATTTAAAAAGGAGAGTAAAAACTGTATTGAGTCTGAAGTTGCAAATCTTGGTTAATAAATTCAAATATTTATCAGTACATATAAGAGTGCACATCTCCTGAATTCTAGGTGGTTCACAATATAATAGAACATGATAAAAAAAACAATGCAAAACCAGCAAGATGTGATCTGGTCACTCTGTTCAAAAACATAGACAAAAGCACATCCAACAAGGGGCTCCATCCACTTTAACCTAAAGCCTGGGAGAACATTTGAGTCTTCAAGGTCTTCTGGAATGCCATCAGGATGGGAGCCACATGGATGGCAGTTGGGACCTCATTCCAGAGGGCCATGACAGAGAAGGCATGCTTCCTGGATCCCAAGAGATAACACTGTTTAACTGAAGGGACACAATTGTCTTTCCCAGTACAGTATAGAGTTATCTGTCTTATCATATACTCAGCCAATAGTAATAATAATAATAATAATAATAATAATAATAATAATAATAATAGCAGCCCAGGCATATACGATTACAATGAACTTGATCATATGATGACTTTATGCCTTGCAGGTATGAACACCCATGCCTCGTATTTGAAGCCAACAGCAAATCAGCAGTAATGAACAACAGTAACAAACTCCAATTCTTGTTATCCTTTGGCAGAAACATACAGTATGTTCTATAGTGATTGGAGTAGGATTTTCTTCTACTGGAGACGTCTAATAATCCCACTTTGCAGTTCACATTTCTCTCACTTACATCAACCTAAGGAATAGTTGTCATATGGAGTCTGATTCTTTGCACATTTTTCAGGGTTTATGTTAAGACATTTCATCAGCTTCCTTGTCTGGTACTATGGTGAAAGGAAGCATTTTGAGGCTTCTTTGGTTACAGTTTTAAAGTCAATGCCGATAACAGTATCAAAGTCAATTTTCCCTCCCAGACAGTCCTATAAGTTTATCGGAGGAATACTTTTCCAAACCATTAGGCAAAGGTACATGAATATACCTGCAAAACACATGGAATGTGTATAACATTTGCTTTGTTTCTGGAGGAAGGGGACAGTATATAACTTTCTGCTCCTTTTTTTTTATGAAGGATGGAAAAGGACTGATTGTTATTTCATAGGACTTAAAAATTGGTAGAAGGGAATCCAGAGACTGCAATTTGAAGTACAGAAAGTGAATACTGTTTAGATTGAATTGTCAGGCCCAGCCCAAGAACAACGATGAGACAGGTCAGTCCAGTATAGTTCCTTTATTTGCTTACACCCTAAAGACAGTATCTCACCAGACTAAATTTATGCTAAAGCTTAAACTAGTAGATATACCCCGTGAGACTCTAGGGTGGGGCTAGCCTAAGCCTCTTCTTTTTACAGTCTTGTTGCAGGCTGAGAAAGCGCTTGCCTTGTGCCCTCTCCTGGAATGCACTCCCTCCCTCCTGATAGCCTTGATTTTCCTTTCCAGTATCCTCCTCGCACATGCCTTCCATTACATGAATACTGATTAGTCTGCACTAATTATTGAACAATAATATGTATAGTGCAGTTATCACACATCTAGAAAACATTGTGGCTGCTTTAAGGAGTTGAAGACAATTGCTATGTTCATACACCCATACTTTCCAAAGCATCTTTCTGGAATTAGGCATGGCTGTAATATATAATAATCTAACGCAGGAGTCATACACAGAAAGACTTTCTGCATGTGTATACCAGAAGGAAAAGTCTAGTACTGTGTGAGAACTAGAGCGGAAAGGGTTAAGCATGTACTCTTATCCCCAGAACAAAGAGGTAGAGATAAGAGGATGAGACTAGCACCTCCCTGAGGAATGTAGGATGTTTGTGGGGTGACTCTGGGAATTGCTTTCACTCTGAGAAGATTTCTGTAATGGGAATGAAGCCAATAAACCTTGCTGGATAGAATCTGTACTGTCTCCTGGAGTTTCATGGGCTAATCCTGACATATTGTAATGGTATGCAAGAATGACCATGGGAGACTGGACCAGGAGACACTGCCAAGGGAATGGTCAGATATCCAGCATAGCCCACAGCTGGATAGTGGGCAGGGCAAGAGGTTCAGAAGAGACCCTTCCTGGTTTCTCAGGTGGTAAAGAAGACAGGGAGAGAAATGTACTTTCAGGCTTGCAAGATTCTGTCAATGTAGCTTTACAATAAAGTAGAATTAGCTCATCTGGTCATGTTTCCAACCTGTTTGCCCTGCAAGGCCAACAGGTATAGATGTAATAGAACCATTCCTAGAGAATAAATATGCACTGAGATTCAGTACTTACTTGTTATAGACATTACTTCAAAGGAGAGGAGAATTTAAAACAAGTTCTTGTGAATGGAGTGTGGTGTTCGAGATGATGAAGATGATGTGGTCAAGGGATGTGTGTGTGTGTTTCTTTGTAAGCGTATTTCTATGGTGGTCTACACCCTGCCTGACAGTCCATGATTCAATTAAATCTAAGAGGAGCCATCACAAGTGAACTTCCATGATGGCTTTCCCACTCCAATAGCAATGTTATTGTCAATTGAAAGGCATTCTATGGCCAGCTGCAAACTTCCTTTTCAACTTCTCTAAAACGTTCTTACAATGATCCCTCCCTTCCTTCCATTCTCCTACAATTCAGAGGGTACCTGACTCCAATAACTCTGGGCAGCTTATATTTTAAAAGGAAGAAACAAATAAAAAACAAGATCATGTGTGTCCAGAAGAGAAGCCATACAAACAAGTGAAAAACAAATTCTACAGGGTTTTGAGGTCTAAAAACAGAATGAGCTAGAGAGGTCTAGTGCTGTTTCACAAGAGTGGTAATAAGTGTTAGTTAGGCACCAACATAAGATCTGGCACATGCTTTGGAAAGTTACAGAGTCAGCTACTTGGGAAGGATGGTGCTCAGCATAGGCCATATTTCCTGCAGCCAAAACCAGCCAATATGAGCTGGGCAGATTGCAGTTCCTGGCTTTGGCTTCATCCCAGATGCTGCCAAAGCACCAGAAATCAAACCTATAGCAAGGCTTGTGTAAGGAGAAGATTGGGGGGGGAGGGGGGACGCTTTCTAAACCAACAGTTAAATATGAAGTTAGGCAACCTCAGCGATGGGCTAGGGATGAGACAAAGGCAGAATCATGAGAACATGTACTTAAAGAATAGATACAAGACCTCTTCAGACCTCAGCTAGAGGGTTGTATAGGTGAACTGATAAATGTTACTAATTAAAACTTATCAGATTTAGCTATCTGATTTAGGTATTATCAATACCTTTAATATTTGAAGATACTTTTTGCCATGCATGTCTTCTAACTGAACCCTACAGTACCTGTTTAGAATAAGGTTGAAGCATGTGGTTGTGAATGTGATTTCAGGTAGATTTTTGATATAAGCATGTCTTGACATGTGTAGATACAGCCTTTGTTCAAAAATCTACCAAGTGGATAGGGAATCTGTATCTATCCCATCATGATATCACAAAAAAAAAAATCATATCATAGTGCCCATTGCCTCTTGTTATCGTGCATCAGACTGTCTTAGGTACTATTCACTTTTTCTTACAAGAACTCATAAATATTCTACTCAAGAAAATTGCAGACAATTACTGCATCCACAATATGAGCTACAACTGCTTTTTCAGCCAAAGCTAAATATTATCTTGGTGGAAAGCACTGTAAAATGGTTTTAAATAGAAAAGTGGCATGAAATCCAATTTATACCCTATCTGTATTGTGAAAAGTATTTGACAAATCTATCTATTTGACCAATGAGAAGTTAAATGTGCATTTGGCAGTGCTTCTTCCAAGCTGCTAATCAACTTTTGGAATAGATTTAGGTGACACTGTCACACAAGAGCAAGGCTTTGGGTTTTCATGCATTAGGCTCATCACTGGATCATGGGATGTCATTTAGTTTCAGTGGAGCATTTTCAACAGAACAAAATGAATTAGCTGAATTATAACCATTGGAAAAATATTTAAAATGGTCTCCTCCCTCCCAACCATTCTCAACTTTTCTGAGCAATAGGAAGCTGATACAAGGTTGCTTTTTGGCTGCTGATGCTAGGAATTTGCATGAGGAAATGAAATTTACCATTATATATATTCACGCTTGATTACTTCAGAAGGGATTCAATTAAGTCCTTCCATTTATCGAAATGTTTTGGTCGATGGATCCATGAGTGGGATGATTCTCTATCTTCTTAATGCTCTAGTCAATGGGAAGAAAAGGAAATTGGGTAGTTCAAATCAGGTCTTAACTATGCAAAATTAAACCCTGCCCACATAAGTAAAGAGATCAAATTAGTGGAGTTAACTAGGGGAACATCACAGTCTGGTGGAAACTGCATTTCTCAATTTCAGGTGGTATCTGAGTGTTGGGTCAAACTGTTGATTCTCTTATTCCCAACTTTTTGTTAAACCCAGATTCTCCAGAGGAACTAGGTAGGTATGTTTTAGTGGAAGCACTGTATTTTCCATGCTAGATATGGAGAAAGCCAGCTATTATCCAGATGAAGATGATCTTTGACACTGCAATCCCAGCCAGTTCTAAAGTCCTCAATACACTAGATTCTCCCACCTGGCAAATTGAGAGGGCTATCCTTTTCTACCCAGTGGGGCCACATGTTGAAATTGCTCTACTCTTGGGGTTACTCCCTTGCTTAAACAGGGATAACTTTTGTAAACACAGATTTATGCTCTGAAAGTGAGCCTGAGGCTCCACATTCTCCATTCTCTTTATATGTGCTTTTCCCCCTCTAATTTCCTAGGAATAAGAGCAATGTAACAGAGAAGCTAATTTCCTAGGAGATGGTGAGCTCCCTTTCACTGGATATCTTCATACAGAGGATGAATAGATATTTTGGGGGAATGCTTTAATCTAGTTTTCTGCATTGAACAATGCTTATTAGTGATTTATTTGTTGTATTTCTATTGTATTTTGTTTACTCAAGTAAATTTGAGTTTTGTTAATGTCTCTTACAAAAGAACTCATCATCTATTCAGGCCAAATTTAATAGATACAAGTATTCCCAGATTGGGGATAATCAAATTGTCTCTGTCTGGCATTTAACTACTATAAAAAGAAAAATACCATGGAGGAGGAGGAGAAAGAACCAGCCCTAATTCAACAAAAGAAATATAGATAAATGCAGATATTTAAGCTAAATATCTTCTGCCTGAATCAATTTCTCAGTTCAGTTTCACCATTCATTAAAATATGCATTCAAATATTTTCTATTCTGTTTATAAAGACATTTGGTAGATTTTTACTTTAAAAAAATGAATTAAATAAAATTCTTATCAATGTTTCTATAGTATGAACAAATTAAGCAAAAACCTTGTGCTAAAATGAATGCTTAAAAAAATCTCTCCAAAGTAAAATTGGTCTCATCCTATCTTGATCCTCAATTTTCCCCTCACTTTAATTAATATTAGAGAATGTGGAAGAAGATTGATTGTGAATAAAACAATCAGACATCCTTATGGAAGCCTGTTACACGTTTGTGATGCCCAAAAGAAATCTTGTATTATCTAGAAAAAGACAAAGACATTCAGATGTCAAAAATTACTGTGACTAGCTTTTGAAATTACTGCCCATTTTGCTTTTGATAAAGTTCCTCTATTAATATTATCACAAATTATTATGCATTCATCATCACAGTGAGATACAGTGTTTCCATATATGTTTGCCTACACCTCAGCCACAGATGTGACTCTGACTATAAAGAAGGTGCCAAAGGAAAACTTGCAGGCTTTAATATCTGAAGCAGCGCCAGGAAAAGATGATTCATACTATTCATGAACTCCCATAACAGGTTCAGAAAAAAGATTGGACCGTAGATCAGAAGTAAAGTACCTTCTGTCACTTGCCAAATAACTCTACTAAAGAGACAATGGAGAGTGTGCCAATTTCATTTGGAGAGTTTACATGCCCAAGAAAATTAATTTAAGTCAACTGATAACCCTGCAAATTCTGATCAAGCTTGATGTTTGCTAAAGATTAAGGTGCTCTTACAAGATATGAGTAGACAATACAGAAGGGACCTTAAATTAAGTTCACCAGGGTGATAAATTGTATTCCTCTTAAAGAACACATATAAAAATATAAATGCCCAAAAGCGGTAGTCCACAATTAGATAACATTGGGACCATTATATATCTGGATGATTCTCTATGACTCGTTGTATGTTTCTCTATGTTGAGGTAGAACAGACTGCCAGATACTAGCTGTCATATGTTTCAGAAGTAATTATCTTGCTGCAAACACCAATTATCAGTAACTGATAATCTGAAGGCTCATGGGGGACATTCAGGTTATTTCAGGTCATCCTTTAGAGAAGCACATTCAGGTTATTTCAGGTGATCCTTTACAGAAGGACATTCAGGTTATAACGGTTATCCTTTATAGAAAGAGAAGACCTTTTTTCAGAGATTTATTTCATTCTCCTTAAAGACCAGGTATCTCCTATTCAATACATGTATTACAGAATCAGAGAGAAATTTAACCATGGGCATTAGCTTCTAGAATAAAACAAAACATAGACTTAGCTAAGGAAAGAATTTGAATCTTTAAAAATATTTTACTCATGCAAATCCTGAGACCAAAAGAGCAGGCACCTTGATTCCTCAACCTAAATACATCTTTATTTTTCCACACTCACTTGAAAGCACTGCTATTTTTTCTCCGAAATGAAGTATATTTCTTTCAGAGGTGACATAACACTGAAGGAGTTGATTTTAAACTTACTGGTCATCATCTTAGATGACCTGAGCAGGTATCTTCCAGATTGCAATTAAATAGGATTGTGCAGTACTTTGGATTCAAGAGCAGAAAGAAGTTTTGCTGCCTTAAGCCCTCTACATTTTTCTCTGGAAATCTGCTGCTCCCCCTGCAGCTGCAGCCCAAGCCTAAGGAAAGACACATTTGGTTTTGAATCTGATTCCCTGCGTGGTCCTAAGAAAAGCTGCTGTGTCTTCATATCCACATCTCCATGTAGTCACCAGAAGTCAAGGTTGACTCAGAGGTAACTTCTTTTAAATGCTTAACTTGGAGAAGTGATGTTAGAAAGGCAATGCTATAGATGTGTTTGTATATTAATAGGGTTTCCACATAGCCACATTGCTGAAGAATTATAAGTTGATTTATACTCAGCATGAGAGGAAGCCTTCTAATAGTCCTGACTGAAACAAACTGCTTTTGAAGGTGTGGGATTCCCCCTCATTACTGGTTTCAAAACAAATATTGGGGAAACCAGGCTTAAAAAATATCATGGCAGTGGATTTCCTGAATCAAGGCATAAAAGAAAGTTGTAGGAGACCTTTGAGATTCCTTCTGATCTAGGTTTTGAAATGGATAGTAAAAATGGAACCTTCTTCTTGTTATTGTTATGTGTCTCAGCAACTTTAGAGATACTATTAATAATTCTTCCCCATTGTTCCTAAGATTAGGAGGCACATAGTGGTACCAATGTTCCCTAAATGGTTGGTACCAGAAAAATCCAGTAGGGTGCTGCTGGAGTTCAGTCCTTGACTTGTGGGCTACTTCTAGTCTTCATTGCATTCATTATGCTGTGCAGTATTCACACGCTAGGAATTATCCAAATACATAGATTGATTTTATTTTTCAGAGTAGATTAATAAAAAGATGAATCGGAAAGGTCTTGGCAGTAAACCAAAAGAGATTTGGAAAAAATGGTTCCCTCCATTTTTGTTCTTCCCTGAATCTGAGCCAGGGGCATCTTCAGGGAAAGTCAAAAAAGTGAACATGGCAGGTATGACTGCACAATCAAAGCCCTGCCTTTTTAAACATGGATCAACAGATTGCACACAACTAAAAAAAAGGAGGCAGGGCTTTGATCCCATGATCCCGTCTGCCATTTTTTCAACTCTCCACTTTACCGTGTGGGTACCCCCACTCTGAACAATATGAAAGATTTGGAAGAAGGCTCCATGGGGCATTTTGTATTCTACAATGTCTCTAGGTTCACATTGAAATATCTACACTAGCCAAATCAGAATTCAGGACAACAAGCAAAAAGGAGCAGAGAAAGGCAATCAATGTTGTCTCAGTACTATATCCAGCTAAAAAGGTTCACATATTCCATTTCTTCTAGGGCCCTCTGGAATTGCACCTTCTCAACAATCTCCATAAAAAGGGGAGTTGGAGGCTAGACAAAAATTATCCAGTATTGTTGGATCCAGGGATCACTTCTTGTGAGTGGATGGGCCATCACCACTTTAAGAGCTGGAGGAACCATGTCCTCCCTCAAGGACACATTTACTGCTGCCTGGATCCAACCTCATGTTGTCTCCTGAGACCTTAGCCTCCTAGGTGGCCATATCATAGCCCCAAGCACTCTGACAATGCCTCAGGACCAACAGGTTCAAACTCTTCCCCAGTAACCACATTAGACTGTGCCTCAGTCAGCTCTAAAAGACTTGCCACAGGCTGGTATTATCAGGTGTTATCACTTTTTATCAGAACCAATTATGCCTAGTCCCACCTGGAATTCTCAGGAGTTTCTGGAATTTTCTGAGCAATAAAGTTAGAATTGGTCTTAACTAGGGGCTTGGGGCAGGAGACGATTACCTAAGATTACCTAAGAACCCATCACATGGCCTCACTCCTTAATTTACTTAATATCAGAAGCCACACTTTCTTCTATGGACAGAGATGATCTGGATTGTTAGAACTCTTCTCGGTGGAGCTAGCTTTTCTTCTACATATTTGGTTTTGATTAATAGGGCATCTCCTTAGAATGGGTGTTGTTTGGCTTATTTGACTGTTCATTTGCTCAGTAATGGAGCATGATCAAAACTCTCTTTTCTCCAATATACCCAACTCTCTGTGTGATCACTTTAAAGAGTACTTTCTTCTTTGATCTACTTTCCTAAAATACACATTCACATGTCCAGGTGAGGGATTGCTTCATTACAAGGATTGTGCTGTTAAAAGATATATGCATTAGAACACAAACCATTGTTTCTAAACACAGGATTAACTTTGACTGAATGTTCTCAGAGACTGCTCAAGTTAAATCAGTTAGAACTAACAGGGAATTAACTCTCTTCCCATCTTAGTAAAATACTCAGTTCATACTGATACTAGCCTAATTTTATATGGCTAATTTTGATTAAAGTGTCAGCCTTAATGTATGCACTTTACATAATTTGACCTAAAGGGGGAAAAAAAAACCCACTGAGGGAATAACCGCAGCCATACTGCATTTAATTGGTGCCTTTGCCATTAAGTAGAATTAAAATTGCTTGGTGATTGTTGCACTAGCGGACTTCATATTTTATTCCAATATTGCTTTCTCTCTTTGTCCCTCCTCTTTAGATTTTTTGTTTCCCAAGAAAAAAATGTGGGACATGGATAAAAGGCTTCCAGTAGTTTAGACCAGTAATTTATTGCAAAATAAGGCCATGCACAGATGAGTGGGGAAGTTCAAAAACACTGCAGCACTGGCAAGAGAAACAGTCTTGATAAACAGATGCTTCATGATTTTGCATTCTTGCCAAGAAGAATTTTGTCTAGAAACTCTTGTATCTCAATGAAATATCTTTCTCCACTTTACTCTGGTGGCTCTTCTAGAACTCTCCTTGGCATTGTAAGGTTTACCTCGTTCAGCTCCAAGGAAACTCTCGTGACACACAGGTTCAGCAAAAGAAGTTTACTAGAGTGTAATGTAGGTAGGTACAGACAAAGCCAGGGTTGGCTTGGCACAACTTACATGGTGTTGTATAGTTTCCCCATTCCCACGCTTTACCCCATTGCCTAGTTACCGATTACCAACAGTAGTCCCCCCTCGCCCAAATGGCAGACTCAGTCCAGTTCTTTTGTCCTCTTGATTGCCATCTATTGTTTGTATGGTTCTTGTATTTGTTGGATTTTCCTGCTGCACGTAAAGCTGGGAGTTTTTAACTGCGAGCTGCTGTGCTTCCCTTTGTCTGCAGCGCTTGAGGGAAGCCGGCGGTGATACAATGTATCCGCTCTCAGCCAGAGTTAACCACTGCCACCTGTCGCCAATTAGTTCACAGTTTGACTAACTTCCCCTTTTCCACTGCTAGCGGTGAAATTGACTAGGTGAAACTGAGCAGTGGCGTTCACTGTGCCATGCTGGCTGAATCTGACAGGTATTCCATTTCTGTCATATGTATATAGTCATTTGTGTCATAGGTATGTAGATGACACCTTTGTTATAAAAAAGGAACAACTAGAGAAGACACATGAAACCATCAACAACATCTTTAAAGGAATAAAATTCGCCAGGGAGGAAGAAAATAACAACATGCTGGATATCCTCAGCAGCAGAGGAAACAACAGCAAATTAGAAACCTAAGTCTATCAGAAAACAACCCACACTAACCAAATACTCCTTTACCAAAGCCACAACCCAACCTCCCACAAGAGGAGCTGTGTAAGAACATTATTCAGATAAGCGCAAATGCATTGCAGCAACCCAGATCAGCAGAAAAGGAAAAAGACCACCTATACAACATTTTCCAACAAAATGGATATCTACACAACTTGATCAAAAAGTGCCTGACCACTCAACCTACTACAACACAACCAACACAGGCTATGAAAAGGATCACACTGCCATACATCAGAAATGTCTCAGAAACTACCAACAGACTATTACAACTGCATGGCATCTCTGTAGCACACAAACCAACTAAACCTCCAAAACATCTTAAGCAAACCAAAAGACCCAGTAGCCCAAGAAGAAAAAACAGGAGGCATCTACAACATACACTGTAAGGGCTGTAACAGCCACTATGTAGGACAGACAGGCAGAAGGTTAGCAGAGGCATCCATGAACACCAACTAGCAGTCAGAAGACATGATGAAAATGCCTTAATCTCACAACACATGGACAGACATAACCATAGTTTCAACTGGGAAACTGTCAGCATCTTAGACCAAGCTAAATCTAAAAATGCGAGAGAATTCTTGGAAGTTTGGTATTCAGACAAGGCAGCCATCAACAGGCACATAGAGATAAACAACATCTACACACTATTCAAAAGAGACAATAGAAAGGAAAACAAAAGACCAGAACATCTCCTCACCAGCAATCATCACCCAGCTAAGCAGAGATTAGCAGTAAGATTACCACCAGACATACAATCAAGCAGTAAACAATTCCTTAATCAAGGAACTACCCGGGGGGGGGGGGGATAAAAAATAAAACAAAACCCACACCCCCACCAACACTGGCAGAGCATGCCACACTATATAAATAGAGAGCAAACCTCATTCCATTCTAGCACTGAAGATGTTACCTAGCCGGGTAACAAAACATTTGCAAGAGAACAACCAAGCTCAGAGAACCCCAAGGATTCCACAATTCTCCATCCTTCCACCCATCCAGAAGCTCAAAGAGATGCATCCATTCTCCTAGCTTTTAAATATAGATGTTTGATTTTCCCAGCCTCCTCTTTCTGGGCAAGTTTTCCTCCGGACCTTGCCATTTAATGCCTTCTGGATTCTAGCTCAGCAGTTACTTCTTTCCATGTAATGGATTCTGATTGGACCACTAAAATGCAGTTTCTGCTCTCTAAATTAGTTAAAATCTGATACTTTGGGGCAGAGGGAGGCATCCTTATCAGGCAGGACACAAGGCAGGATGCATTCTCACACCATGTTATGTAATGCGTTAAATTAACTAACTGTCAAAAAATTTGTAAGCTGTCAGTAAACTCATTCTGTGATCTCACATAGCATACCCCAAACCAATGAAGTCCTGCCTGAATTTTTTTAATGAGATGTTATGCAAGAACACCAAAATCTCACAAGACTTGTCAGCCTCTCACATTTTTAACCATTACATTTTTAAAAAATATATCATTAACCTTGGAATTTTGCAGATTCCATCAAGGAGTATCACAATGGAGTGGTATCTACTGCTGTTTATTGTACCTACACAAGGAACACAATATCCTGAAATATATTTTGCTTAGGTATTTATAAATATACAAATATATCAACCCCTATTATTCATAGATAAATCCAATTAAAAAAAGCTATACCAGGATATTCTAAGAAACCTTTTTAGATATTGCTTCCAGTTGGAGTTGTTAGTCCAAAGAAATTATTCAGACACACAGAAGCTTCTCTCATTAATATCACCAAGTTACTTAAAAAGAATCTCAGATGAATCTGAAATACAATGGATACTATTCTTCAAATGCACCCAACTGGAAAAAATCCTAATATTCATGCTAATAGAATTCTGTTATTCAATGCTATTTTGAGACACTCTATAGCTAAAGGGATGTGTGTGTGTGTGTGTGTATCTGCAAGCAAACACATTTTATAACTCACACTGATAATGCAGGAAGAACAAATATGAGTTGCAATATACATTGAAATTAAGCTTATCTTTATTGCATAATTTGTTCTAATAAATCAGATTAGTGTATATTCTAGTAATCATTTTTATGTATTTTTTTGCTCAACCTATGAATTTTCCAAATTTATAACCCTTCCTCTATTTTTGCAGGAATGCATAATGGAGCAAAAATCAAATTTTGCCAATGTAAAGGGGTACCTAGAGGCAGAAACTCCATTTCATGCTGAAAGGAGAAGTTGGTAGTTATCATTAGAGAGGAAGCAGCAATACACAGCTTTTAAAGAATGTACACCAAAGTACATTCAAGTCAAGTATACTTAAGTCTAGAACTTAGTTGGAATATTTGAAAATCTCACATACATTGCAAGAAAAAATGAAAATGAAAGCATAAAAAATATAAGGACAAAAAGTCATTCTACAGGAAGAGTCAAAATTTTCTGGCCTATAGTTACACAGGTATGATTTTAAAAAAGGCAGTGGCCAAGTTCTGTCATTGCACTAATCTATGGTTTGTTGCCTAATCCATAATTGACTCAGTTCGCCCATCACGTTAAATCATAAACTCATGGTTTAGAAATTGCCATACATGACATCAAATGGACTACATTATTCCTTAATGCAATGTAGGAACCTAGTCAGCAACTTGGACTATAAAATGAATTACTTAAGGAAATTCACAAAGAGCAATTTTCCAATCTCCTCTTCCCTCCTGCATTTGTGGAGATGTGAAGTGAGAAGCTGGAGGAACTCCAAAATCATTCCAAATCAGACAGACATTTTCTCTCATGGCTGTCAGAAATCTCCATAGCGCATTGTTCAGAACTATCCTCCCAACTTGCTGTTCATGAATGCTGGTAGAATCACAAAAGGAAATAAGCAGAGAAAATCCCTTCCATTCATTTCCTTAAGCTCCAACGCAATGAAAATATCCAACTGGGGCACTTGTAATGTTTCAGATCCAATTGGAAGATACAGCTTTAACACTTCCCATATAAAAATGACTCCTTGTAGATAAAAAACTACTACACTGGCAAACGTTTTCTAGACTTCTTCCTGCCATTTCTTTTTGCAGACAACTTACTATCTAAATGTGATATCTACCATACCTGCATAATGAAATGGAACATACAAATGCCTTATTAAATCTTACTGATATAGTCCACTTATTAAACCCACTTGTGAGCATGTATTTTTAGAACATAATTTATACACACATAGTTCTAGTGAATGATAGATTCAGAATTTACCAAAGTAGTTAATTGATGTGATTGCCTTTTTCTAATGCTCACACTCCAGATAATGAGGATAAAGGCCAATATATACACCCCAGCCCTTGATAATAAATAAATATAATGAAAGCTAAAAATTGAGAAAAATAATCAAGACAGTAAATGCTGTTTATGAAAAAACAGTGGTATGTAAATGTAAGAAAATTGGGCAGGTAGAATATTTGGAAAGACCCAATACGGTAGCCTCCTTGATTTTTTGTCATCTTAGTAAGAATTATCATTTATCAGGAACAAAGAACTGGTAGAATCACAATATTGAAAAAGTGGTTGGGATTTCCATATACAAACTGGTAAATATTTAGCCCATAATAATCTGACTGCAGTTACAAAGAAACAAGTATGGATAATTAACACTGAAGTAGCTGGACATAGAAAGGTCAGTGAGAAAGAACTAGAAAAATAGGGAAATATAAAGACTTTTTCACCTTTGAGCAAAGGTGGAAAAAGAAAGTCGTAATGGTGCCAACAGAGGTTGGGGTACTGAGTGCCATACCAAAAGTTTTGGAAAAGCACTTGGACACAATAGGTATGGATAGTATCTCAACTCATCAGTTACAAAAAGATGTATTACTTGGAACAGCGCATATATCATGATTATATCTTCAACTATCCTAGATCTTTGGTAAGGATTTGATAATCAAAATACCAAATCCAATCCAAAATATCTGGTAGACTATGTGTAAGTAAGTAAGTAAGTAAGTAAGTAAGTAAGTAAGTAAGTAATAATCTGGTACTTCCAAACAAACTTGCTTTGTTATTCATTTGTTATGAAATGACTGTCATAGTTTCATTCTACGCACTTTTTTTCCTGATTATCTTTTGCAACAACAACAAAAAAAGGAAGTCACACTCATATCATGATTTTGGCTTCTGAATACTTGAGTGAATGAACTGATTGATGTTGCTGCTTAAGCAAAGGTTAATTTATTGTGATGGAGACTAATTGGACTCTCCCTTTCCAAATATTTTTGTGATGAGTTCATGACACCTATTATTCCAAAGTGAAGTTTTATAAATAGCAAAGTAGGAGGAGGACACTGATGATTACCTGTATCTCTTTCTGAGAAAAAAAAAAAGGTAGTTTAACTAAGTGCTGACCATTAGAGTATTTAGATGATATACATGTAGCAGACAGAAGTATGAATTTATCCAAATTTATATGGCCACCCAGAGTCACTTGTTGAGATAGGTAGCCTCATAAATTGGATAAATAAATAAATAAATATTTATTCATCATATTTATATGGCTACCCATCTCACAAAAAAGTGACTCTGTGTGGCCATATAAATATAAATAGCCTCTCTTTTTCCCTCATTCTCTCTCTCTCTCTCTCTCCCTCTCTCTCTCTCTCTCTCAATAAAAAAAAGGCGGTATCATATATATTTAATATAAAAGGGTCAGGTCCTGATGTGTTTTCACCTGAGATCAGCATAAGGAAGGGGAAAGGAAAAAAAATTTTTTAATGCAAATTCATTTAACAATTTCCCCCTCAATAGGTAACACACATAGAGCCAATTCCAGATATATCTTCTACCTCACATCATTTGGCACATCTCTTCTTCACTACTGTCACTGCTACATATTACTTTTTCAGATGTCTTTTCTGGAGAGGAAGAAAGTTTTCAGGAAATTGGAAGACACAGTTTGATATAATATTAATTTCAGAAACAGGTATGAATACCCTGATATCCAAAAAGAAGAATCAGGTAGATGGTTTGTAGAAATTTCTCCAGGGAAAGGAGAAAATCTCTAACTTCTCAAGGGCAAGACTTTACTTAATGGGGGCAATAGGAAGAGGTGCAAGGGGAGGAGTTCTAATATAAGATTTTTCTTTTGGATATAATAAATATGTGGGAAGCAGGGAAGCTGCAGAGGGTAACCAACCTTGTTCTTGTAGAGAGCCAGTGAAGGCCGCAATGGTCTTTTGAGCTATGGGGAAACTGGATAAGGTCCAGGAAAATGTTAACACTATTTTGGGCCTGGGTGAAACAGGAAACAATTTAAGAGAGCTGATCCACCAATAGACTCTTTCACTGTACAAGACTTGACAGAATTAAGGTTTTATTAATCAGGAACCTCATTGCTTCACTTATCAAGAAGCAGGAGATCTAGCAGGTATTCATGAGATGGAAATTACAGGTGTTAGCAGTTTCAATTAAAATGGCTGCAAAGAAAGCTTATTGTCCACCAGAAAATGCAGCAATTAAAATGACAGCCACCAAACAGCCCTGGAGACAAATTTGGGTGGGGTGGGGATGTTAGAAAAAGGGGAGGAAATTGTGGGATGAAAGACAACGATCTTGATTCCTGGAAAAAGTAGAGGGGCACAGAGATGCCATTATGAAAACATCAGCTTAGCCCAGAAAGGCAGGAGAGGTTGGAGAAGAAATTCAGGATTGCTCTGCCTTGACTGTCTTTGGTATAAGAGGGAGGCAGAGAGAAACCATCAGGATTTCAAGATGCTATGATGATACCCTATAACAATCATCCTCCTAACACACATGGACAAGTCGATCTACCACATTGCATGTGTCCTTCCCATTCATTCATTCATTCATTCATTCATTTACTTGAACACTGTTTGACTCCCAGTGACTCTAGGTGGTTTACAAAGTAAAACACACACACACACACACACACACACACATACAGAAAAAAATAACGATAAAGCAATAAAGCAATAAAGCCAAAGGAGTAAAAAGATGGCAAAACTGGGCAACAACATAAGCATATATACGCTACTCAGAAGGGGCTTTAACCACCCTAGCCAAAAGCCTGGGTGAAGATCCAGATGTTCAAGGCCCTGGAAAACACCAGCCTGTTGGGAGCTTCCTGGATCTCCAAGGGGAACCTCATTCCAGATCTAATGTCCAGACATAGTGAATGGCTACATCAATGGGCCTTACAAAAGAAGAAAGATGAGATAAAAACGATAATTCTGGCTGAAACCCCCCATGCTCTGTCACTCTTTAGGGGGCAACAGAGTTAAAGCAAAAGGGTTAGAAATGTTCTCAATAAGAGCTCAATGTAATTTTTAAAGGCATTTTAGCTCCCTCCCTTAGGCAGGATTTATTTGTTTGTTTGTTTGTTTGTTTGTTAGGCATATATATGCAGCCTTTCCTTCAGGATCTCAAGGCACGTTCATGGCATTCTTTCTTTCATTTTTTCCCACAGTAAAAATCTTGTGAGAGTGACAGGCCAACAGTCATCCAGTGACTTCCCTGGGTGCGGATGGATTTGAACCTAGACCTTCCTGATCCAAGTCAAAAACTTTACCGCCATGCAACACTGACTTCTAATTTTATCTAATTATCAATCTCTAAAGATGAGAGCCCTTATCATATCGACCTTGCATGTTACAAGAAATCATTCTTACTAAACATTCAAGATATCAAGATATCCGCTTTGATATCTCTGCCCAATCTACTAAATACCAAGGGGATTGCTTAGTTCACACACTTTATCAAGTAAAATAACATAAACTTTCAAAGCTTGCATGTGTTTGCTTCAGATAATGTTTTAAAAGTTTCTTAAATTTGTTAAATTCTATTATAAAATGGCAAGGGAATTGAATTTATTGTCTGAACCGCAAGCAGGCAAAGTATCTTGATGTCTGCGTTTTGTGATGTCTGCATTTTCAAAGTATACACCCATATATTCATGTCTGTGCAATTCTACAGATTCATGCACACTTTTTGGCCATCAACTTAATAAGTTGGGATATCTGCTTAAACTGTAGTATGTTTCCCTGAATGTTTACCTCAGCCTTTCGCTCTTTTAGTCTGAAATCCTTACATGAAAATAAGCTGTGTTTGGTTAAGTAAAATTTACTAGTAATTAGGTATGCTACTGGGTTGACAATAGTCATGGGAGATATTACACAGTGCTGCATTTTGCACTTCTTTCCGAAAAGCAGGCATTGGGACAATATGATAGACTTGGCTGAAATTTGAATAAAGAAATATTAACTGAATTATTATGAGATTTCTAGTGCTGTCCTATGCGTAACTCTAAGTGGAGTACCTAGCGGATAAGACCTAATCTTAGAAAATAAGCAAGATTGGTCCTGTTTAGTACATAGATCAGAGAACATCAGGAAATCTCTAGGACACTGAAATACATTTAAGAAGAAGGCAATTTTGAACCACTTCTACATTGTTGCCAAGGAAAATGCAAGGATACATCCATGATGTCATCAGAAGTTGAATTTGATGGAAAGGGAATTGTACCTGTGCATAAATTCTCTCAAATAACTTGATTAAATTCAGTGGCACTTATTCTCTGTTGGTGTGGGTGTGTATCATTATAGCCTTAGTTAAATCATTAATTAGTAAAAATGAATATCTGATAAAATCTGCATAACCACTGAAATATGCAACCCCTTAAGGACACCTAAATGATAAAGCCACTGGTTTAAGAGAGAAAAATGTTTTATTTGGGGGGGGGGGGGGGGGGATTACAAACATTTTCTATCTCCAGCAAAGAGAGGGCCTGAAGTAATCCGGGTCTGTACTGTACAGTATGTGATTGAGAGCCATACTAATTACTGATATGTATTGAATATCTGAGTCTGCAACCTACAGTCTGGCAAGCAAGCTACATTCCAACAAAGTACAAAATGATATACGTTGATTTTTAATAGATAGATAGATAGATAGATAGATAAATAGATAGATAGATACTTTTTTTAGATGTATCAATATATAGAGAGTCCGAGCTTGATAGTGACTGATCAGAGAAGGGATCCTAGATTAATAGTGGATAGCTCAATCAAAATGTCGATCCAGTGTGTGGCCACTGTTAAAGAAGAAGAAAACCCCATGTTTAGAATCATTTGGAAGGGGATTGAGAAAAAAATGGCCAATAAAGCAATCTTTTTTTTTAATAAATCCATATGAGACCAAATTTGTTCTGGTTACTACGTCTCAGAAAATATATTGCAGAGTTTTGAAAGGAAAGACCACCAAAGTGATTAAGGGCTAAAGTGGGCTTTCCCCTATGAAGAAATGGGACTTTTCATGTAGCAGTAAAGGAGAATAAGGAGAAATATGGCAAAGGCTTATAAATAACTCGGATGCAGGCGGGGCGAAGCTTACATGGGGATTTGAAGATTAGATTATAAATGTAATGGGATATGTTTTGACAAAGAATTATTCCTACTTAATGCATTAAAAACTAGCACCTATGACACTCTTATTCTCAAGACCAGAGATAGATTGGAAGCTATCTATTTTTCATGTCTTTCTTCTTTTTCTTTACTTTATCTCACGTTTTCTTTTCCTTTTCCTTATAATTTGTATTTTTCATTTTCTTTTTCATTTCTTTTAACTTTGTAATTTTAAAATTTCAATAAAATACTATTAAAAAAAATAACTCGGGGTAATTAAAGTATGATCTCTCTCTCTCTCTCTCTCTCTCTCTCTCTCTCTGTATCCCCCCCTCCCCCTGCCCCCATGCCAATGGATGCTGGTAACGGACCTGCATGGTTTTAAGAGGAGACTGGAACATTTATGGACAATTGAGCTTGTACTACTCTGTAGGCTGAGCTCAGAGAGAGACTGGCCCAAAGTCTCTTGCATGGCTGAGTGTGAACTTTGTTTCTTCCTGCCCCACAATCACGGAGAAACCATGCCAGCACAACCTGCGCCTTCAATTTACAGAGTCTGATAAACAAATGGAGGGAGGCAGTTTCTTGCCACCATGGTTAAATCATTAGAAATCAATTTGCTTATCTTGTACAGTTCAGCTTATGGCCTACCTGTAGTTTCTGATCTACCTTCTTTCCATCCCAGCAGATTTAACTGTCTAACTACCTTCCCTATGCAGCAATTGTAGATTCAAATGAAAGTTACACATCAGTAATGTAATCCCTGTAGACTACATTACAGCATTTTAGAGAGTTAGTTTAAAAGCACTTTCAGCCCTTTTCGGAAGAGGGCTGCTGAATCGGCATAAAGTATTGCTAGCGTACCTTGGCATCTTCTTCCCTTTTGATTTATAGCCTTTTTAAACAGTTGGATTCTTCAATTTGCAATAAACCAAAAAAAAAAAAAAAGTGTGGGGAAAAAGGATTAAATAATAAGTAATGACAGAGTAGTTTAGTTGCTTTGCTGTTTTTATGGCTTTATTCTTTTTTGTCTACCACTTCAATGCATTTTATCAGAAAGCTGATACAGAAATAGAAATAAAAACACTCAGGTCAATAACCGGATGTGTAAGGAGTAGGTCCTTGACTAGGTTTGCAATTCTCTGGTTAACATGGAGAGTAGAGATCAGTTGTGCTGACAGTAGGAAGATAATTCTGCTGTAGAATTGTCCATCTCTGATATTTCTGAGTTTGGGTACTCATCCAAGTCATCTTAAGAGGCTTTGGTGTTTCCTGACCCTGTGGTAGCTAAGCCAATAATGTCAACTAATGAAGGAATAATATCTTCACTTAGCCTCATCTCTGTGACATCAAGACTTCTTTGTGTCGAGAGAAGTGGGTGGACCGAACAAGGAGGGAAGGGAAAAGACGTTGAAATAAAAGTAGACATGCTCCCAAACAGAGCAAAACAGAAGATACATCCTATTTAAGGGATGTGCTGGAAGAAAAAAAACAATCCATATTAGAATGGAAGGTAACTACTTTGCAGGCTTGTCCAGCAAATGACCTTTTCTAGTAATCATGATGAACAAGGAGCTTAATGAACTACAGGTGAAACTCAAAAAATTAGAATATCGTGCAAATGTTCATTTGTGTCAGTTTTTTTTTTTTTTTGTCTGCGCTCAGTCATTACTGACCCTGCAGTGACTGCCTGGACGAGTCCTTGCATTTTTCATGCTTGGATGAGTCCTTGCAGTTTTCAAGGCAATTGTTTTTCGGAAGTGGTTTGCCAGAGCCTCCTTCCTAGAGCAGAGCCCAGCTGGCGAGCGCAGGAGGCAGGATTTCCGTTCCTTCGCGCCCTTTTCGGGCGAGCGCGGTTTCGCGCTTACCGGCAACTGGTCCCGTCTCTCTGTGCAAGGTGCTGCCAGCATTTTTCCTCCCACTGGAGTGAGAGTACCCATTTATCTACTCACGTGAGTTTTCGACCTGTTGGGTTGACAGGAGCTGGGGAGGAAACAGGAGCTCACCCTGTTAACGCAAAGGCTGGACTCGAACCGCCGAAGTGTCAGCCATTTCTGGCTGGCAACTTTCAGCGTCATTAAACCGCTGTGCCACCGTGTCCCCAATTTGTGTCAGTATGGCAACTCAAAAGGTGAAACCAATATATGAGATAGACGCATTACATGCAAAGCGAGATATGTCAAGCCTTACTTTGGTATAATTGTGATGATTACGGCATACAGCTTATGAAAACCCCAAATTCACAATCTCAGAAAATTAGAATAGTGTGAAAAGGTTCAATATTCTAGGCTCAAAGTGTCCCACTCTAATCAGCTAATGAATCCATAACACCTGCAAAGGGTTCCTGAGCCTTTAAATGGTCTCTCAGGCTGGTTCAGTAGGAATCACAAGCATGGGAAAGACTGCTGACCTGACAGTTCGGCAGAAAACCATCATTGACACCCTCCATAAGGAGGGAAAGCCCCAAAAGGTAATTGCAAAAGAAGTTGGATGTTTCCAAAGTGCTGTATCAAAGCACATCAATAGAAGGTTATGTGGAAGGGAAAAGTGTGGTAGAAAAAGTTGCACAGACAGCAGGGATGACCGCAGCCTGGAGAGGATTGTCAGGAAAAGGCCATTCAAAAGTGTTGGGGACTTTCACAAGGAGTGGACTGAGGCTGGAGTTAGTGCATCAAAAGCCACCACACATAGACGGATCCTGGACATGGGCTTCAAATGTCGTATTCCTCTTGTCAAGCTGCTCCTGAACAACAAACAACATCAGAAGCATCTTACCTGGGCTACAGAAAAAAAGAACTGGTCTGTTGCCCAGTGGTCCAAAGTCCTCTTTTCTGATGAGAGCAACTTTTGCATCTCATTTGGGAACCAAGGACCCAGAGTCTGGAGGAAGAATGGAGAGGCACACAATGCACGATGCTTGAAGTCCAGTGTGAAGTTTCCACAGTCTGTGTTGATTTGGGGAGCCATGTCATCTGCTGGTGTTGGTCCACTGTGCTTCATTAAGTCCAGGGTCAACGCAGCCGTCTACCAGGAGATTTTGGAGCACTTCATGCTTCCTTCCGCAGACGAGCTTTATGGGGATGCTGACTTCATTTTCCAGCAGGACTTGGCACCTGCCCACACTGCCAGAAGTACCGAAACCTGGTTCAATGACCATGGGATTACTGTGCTTGATTGGCCAGCAAACTCGCCTGACCTGAACCCCATAGAGAATCTATGGGGCATTGCCAAGAGAAAGATGAGGGACATGAGACCGAACAATGCAGTGGAGCTGAAGGCCACTATTGAAGCATCCTGGTCTTCCATAAAGCCTCAGCAGTGCCACAGGCTGATAGCATCCATGCTACGCCGCATTGCGGCAGTCATTGCTGCAAAAGGGGCCCAAACCAAGTACTGAGTACATATGCATGCTTATCCATTGCAGAGGTCCGATATTGTTCTATTTCCAATCCTTGTGTTATTGATGTCATGTAATATTCTAATTTTCTGAGATTGTGAATTTGGGGTTTTCATAAGCTGTACGCCATAATCATCACAATTATACCAAAGTAAGGCTTGACATATCTCGCTTTGCATGTAATGTGTCTATCTCATATATTGGTTTCACCTCTTGAATTGCCATATTGACATAAATGAACATTTGCACGATATTCTAATTTTTTGAGTTTCACCTGTATCTGATTAATACTCAGTCCCATGAAGTACATACAGTCTATTTGAACACAAAGGTGTAATAGAGCAGCATGCTAGGGTGGTCTAAAACAATAATGTCCCAAAGAACAGGAGATCAAAGTATGACTGATAGATAAAAGTACCAAGGATCAGGACATGATCAAGAACTACCCAAGGACAATTTGACCCCTTCCCAGATTGCCTTCTAAGTGTAATAAATATTTCCATGACAAGATTGATGAAAAGCAGTTGGTCAGTGTCCAACATGTCTGGGCTGTAAAATAGAAGACAAAAAGAAGGTCTGTGTGTCAGCTGGAAGAGGTGTGTGGAGGGTGCTCATCTAGCATGTAAGAGCTTCTCCATCCTATTGCTTGTTAGTTTATTTGTTGTCTTTTGCCTGCTATTCTCTTGCTGTCTTTACTACATTGCAAAATCTATCTGAAATCAAGAGGCTACAAGATAACTTTTGGTAACCACCCGATTACTAATTTAGATAACTCTCTGCTTACATCAGTTGGGGAAATTGTGCGGATCAGTGATGTGTACCTCTAATTAGTTGTGCTGACACTGAGAAATGTATCAAAGGGATGACCGTATTCAAGATTTGATTCAATAAACCCTATGCATTTGTTGTACTGTGGCCTGCTGCCTTTTGTGGTAACTGAGCCCACTACAGACGATGATCCTGGGAGAGGAGGAAAAGTTGTTTGTCCCCCCCCTCCGCCAAAAGGTTATCTCATACACACACACACACCAAATATATATTTATTCTGACTGTTAAGTAGATGACAACACCAGAAATTCCATTGCTGGATAGTTTATGAGCAGATAATTAGCATCTGAAATTTCAGAAGTAGGGAGTCTAGCTTTCAGAAGCCTGTGAATAGATCTGCTTCATTGCATTTCTAAAATTCCATTTAAATTTACAGTATAGAAACATGAATGTTTGGTCATTCAAAGTAGGCTTTCAAATCTCTCTCTCTCTCTCTCTCTCTCTCTCCCTCTCTCTCCCTCTCCCTCCCTCTCTCTCTCTCCTTTTTAGGTATGTAATCTCTTGAAGGAGAAAACATGCAAAGAAACACATAGGCTAGACTATAATTTTTATGTCTGATCGGCTTTGAATGGTTGATTGATTGATTGACTGCACAAAGGAATAATTAATATCTTCTTAGAGTCCACATTCTCTGCATGATTAGGTAAAATCTAAGACTGCAGTCCAGTGGGAAAGGGGCCAAAACTGTGCATTTTCTTCTGAATAACATACATTGGCTCAGGTTGGAAAAAAAAATAGCTTACTTTGTGGGATTTTTGATCAAGGAATTTTTCAAAATAAAAATGAGTGATGCTTGTACTGAACAGTGTCTAAGAGACAGGAAGAAAAAGAATTGTAATAATCCTGTCAATGCTGAAGTCTTGAAATTGCCTCCATGATATTTTACAGATTCCTTTATAAGAATTGGAGTTGAAAGGAAGATGCAAGATACCTAGAAGGAAGTACTTTGCTAAGAGAAGCAGAATGCAATATATGTATGTGCATAGCATGATTTATAGTATACAAAGGCTCTTTCTATATATGCAGACAATGCTGGGAAATGTCTGGATGAAAGCACAGTAATGATTGCACAGGGAAAGAAAGATTGGCTTTAGAAAAGACAAGATGGAAAATTTGAATTTGATGTAGCTGAACTCCATTCAGGCTTAAAAGCTTTACTCTGTAGATAAGATTTTGCTACCGTTTTATGCCACTGCAGCTGTAGGGCACTCTTTGGCAACTGACTGGAATCACATTAAAAATGAAGAAAAGGAAATCATTCTAACTGCAACTCCTAATGGACTTACAGAATGCAATCCAAATGGATGATTGGAACAGCCAAACGGTGTCCAGCACATATAAACAGCATCTGCACATCTGGCATAATGACTTATGATCAAATTTAGCTTTCTTAGAAGAATGCTGGGTGGTGACAGAAGAATGGCATAATTATCACACTGCTCCAGGTTCAGAAGTAGTCTAGCTGGCCTCCTTTGAATTTTCCATTTAGAATTATGTGTTCCTTGAAAATCTCTAATCTGACTAAGGGCATATGACTTGAGGAGGAGCAGTTCTCAAGGGGAAGTGATGTTCTCCAGCATTTTCTTGGGGATAATGCAACCTTTATCAACAGTGCCATGGTGTAGTAGTTAAGACACCAGGTTAGAAACCAGGAGACCATGAGTTCTAGTCCTGTCTTAGGCACAAAGCCACCTGGGTGACCTTAGGCCAGTCACTCTCTCTCAGTCCTAGGAAGAAGGCAATGGCAAACCATGCAGGAAAACTTCAGGGACTTGTCCAGGCAATCACCAGGAGTCAAATGATGATGATGATGATGATGATTCAAGTAAAAGTATATACATAATTGAGAAAGCCAGTTTGATGTAGTGGTTAAGGCGCTTGGCTAGAAACTGGGAAGCCATGAGTTCTAGTTCTGCCTTAGGCACAAAGCCAGCTGGGTGACCTTGGGCCAGTCACTCTCTCAACCTTAGGAAGGAGGCAATGGCAAGCCACTTCTGAAATCTTGCCAAGCAAATTGCAAGGATTAGTCTAGGCAGTCACCAGAAGTTAACAATGACAAAGTCTCACACACACACACACAAAAGTTACTTTCCTCTAATGATTTTTTAACATTTTTTTTACTTATTGATTTATTATTTTATTTTTATTATTATAATACAGCAGCACCAGCAACTAAATAGGACAGTTTGACACACTCAGCTCCTTCACAGTGGTCGACTTACAAACTTTCCAATTTTCATAAATTTCCAGGGACTGCCATGTTTTTCAAAGTGTGGTCCCATACCTATCTTAGAAAAACTCCACAGCTGAAATAGAGAAAAATTAAGAAACAGTTTTACTCTGTTTTTGCTAGACTTCAGTTGTTGTTGTTTTTATTATTTCTCCTTGTGAAGACTTGGGCATCCTTATCTGATTGCCCATTTTAGCAGTAGAAGATTTATCTTCTTGTTGCTAGCAGGATGATGATGATGATGATGATGATGATGATGATGATGATGATGATGATGATGATTTTCCCCACCCATCTCCCCCCAGTGGGGGACTCTGGGCAGCTCACAACTCATTAAAAACAATAAATAAATATACAATTAAAAGCCTATATACACAGTTACAAAAGATGAAGGAAAAAGTCCAGGAGGCCGATGGTTCAGGGCAGCAATGCCAGGCCTCTAAGGGGCTAACCAACCCCACTCTTGATGACTTCCCTCCCCTCCCCAGGCCAGATGGCAGAGCCAGGTCTTCAAATCCCTCTGAAAGGCCAGGAGTGAGGGGGCCAGTTTCACCTCTGGGGGCAAGATGTTCCAAAGGGTGGGGGCTACCGCAGAGAAGGCCCGCCTTCTGGACCCCACTAGTCGGAGCTCTTTTGCCAAGGGGCCTGGAGCATGCCCTCTCTGTGTGATCGGGTGGGACAGGTTGAAGTCATGGGGAAGAGGTGGTCCCGCAGGTAACCTGGTCCCATGCCATGTAGGGCTTTAAAGGTGATAACCAACACCTTGAACTGGACCTGGAAGCAGACTGGTACCCAATGCAGCTTGCGGAGAAATAGTGTTATGTGGGTCCTTCTTCAGGCCCCAAAAATAGCTCGCGCGGCTGCATTCGGGACCAGCTGAAGCTTCCAGATACTCTTCAAGGGTAGCCCCATGTAGAGCACATTGCAGTAGTCTATCTGGAAGATAACATGGGCATGAGTGACTGTTTGAAGTGCATCCCGATCCAGGAAAGGGCGTAACTGGTGGAAAACCCAAAGTTGTACAAAGGCCTTCCTGGTCACAGCTGCCACCTGCTCTTCGAGCAGGAGCCGTGAGTCCAGGAGGACCCCCAGATTACACATTGGGTCTGTTTGGGACAGTGCTACCCCATCCAGCACTAACGATGACAAAGTCCTGGATACAGAGGAGCCATTAACCCACAGCCACTCCATCTTACCAGGGTTCAGCTGAAGCTTGTTGTTCCCCATCCAGACCCTCACAGCTCCAGGCACTGCAAGAGGGTGGTCACAGCATCACTTACCTCACCTGGGATGGAGATATATAATTGAGGATCATCAGCATATTGATGATACCTCATCCCATGATGGCGGATGATCTCACCCAGTGGTTTCATGTAGATGTTGAAAAGGAGCGGAGAGAGAACCGAACCCTGCAGCACCCCACAAAGTTCTTCTCCTCCTCCTCCTCCTCCTCCCAATTAAAGACAACCAGATAATGATAAAAATGATAGATGAAAACTGCAAGCAACTGCCTCCTATTGCCTAACATCCATTTGCTTCCTGAACTGCAGGAGCTTGTGATTTGCTTAAGCAAGAGCAAAGCAGAAAGATCTGGAGTGAACCTAGCCTAGTAAAGTTCTGATGCAATATGAGGCACATGTTATAAATCATCCAGGTTTTTTTCCTGAGGATGCTTTGCTTATTTATGCAAATTATCAGAAGGAGGGAAATAGAAATGAGAGGCTCCTCCCCCCCAAAAAAGCTGTTACCATGTTGCAAATGCAGTCAATCCTGTTGGATTTTGCTTGTGCGTTTAGTTCTGTTTATAAAAGCTACATTCTCACAACACACTTATTTGGAAACAAATTTCCTTGAACTCAGGTGGAGTCATATTTGAATCGGCATGTAAAGGATTGTACCATGCAAATTGTAATTCATTCAAACACTCTGTAGGGGTCAAATTATATCCATAGGTAGTTTTATATTGCCCAGCAGAACAAAATGAGGATGCTTGAAGAACCTCTATTGAGTTATTTGAGTTATGAACCTATTCTTTAATACTTTATAAGGATATTGAAATTGAGCTATAATGCTTCTAGAATTGCTGGTTTCTGAGTAGGCAAGTGGAAGAGCAGCCTTTTCAAAAATGGCCTTCCATGTGCAGAGCAGCAAAGTATGCAATTGATACCACTTATTTATTTTGGCAGGGACTTTTTTATAATTATTCCTATCCAATTTAAGTTTGATCTCATCAATACTGGTCATCATTCACAAAAACATTTCTCATGATTGGGCTGTAAAATAGTGATACCATATCTAGGGTTTAAACATCTGGTTGACCACTAGATGGCAGCAAATACATGTTTCTTGACTCTTTGCTGCCATCTAGTGATTTTCCAGATATTTATGGTCCAGATCTGATGTCCCTACAGGAAAAAAGCTCCCTGCTCCTAATGTAAACATAGCAAAGTACACATTAAAAGTGTTATTTTCATGCCTAGATCATTAGACCTAAATACCCATTATGGCTTTAAAGCTTAAGAGGAGGGAAGGAGAAACAGAGAGGAGTAAAAATTTGTGTGTGTGTTATTGTATGTGAAACATAGTGAAGTAATCATGTCTTTATTTACCAATAGAAGAGAATATGTGTAGCTCAGTGTTGAACTGTGGAGTCCTTGATGCTCTCTGAGCTTGGTTGTTTGATTGCAGACATTTTATTACCTGACTAGGCAACATCACCAGTGCTAGCAAGTATAGGGTTTTCTCCCTGTTTATATACAGTAGCTTGCCTTGCTAATGTTGGTGGGGGAGTGGTTTTCTCCTTGGTAGTTCCTTGATTAGGGTATTGTTTTCTGCTTTATTGTTTGTTTGGTGTTAATCCCTGTTTATCTAGGTCTAGGCTGCTGAAGAGGATGTGTTCTGGTCTTTTTGCTTCCTTCTTAGCTTTCTTATTGTCTGTTTTGAATGGTGTCTAAATGTGCTTTAACTCTATGTGTCTATTGATAGCTGATGTGCCTGAGTGCCAAGCTTCCAGGAATTCCCTTGCATTTTTGGATTTAGCTTGGTCTAGGATGCTCAGTTTCCCAGTTGAAACTATGGTAGAGTCTGTCCATGTGTTGTGAGATTAAGAAGTTTTCATTGTGTCTTCTGACTGCTAGTTGGTGTTCATGGATGCTCTCTGCTTTGTAGTGGCTTTTACAGTCCTTACACTGTATGTTGTAGATGACTCCTGTTTTTTCTTCTTGGGCTACTGGTCTTTTGGTTTACTTAAGAGGTTTTGGAGAGCTTTAGTTGGTTTGTGTGCTACGGTGATGTTGTATGGTTGTAATAGTCTTTGGTTGTTTCTGAGATGTATTTAACATTGTTCTAAATATATTTAGCATTTGATGTGGATTGTGGGGGTGGGGGATGCCACAACACACAAAAAAAGTTGTGAAGAACATTCTGAGAAAATTTCTTTTTCTAAGGAATGAGAAAATAAATTTAATTTTCAATTTCAGGAAAGCAAGTACTGAGAAAGTTTAGCTAACCTCTGGTCCACACCAGAACACAGGGAGAGAACCACGTTGACATCCTAAATATAGAGGTCTAGTTGTCTGCTGAAACATGGTCAAAGATAAGGGTTCCACTTGAAGGGCCTTTCTGAATGAAGATGTCCCCTGCATTCTAAAATATTACAGCATTAGAGAGAGATCTATATCACGCTTTTAGCCTTTGAAGATTTCATTCAGCTCTATAAAATGCACAGGCAGTGCATGATATAGCATTATTTCTTAAGTATAGGCAATGATCTATAATAGTGTTTCTCAACCTCAGCAACTTTACGATGAGTGGACTTCAACTCCAGAATACCCCAACCAACATGCTGAGGTTAAGAAACACTGATCTATAAAAATGAAAGGATGCCTATGTGAATTGTGAATTTATACACTTGAATTATCTAGCCAAAATAGCCCTAGAACCACTGGCAAAAAGGAATATGTGTGCAGAATTCAAATAAAAACAGTTTGAGATATTAAAGCAAATGCTTGGGGATGACCAACAGTAATCTTTAAAGGCTGCAGTTTTTAATGTGAAATAAGGGGAAATTCTTATATCCAGAACTGGGTAGTAGTCATCTTAAATATATTTAATTTAAATTAAACATAAATGCAAATGAAACCAAGTCAGATTATAACTTTAGTCTTGGCCCTATTCATAATTCTCAGGGCATTGTCTGTGGTAGGCTACTTAAAAGGCATGTTGGCCTTTTGCTCAGAAAAATTATGCGTTCTTGCCCTGGGTCTTTGCTAAATATTTTACAGAGAACATTTATAGCATACACCACTGCCCCTTCCAACCTAAGAAATGTATTTTGTCTCCTCCCTAATGTAAAGGAAATTACTACTTTTGGAACCTGAAGAAAAAAAAAACACAGTCCAATGAGGATGGAATATGATTAGTGTGTAGGGAATGAGAACTTGACTGTTGGAAGGAGAAGAGCAGAAAAACTAAGAGCATGAATGAGGATATGAATAGTGTATCCCAGGACAGGATATACTTAGTTTTCTGAAATGTTGAAAAGAGATTGATGTTAGCCCTTCTAGGTAGTCCAGAAAAGAAGCACAACCAGGACCATCAGCTCTATCTTTATTGTAAGTTTACATTAAACAGAATCTTGGAAGACTGAAAGTATTTCTCCCCTCTTCTCTTTTTAGTATCCAGAAAAGTAGGGAAGGTCCCTTCTGAAATACTTCCCATGCTTTTCCCCCACTTGCGGACTGGGTTGCCTCTTTTCAGACCATTGCCTAGACTGTTGGTCTTCCTCCTGTCTACCAGGTCATTTCCACATACTGTCACACTCTCTTCATCTTATACCAAACAGAATCAAGGATTATTCTGAATTTATTTCTCAAGCTTTCCCAGTATGGATTGATTGCCATTTCACACACACACACACACACACACACACACTCCTTAAAAGTTCCTCAATTCCAAGGTCATCTCTACATTTCTTTACACTTGTACTGTTCCAATTTCAGAGAGGTGTACAATCCTATGGAATGGAAAGCATTAGGAATATTGCAAAGTAATATATTAGGTACTCAAATGAAAATACCACTAAATATATTATAATACAGAATCTGTATTATAACCAATTGCTACATTGACAAGCTTAAAGAAGATTGTTCTTCTAAAGATTGTTAAGATTGGATAAATCCAATAAAATCTAATGTAGAAGTGAATTTTGGGGGGGATTTTGGGGGGAGCTAATTTGGCTAGTAAAGACGTCTCTCACAACTATTATCCACATATTAGAATATACTGTATTCAAATAGACACTAATCTGTGTGAAATGGCACAACCATAACTTAAAATAAAACCTGTTCCACAAAACAAGGCACACATATATACAACAGGAACATGAAAATATGAATAATATGTTCAGTTCCTTTTCCAGTGAAGTATATCAATCATTTTAAAACAGAAACAGGGCTTATTGTAAGATAAAATCACAAAGCCTACATATGGACAAACTTGTACCTTCAGACTGAAAGTGAAGCAAGGCTTACAAGAAGCAAAGGACAAGAGCAGATCTATGTATCTCCTACAATATTGTCCAAGCCTGACCTTATGACTGATCTCATAGGTTTTAACCTTATCCTTATTATTCTTTATTACTTGATTATATCATTATTGTATTATCAGGTAAAGAGAACCTTGTGTTAAGCTACATAATCAGTTTGCCATTGCTTCCTTCCACGATATTTTTCAGTGTCTCAGCCTAGCCAACAGCCTTGGGGTTCTCAGGTTCTCCCTTTTCTCATGGTCTAACTAAGGCCAACTCGCTTTAGTCTCAAGAACAGCTAAGGCCAAGCAGGTTCTGCTACCTTGTTATTAATATTATTCATAACTCTGCTTCTCTCTTTCATCTCCCCAAAGTACAGTAAAAACTTCAGCCATCAGTTGTCTGACATTAGCTCCATTTTGAAGGTTATTTGCATGTTGTCTAGGGACATAAGTTAACTTGATCTATAGTATAAATATGTATCAAACCACTTGTACAGATCAGCAAGTTCTCTATGTGGGCAAAAAGCAAATGTTATTTTGGGTGATAATGACTTAGCAAGAGGTGTCTTATTTCCTGCCTTGGCTCCTTAGTACAGGAATAATCAACCTCTTTTTTTGTGCTGATGTGCACATTTGAAATGTTGAATGAAAGTCATGAGTCTTTTCAAAAAATGGCTACTATGGAGGAAAGTGTTGTAGGCACAACATGGCTGTCAAATGGTTTACCAAAAAGGAAAATGTTGAAGGTTCTCACTGCAACTTTCCCTGTTCTATAGTCTATAACCACTCCCCCTTTTTTCAAACAATATTTCTGACCCAGTTCTGGAGCATCTGAGGGACTGGAGGCATATATATAAACAAATAAAATGTTACAGGATAGTATTATTATAATTGTTGGTCGCACAGTCAGCCAGGTGTTTAGACTGGATTTGGCATTTTTATCCACCTACCCAGTCATTCCCAAGGACCTGGGATAGGCAGATGTTGTTTGATGATGTTAAAGGTATCACCGCAGGATGTAAGCTCTTCCAAGTAAAGCTGCCTTTGGCAATTGACTGATGGTGATTTTGTCAATGCCGACAGTGTTCAAGTGGTGCTCCAGATGTTTTGGGATTGCACCCAAAGCACCTATTACTATTGGTACTATTTTTGCTTTCTTTTGCCACAGTTGTTCTATTTGCAGGTCTTTGTATTATGATTATGATTATGATTTTAAAAAACCAGTTGGGTCAGTAAGTCTGAGGGTAGCCAAATAAAAGGATTTGTCTATTTATGCCTTAATCATAATATCATTAACTTAAGTATTTCTGTATATTAAAGTCCTCCTGTCAAAGTTTATATAAACTTCATAAAGTTTCACACCTTGGTTAACATTTTTGATTCATTGTCGAAGATTACGTGCTTCATTTTTTTTTCTCCATCCATCCTTTTGTAAATCCTATCTCAATTATCAATAATGCACGCTTTCATTTTTTGGTGTCATTGAAATGGGGAAGATTTTTTTTTTAGACAACATTAAGAAATAAAATTACCATACATTAAGTAGGCAATTTATCACTTTCTTATCAATGCACATCAGTTCAGAATTCAGATTTACACATTAAGGTATTCAGGGTGACTATTTTAATGGAACCTCTTAAAACAAAATGTGCATTGTAAAAACCCCATTTTGATTTAAAGTCAAAATTGAACTCATAAAGTTCAATTACAAGCAGAGGCTTTTTTTTCTTTTCTTTTTTCTTTCTTTCTGTCTTTTTTTTTTTTTTTAATTACAATCTCTTTTAAGTGATTACCAACTGTTTAGGAGGGTATATAGCCAGAAGAATTATTCTGTAACCTTGGATTTTCAGAGTTAACACCATTAACTCTCATCTTAGCCATTAAGCTTATCATAGAAAAGAGGGGAGTATTAATACTAGCACAGGAAGCTATAAAGATAGTATTTGATGGATGTTAAATATATACATGTTAATGTTCTTAGAAACACACTCAAACATCAGGAGTTTGAGATTTGTCTGAGATTTGCACCTAGTCAATTTTCTGAATGTTTAGTTCAGCTATGGGTACAGTATGGTGTTCTTGCACTTATTCCCTTAGGAGGTAGTCAAGGAGTATATAGCAGTGTCTGTGGGTTTAATGAGCAGTATGGGTTTTATCTATTGGAGTTATATACTGCCTTTCACTCAGGAGCTCAGGAGGGACTGCACAGGTAATTTTCCTTTATGTTATTCCCACAAGAAGAGATAGGTTGGACTGACAGACAATGACTGTGCTTTAGCCACTCAGTAAGTTCAGTGGCTGAAGATGGAATGGAACACGGGTCTTTTCAGGACCAGACTACCACGCTGGCTTTCATTTATGAATACATTGGCCAAATTCAATGGGCATGTTCATATCAGTTTGAACAAACATGATGGACCAGCATATGATATAGAAATCAGCTTTCAGTTAGATTCCATGCATGATCCAAGGAATTGGCTGTAAAACTCAGTGAGAATAGTAGCACTAGAAATCATTAAGTAGAATTATACATAAACTCAGCAGGTTTCAAAAAGCCACAGATCTTTATCCTTAAAGAGACTTTAAACAGATTTTAATAACAGAGAGTTATTAAAGGAAGTTTTCACTTGCGAGTTCATCTTCCTCTGTCAAAACCTTTTCTATACAACTGTTAACCATCCAAGAAAAAGCCCAGTTCTCTTTTATACTTGGCTCACATAAAAACAAATACTTAACCTAAGCAAATTAATCTTGATCACTTTATTCCTCTCCCCCATCCTCCACAGTAGGAGTGATAATTTTATTCTCAGTTGTTCTGGCTATGCTTTGGAAGGCCTCAGAAGCTTTTCTGAGAGGAGGCAGTCCCTTACCTTGGAAGAACTGAGGCTCAGAGTTGGGAAGGACCAAACTGGGAATGGCTTGGATCAGGAAGGGTCCTCGCCTAATGACCAGTGGGATTCGGTTAATGACAGCAACAGGGAGTGCTGGGATTGCTGTCATTAAGTGATGCAGTCACATGACATTGCATTTTATGACTGTATCACTTAGCGATGGAAATTCCAGTCCCAGTTACCAACATGACTGCAATCCAATTGAAAATTCAACATTACATCCCAAAATTTCCACAAAAATAAACATTCTTGAGGAAAATAAGAAAAACCTGATTTTTATGCAGCAACTATAACTTAGACACAGCTGATGAAATTAACAAAGAATGAAAGAAAAGATAGTCACAAAAGTAAATAGATAAATAAATCTATTTTCATCATCCACTACTAAGAATAAGCAACTTTGTTGATTTTAGAGTATTTTGAATCTAATTTATGGATCTGGCCAAAAAAAAAAAAAAAAAGTATGCTTTTCTCTAGTGTGTGAATTTTAAAAAATCTGAAATGTATTGCATTCTTGCCTGAATTTTTCTCACTGTGTATGTATTTTTGTGTACAGATTTCTTTACATATACATTTTGTGTCTTCTGAATTGCAAACTGTGCTGCAAAATTCAGAATGGCATAGATACTCTGGGACACACTCATACTGGTTTGCCCATTGCTTCAGGAGAGGCAGATAAAGCATTTTTAAACGTTCAGAAAGATTAAGTCCCTATCTATGGTCATTGCTGATTCTTCGGGAATTAAGAATGAACATTAAAAAAATCCTTTATGCCCATGTACTTTCAAAGGAACCAAGTACTGTACAAATCTCATTTACTACAATAAGAAAGCTGAGGAGAGTTCTGTCCCATATACAAGACAGAAGTGCATGAACAGCTGGGCAGGTTCATACTGTGAATTAGGTAATTATGAAACTCAGTCTCATCTCTCAGATGAAAGTTAAAACTAATATGAATGGATGACATGGGGGGTTATTACTGGTGGTATTATTATTATTATTATTATTATTATTATTATTATTAAGAATTGTATGGATAGATACAAATCTGCCAGCTTAATATTTTAAAGTTTTAATTCTCCTATGAATTTGCAGACAAGGAAGTTGAAAAAAAATCTACTGTTAGTTTGGGCAAAAGGGTTAGTGAAAATAGCTTGCCAAGATCTCCACTCGGCCTGGGAGTGAAAGCTACATCTGTTTTCTTCCTGAATCCCATTGCCAGCACTTCTGTCATTTTAAATTATAACTAGAGCTTTCTGCCTACAGGTGTTACAAGCAGCCAATTCTATAGTGCCAAGAAAAGGAAACAGCACTGATGCAGATAACAAGGGTTATTTGGAAATCGATTCAGGCATTCAGACAACTTTCAGACAAGGGTTTACAATCCAGTTGCCCCAGATGTCACTATCGAGGTGATAGTTCAAGGCCTCCGCATGATAAACTGCAAGGAGAGTAAATATCTCAGACGTCAGTCTACATAACTCTTCTGTGTATAGAATAGAAAATTGTCTGCAATTTTTCATCTGTATAGCTCAGTTTGCTCTTCTCCAGCTGGCAGAAGCTCTTCACTTGAGGTCTATTCTGACCTGCCTGAAATCCCTCTGGATTATTTTGAATGGCCTCTGGATGATCCCTTTGTTAATGACTTGTCCTCCAGGAAAATGGTACTTTAGGAAGAATACTTGCCCTTTGTAATGTAATCAGAAGTATCTGGATATTTTTTTTTTTAAAAAATGTTTCATTTATTTGTCTTGTGTTTATTTGGTGACTGCCTGGACAAGTCCCTGTAGTTTTCTTGGCAAGATTTTAGAAGTGACTTGCCATTATCTGCTTCCTAAGGTTGAGAGAGAGAGGGACTGGCCTAAGGGCACCCAACTGGCTTCATGCTTAAGGCAGAACTAGAAGTCATGGTCTCCTGATTTTTAGCCTCATGCCTTAACCACCACACCAAACAATACACACAAATATATGACAAAAAAGTAATACTATGCTGTCAACACAATCAGTGCCTTAATTTCTAGATATAATAAAGGTAAACAAAACTAAAGGTGGTTCAAAAAGGAATCAAGTCCAGTTGTATCTCCTAGTTAAAGCAATCCCAAGAAATACAATACTAAAGAAGTCCATGTAAGGCTTTTTTATAAGCCCAGAAGGAAGATTAAAATTCATTCAAAAACTGGAAGAGGAAGGACCTAGGAAACTATGGACCACTTAGTTCAACATCTGAACTGGATAAGTTATTAGAACAGATTGTCAAGCCATATGTTCAAGAGTACTTGATGATGGTCTATGTCAACAATAAACTTCAAGTTTTTAAGCAGTTAGAAAAGCTTGTTTCCACTACCAGAACCCACCCTGGATTTGTCAAGAACTTATGTCAGACTAACGTCATCTCTTCTTATGACACAGTGACTACTTTGGTAGACCAAGGACATGTTGACATAGTGTCCTTTATCTCAATAAAAGATTTCACAAGGACGTGCGTTATATCTACAGGGACCATATTTTCTTGGGAAAAGTAAAGGACAAACCTGAACAAGGGGCAAATCTGAAAGAGGTTCATAAGGATAAAATAATAATAATAATAATTGTTTATGTTTATAATTTTGCTTTACAAAGGAAAATTCAAGAGCATAACCAAGAAAAACATTGCAAAAATAATATTCTAATAAAAATATCTAACATCAAACAGTATATGTAAATTTACAGCATGAATGTGAAAGACATTAAGTGGTACCATTTGTACAGTAAAGGTTAAATGACAAAAATAAAGGACAAAAGTGAGTTTTTTAAAAAAATAAATAAATAGAAAGGACAGCTTTCTGCAATAAAGGACTGTCCTTTATAATAAAAGACGTATGGTCATTAATTATATCCTTGTGGACAAGATGGGAAAAAAATGAGCTATCAAGTTAAAAAGGATTGACAACACTTTTCTTCTTAATTTCCATTCGTGCGGGGGGTGGTAATTATTAAGGAACAGGGCATCCTGTGGAAAAGCCACACAGACTCCTTTGAAGGTTTTGAAATGAGAGTTAGAGACCTGTTGAAGCTGGCTTAGTGGATTCTATCACTTAGCAAAGAGCTGGACTAAATGACTTATTTGTTCCTTCCATCTTATGCATTCCGTGATTCTATAGACACTTGGGAAAAGTGTGCATATTCATACACACTCACCCATACACACAATGATTATGACCCTAGGGCAGTGTCTCTCAACCTTGACAAATTTAAGATGAGTGGACTCCACCCGTCTTAATGTTGCCAAGGTTGAGAAACATTGCTCTAGGGAAAGAATTCCACCAAGTAATAAAACAACAGTAAGAATGTCTATATTAGTTTACATGTATTTATTTATATGAATTAATTATTAGCTAATAAGCTAATAACATAAGAGTCAGTTTGGTGTAAATGGTTAAGGCATCAAGGCTAGAAACCAGGAGACCATGAGTTGTAGTCCTGCCTTAGGCACAAAACCAGCTGGGTGACTTTGAGCCAGTCTCTCTCTCTTAGCCCTAGGAAGTAGGCAATGGCAAACAACTTCCGAAAAACCTTGCCAAGAAAACTGCAGGGACTAGTCCAGGCAGTCGCCAGGAGCCAAAAAGTGACTCGAAGGCACAAACATTCAATCTAATAACACAGTTTGCTGCAAGATGTGTATGGTAAAAGAAATGTACCATATATTAATGTTCTTCATAAAGATAGTGTATAGAATCAGGCAACCTAAAACAAGAATGTAAAGGACTAGTATATATTGCCATGGCTATTGTTGACCTGACCTCAACAGTATGGCTGGGGACTCAATCTTTATTTGGGAATTTGGATAGGCACAAATATGTTTTCTTCTTTGACTTTGCCTTATATACATGGGAATCTAAGAAACACGTTCACTTTATGCCTCCAGGTTGATACAGAATAAACCTATAGCTTCACGAACAGTAGACAGGAGTGCCCCTTTGCCAGCAGACATCACTGACAAAGTGAACCTCTGCACCTTTAGTCCCCTACTCACCCATGAGATCTGTGGAAATATTTGGAGCAGATTTCAGAAGTTGTAAGGCAGGAAGGATAAATGCAACACAGAAAGCCAAAGTTCTTGTGGATGATGTGAGATGAAGCTCCATGTATTATTGATGGCATTGTCTGTTCTAGCCAACAGCAATATTTTAAAGATGAAGTTGTTCTGGAAGCCTTCTCCTGGTATCATGTCATTATTTTCTGTTACTATTTTCTGGACAGGTGTTTTTGTTTTTATGATTGTAATACTGGATGTTTTTATAACTTGAATACAATAAGCCTCCAGGAACCTCTGGATTGCAGTGGGATGGAAATGTTGAGTATGAATGAATGAATGAATGAATTTCATGTCTCAAGACCCAGGGATAAATAAAAGTGGCTTTATTCATCTGGACTTTAAGAAAAATTTGAACCCATTCATCCTGATATCCATAAATAGGCTCCCATCTTTTTCTGGACTTATTGTCATTGAACACAAAATATCTTAGCAGATAATATGTCAGTGAATGTGCATCATTTTCACCAAGATTTTAATTATTATTTGCTTTTGGAATTAATTTTCATGTCTTCTTATCATTCTTGTTTAGATTTTTAGTTTGTTTGTTTCATTTTTTAAAAAAAAGAAATGCTGACCACCTGGATTGCTTGCTAGAGTAGAAAGATATAAATTGAATGAATGAAACATTATATTCTGTGCTTAAATCAGGGACCATCAGCAGCTGCGTTCAAATATGTTCTCCACTAGTTACCATCTGTCAGGATAATTCAGAAACAGAACTGAGAATTTCTTGTCTGCATCTGATGTTCCATGCCAAACCTGCTTGGATGCTATTGGCCAACACCGATCTAAAATGTCCAGTACTGGACTAGTGTGAGGTCAGTGTCTGATCTGTGAAAGATTTCTAGCTTCACGTAGTACTTTGTCATCTTGCGTGGATTTATGTGTCTGTTTAGTATTAGTCTTTCAGGTCAGATTGACTATTTATTTTTGATTGATTTTCATATGGTTGATAGTGGTATAAGTACCAGGGGAAAAACATCATCATCTTCATCATCATCACATTGGTTGTGACATAATTTTAAAATAATCTATCCACATGTGAAAGAGCATGCAAATGAAGAATTATCTGCACAAAGGTTGGATTCACATAACATACTATACCACAGACTGGTCTAGTGTATGATAGAATATAGTCTGTATTACGGTTCAGTATATCATGTGAATTCAGAAAATTGAGATATTTTGAGCAGCTATGTGTCAGGTAACCAGGGGTATTTGAACAAAGCCATAGGGTTAGTGCTGTATAAACTCCCTTCTACTCAAAGTGGATGATAAATTATAGATGCCACTGTCAAGGATTCATATAAAACATTGCCCCCCCCTTTTTTTTTTTAAAGAGAAAAAGATGGAGTCTTGTAACACTTTGGAGTTCATGTGTAAAGTTGTAAAGGAAAGGGATTATTAAATCAAACTCCAAAGCTCTAATTAGTGCAAATTCAGAATGATCTTGATGGGTTAGAAAAATGGGCTGAGAGGAACAGAGGGAAATGAGAGACAACTGCACATTTTTTCACTCTGGCAGAAGAAGACAAATGCACAAGTATTAGGATGAAGCCAGGCTTAGTAATAGTATTTGTGAAAAAGACCTTGGAATAGCAATTAATCTGAATATGAGGTAGCAATGTGATGTGAAAGCAAATAAAAGCAAATGAAATTTGAAGCTGCATCTGTTGCCTATGAAACTCAGGCACCAGAGTGGCTTGGAGCTGGAAGAAACTTAGTCCCTGAATGTGAGAAAGAAAACACTTAATACCTTTGCTTTTTCACCCACCCCCACAAAAAGGAACCACAAGTACTTTAGGCAAAAAGCATTTTATTAAGCGGGGGTCATGTCCTTACATAGGGTACAGAAACAAATGATACATTCAATATATGTGACATATCAGAAAGCAACAAATCAAACATAAAAGACATTGATTAGACATGAGAAAAGACAGACATCCTTAAAATATGTTGCTTCTCCTCCTTTCTCACCAGGGCTTGTTTCTTTAACATTATCAACACTCAAGGACTTCAGAATACAGCCCTATTATTTGATTGACAGCCCCTGAAAGGGCTAGTTTTTGCACATCAAAGAAACGGTTTTGGCTCAAAGGAAAAACATGGTTTTCTAAACTTCAAAAGGAGGCATGGATGCCATGCTAAAATGTTAATATCACCTTTATTAAAATTCTAATAATGAAGAAGCCTAACATTCCAGGTAACACATCAATAGTAGTATCATTTTCAAATCAAGGAAAGTAATTGTTTCATTTTATTCTGTGTTGCTCAGACCCCACCATATGGATTATGTCCAATTCTGGATGCCATGGTTTGAGAAAGATTCAGACAATCTTCTAAGTTATGAAGATAATATGGAGACTAGAAACTCTATTCTAGAAAGAGAGTCTGAAGGTGTCTGGAAATGTTTAGTCTTGATAAGAGAAAGCTGAGAGCACTTTTCAAGTATTTGAAAGATGGTACATGAAGAAGGCCAGGATTTGTTTTCTGTAATTCCGGAGTAGATCCAAAATAATGGATTTAAGCTACAAGAAAATAAATTCCAATTATAAGTTAAGAAAAAAAAGCTAACCGAGTCTTTTGACAGTGAAAGCAATTATGCAAAGGTGGGCTCATTTTCAGTGGATTTGTTCAAACAGAGACAAGATAGCCATCTGTCAAGGATGTTTTAATTCGGATCTCTGCGCTGAGTAGGAAATTGGACACAACAGTTTTAATGGTCTTTTCCAACTCCATGGTTCTGTGATCAGGACAATCCCATTGTCCAAGTAGTCCCATGCACAAATGGAACAAACAGCTATGAAAAAACAAACAAATCTTTGAGAACATCAGAAGTCTTGTGATAATTGAAGATGAAGCCAAAGTAAGAACATATTTCTCCCTGATCTAGGGGAGATGAAACATTATATTTCCTGACCATTGATGGCCTAAGACTCAAAATGTGCACCCCTTCTTAATACCTTCTGAAAAAGAGAACATGGACCTAAGAGCCAAGAAAGTGTAGCACTGAAACGGTGCTGTTGTTACATCTGTACATTTGGAAACAGTAAACCTCAAATTGTACATGAAGTTTTTACAGAATTCAGGACTGCAGAACAGCTTGGTGGTTTTAATGACTGGTCTGGGATTCAATGTGTTCAATGAGTGATGTTCAGGTATGATCTGCTGACTGAAAGTTTTTGTTTTCCCTTTGTTTTATTCAGTTTAGGATTAATCTTTACAAAGCTTTGCTTAGCTGGGTCTGGCTAGAACAGTTGATGCACTTGATGGTTTTGAAAGTAGATGCATACTGACATGATTGTGTTAGGAACTTATTGAGTGTGACAGCCAGGTTTGTTGACATTGGTAGAATGCAAATCTTCATCTGTAATAACCATCTGGTGTCTGTTGGCAAACCATTATTTTATCATCTGAAGGATATTGTTCATTAGAGAGCTCTTTTCACCAAACACTGTAAGTTATTTATGTAAACAGCCTCTTTTCTCAGAATTATACTTAGAGTATTAATAAAAGCAGTAGGCAACAGCTTTGTTTTGCTTTAGACAATATTACCATTTATAATATTATAGAAAAACATATGCCTATAAATCAAGTCGGATGAAATCAGGAGCCATTTTTCAGCTGTTTGTCTCATCACAAAATAGAAAAGAGTGGGTGACTTGAAAATCAAGAGTGGGCAACCTCAATCTACTTTCAAAACCCTTTTGCAATATATCACTTCTGGTCTCAGGCAACATCACTCATTTGGGAAGTAGGGAGAAGAGAGAGTGATGTCAAAAAAAGAGCTAGCTAGAAGTGATATAAAAGAAAGGAGAGGAAAGAATAACCCATCTACTTTTAGTTTTAGCTAAAACCGCTGCTGGATGAAGGTCAGCCATTACCAGCAGCAAGCAGATACCAAGTTTTCTGTTGTTCCTAAGGAAAGTGAACATTTATTTATTTATATTTATACATTTGATTTATTCTCCGCCCATCTCCCCCCAATGGGGAACTCTGGGTGGCTCACAAAGTATATATATTACACTATGTGACCACCAGTGGTCACTAGGGGATCATCCGGGCTTTTTCCTCCTCCGAAGATTTCTCATTCTCTCTTTCTCTCTCTCTCTCTCACTCTCTCTCTCTCTCTCTCTCCCCCCTACACACACACACACACATACAGGGTGTACCAAAAGTCGGGCCCCATATGCAATTTATTATATAAATTACATTAAATGTTTGAACTGGTTGTCACTTTCTTCTAAACACCTTCTTAGTAGTTTGACGCATGACCTTTGAACATTCTTAACCACACAAATATTTTTTATGATGTTCACAAATTCTAATGTGATGGTCTCCTTTAAATCATCTATTGGCCTGTGTGGCTGGACTTTTGGTATACTGTGTGTGTGTGGGTGTGTATGCAAAGTACCAGTCTGCATATGAATCCAGGTTGTCCCATTTATTTGCAGTTCTAAAATTAATACTTTAGTCTAAAATTTCTGGGGTGCTGAATTTCTCATGCATCTCTGGTTCCTATCTTACACTTGAACCATAGACTCGCTTACCTTGGAATAAATCCATGAGGTATAATTACACTTACTGTGCATTTGATTAAACAGGCAGGATTGGACTGCCCATCTGGCTTCAATGTTCAGGTCACATAGATAGTAGCCATCTCTTTTCTATGCTACTGAAACTTAGTCTTGTTTTTAAAGAACATTCAGCCATTCCAAGAGCAACATATATTATTTACCCGGAGTATGTGAAGCGAGCTTGCTCAGTCTTGACATACTGCTGTGAGTTGCAAAGTTGATGCTCTCTAATCCATGAAGTGTCAAGCTGGGACTGATTACCCTTGAGAAATGTGACTTCCTTGCTCATGTAGAAGCCATGTTGGTCAGTTGAGGGGAAGCACTGGAGCTACTCTGCTTCACTTTACACTTTTGTTTGCAGTATCTGTGCTTTATTCAAAAATGCATCAACACACACACACACACACACACACACACACACAATACAACTTGCATTTTATGCAACCATATTTGAAAGGTTTGGGATGAATGCATTCTTCAGAGGGCAGGAGATAAATGTCCTTTTTATTAACTCCTCAAATATTATTTTAGCATTAGTTTATGGTGCAACCATTTGCGGGGGGGGTGGTATTTTCTAATTTCAAGAGAATACAGATGGTGATTCATGAAGCACTTCCAGATTCTATGTTTCTCCAGTAAAAAATTATACACTATTGTTGTCAATCCCTTAAAAACTAAAAAAGAAAAAAACAACCAACCACACCTTCAAAAACTTTAAAAACTAGAGCAAAATTAGGATAGAAAATCTGAATGAGGGGAGTGGTTTACAATAAAATGTACTGTATTTCTAGGGGACGGTCACAAATTTATTCTCTATTTCACCTATATATGAACATATCAGATCTGCTTCCATTCTTCAAATCTGGATGTTTCAGTCCAGAACTGAAAATAGTTTCAGGTTCTACAGGAATTTAATAAAAGGAATTGCTAAATAAAATATATTCAGATGAGTTTGCTTTATGCAAGACAAAATTTATAGATCACAAACAGCAGCATCAGCATTGCCAAAGCAGGCAAAATGGCAAATGTGGCACCACAATCTCTGCCCCACCCTTTTGTACATGTGTCAACATTACCTGCATGTACAAAGGGGTGGGCTTGGATTGTGACATTGTATCTGCCATCTTGCCTGTTTTGACCTTTCCCTCTGGGACTCCACTGACACATAAAAAGGAAAGTCCTATTGATTGCACTGAGGAATTTTCAAAGTTTGCAGAACTAATTCCCTTTTCTACAATGTAAAAGAAAGAATGTGAAAATGTGGGCTGGTTTAGTTGACATGTTAAGCTATAATATAGGTAGAAGGTACTGTCAACCAGAATAAACTGGATGGAGCTTGTGGGAATACCTTGTTAAATGCTGAGGGATTATCACAATCCTTGTTTTTTTAAAACATAGTGTGATAAAATTGAACTCTGTAACTATGGCATGTGGTAAGATAGTATGAAAAGGACCACCGAGGAAGATCTGTTTGCCGTGGTCCAGTTACATCTGCAAGGGGAAGGAACAAAGGCAGGTACTACAAGAACTGCAGTTTAATCCCATATAAAGAATGCTGTATGGTGGAACACTTGAGGAAGACCTGAGACAAGGCAGGTTCATCCATTTGTTAGCTGAGTACATCAATCTCGTCTTCATCTTCTCAATTAAACTGGCTCCAGATGAACAGCAGGAAAGAGAAAGCAAGAGAAGTAGAATGTCCTTTATTCAAAGGACACCAAATAAAGGTATTTCTCATCCACTCACCCTCTGTGACTGTAGATTGATTGATTATGTGCCATCAAACTGGTGATGACTCTCAGTGATTGATTGATTGTTTGTTTGATTGACTGATTATGTCCATCAAGTAATTTTTCACTCTTAACAACTGCATAGATAGATTTTCTTCATGACAATCTATCCCTAATCAGGTCTTTTAAGTTTTCCAATGGTGTATTCTCACTGCCACCGTGGTTTACGGAGGAGTTGAGGGTACTGAAGAGGGTTAAGAGACGTCTAGAGCACCGCTGGAGAAAGACAAAGACTGAATCCAACCGAACACAGGTTAGAGCTGTTTTTAAGGCCTACATTGTGGCAATAAGGGGAGCAAAGCGCCAATACTTTTCCACCCTTATTGCGTCCGCAGAATGCCGCCCAGCGGCCCTGTTTAGGATCACTAGGTCCCTCCTTGGCAAGGGGGATGTGGGGGTTCATTTGCAGGGCCATGCAGAGGAATTTTCAGGGCATCTGCAGGACAAAGTCGCTCGGATACATTCCAAGTTAGACTCCGAGCGTGGGGCAGGGTCTGGGGAGATACCGGGGGACCGTTCTTACCCAGTTATCTGGGAACAGTTTGATTCTGTTGCTCCTGAGGAAGTGGACAGGGTCCTGGGGACTGTGAAGGCCACCACTTGCCATCTTGACCCATGCCCTTCCTGGCTGGTGAAAGCAGCTCGGGAGGTGACATGTGGTTGGATCCAGGCGATGGTTACTACATCCTTGCAGGAGGGGGTGTTTCCGACTGCCTTCAAGGAGGCGTTGGTCCACCCCCTCCTCAAGAAACCCTCCCTGGATCCCACCGTACTGGACAATTTTCATACAGTCTCCCACCTCCCCTTTTTGGGGAAGGTGGTTGAGAAAGTGGTGGTTTCACAGCTCCAAAGGGTCCTGGAGGAAATGGATTATCTGGACCCTTTCCAGTCAGGTTTCAGGCCCGGTTATGGAACAGAAATGGCATTGGTTGCACTTATGGATGATCTCTGGCGGGAGCGGGATGGTGGAAGTGCGACCATCCTTGCCCTCCTTGATCTCTCAGCAGCTTTCGATACTGTCGACCACGGTATCCTGTTGGGATGGCTCAGGGAATTGGGGGTGGGTGGCACAGTATTGTGCTGGTTCGCCTCCTTTCTTCAGGGCTGATCCCAATCGGTATTGATAGGGAGCGAGAGGTCCTATCCTCGGCCCCTCCTGTGTGGGGTGCCGCAGGGTTCGGATCTCTCCCTGCTCCTTTTCAACATCTACATGAAGCCGCTGGGTGAGATCATCCGTCACCATGGGATGAGGTATCATCAGTATGCTGATGATACGCAATTATACATCTCCATCCCGGGTGAAGTAAGTGATGCTGTGGCGGCCCTTTCTCGGTGCCCGGAGGCTGTAAGGGTTAGGGGATCAACAGGCTTCGGCTGAACCCTGGTAAGATGGAGTGGCTGTGGGTTAGTGGCTCCTCTGTATCCAGGACTTTGTCATCTTTGGTGCTCGATGGGGTGGCACTACCCCAGACATACCCAGTGTGTAATCTGGCGGTCCTCCTAGAGTCACAGCTCCTGCTTGAAGAGCAGGTGGCAGCTGTGGCTGGGAGGGCCTTTGCACAACTTCAGGTTGTGCATCAGTTATGCCCTTTCCTGGATCGGGAAGCCCTTCGAACAGTCACTCACACCCTCGTTATCTCCCAGATAGACTATTGCAATGTGCTCTACATGGGGCTACCCTTGAAGAGTATCCGGAAGCTACAGCTGGTCCAGAATGCGGCTGCGCAGGCTATTTTTGGAGCCCCGAGAAGGGCCCATGTAACACCATTGCTCTGCGAGCTGCATTGGGTACCAGTTTGTTTCCGGGTCCAATTCAAGGTGTTGGTTATCACCTTTAAAGCCCTACATGGCATGGGACCAGGTTACCTAAGGGACCGCCTCTCCCCTATGACTTCAACCCGTCCCACCCGATTGCACAGAGAGGGCATGCTTTGGACCCCCTCAGTAAAAGAACTCCATCTAGCGGGGT